>VZQC01000045.1:233014-511517 GCA_009823505.1 Rhizomys pruinosus
CTAGTTCAGAAAGGCTCAACCAACTCCTAATCCTCTGCTTTGAGATTTCTTCCTCGCCAGCCTAGTGGGCCCGGATTCCAACGTTGGCCAGCCAGCTTATTTTGGGGTGAGTGCCAGAGGCCGCTTTGGTTTCACCCTAGAAGATGGCTAAAGGTGCCTTCCAGAAGCCAATGGTTAGTGGGGGAGTTGGACATTTCTTTTCTGAATCTTCCCTTCTACCTCAGCGGGAGCACCCTGGACCCGCTGTGATCCGGACAGGAGGAGCTTGCACCATGGCCGCGGAGAGCAGGACGCACAAATTGTATTTCAGCGCCAGGTCCTTCCGGGTTAATGAGCTGACACCATGATTAAAGCTGACCATTTGTAATGTGTCTCGACCCGGCCGCCGAGCCCTGAAGAGGTTAATGTGGTGACGGAGGCCGGCACCTGCCCCTCGCCAGCCTCCCGGGCCCTGGCGCACAGCCTCCTGGCCCCCGCCCCCTCCTCTGCCCCTGTCCCGGCTGCGCCACCGACCCCTAATCAATTAGCCTATTAACGAGCCCTTTGAGGAGTTAAGTAGGGAGTGTTCTGCCACCGGCAGGGCCGCAGTCGGTAACTCACCGCGGCTAATGATATTATAAGCGCTTTACTCAATAACCCGGGAGCGGTGCAGGCGAGGTTGGAACTGCACCGTCACGGTACAGTCTGGTCGTCTGTGGGAACCGATTCCACAGTCTCTCCCCACTCTTGGCTCATCTGGAGTGTGTCTCAGGAACAGGGCTGTTCGATCTCTTGATTGAGAGGTCAGAGGCTGAAGTCACGGGAGAGGGGTAGTCCGGGCGCCTTGGGCCTCTATAAAGCTTGTGTAGATAGATAACTGCCGCCTCAAATCCTTTTGCTCGCTCTGGGATGATTCTAGATCAGGTAACAGGTGATCTAGGGATTAAACAGGCAGGAGCCCGCGCTCAGAGGGAGGCCAGGCCATGAGAAGAAAGAGAGAACCAGGGTTTTTTCAGCTCCACCTTGACCTCTAAAGCAATATTTCCCTCAATTTGGGGAATGGGGAAAACAAGGCCTGAAAGTCTACCTTGCTCAGGGCCATCTTGCCTGTATTTGAAGGGACTCTGGCCAACTCTAAAACGTCCTCATAGTTATCCGTTTCTCTTCTTTCTCCCAAGAGCAACGTGTTTCTATTTTTGTAGCAATTCTGAGACCGCTGATATTTACCCCTCGACCCCCCAAATAAGCTTCACTTACAGTGTGGGAAGGCAGGCTGTGTACTATTCGGCCAAGGGTTGGGAAATAACTATCATGCCCTCCTAGAGTTTGACGTTTTTCTACCCTTAACTGACCCGGTCTTTAAAACAGGAGAAGGGGGCGGGGGACACTTAGGAGTTCGCCTGAGGGCGCAGAGGCTTCCTAGCTACTCCATCAAATGGTGGTACTGGTATCTGAACCGGAATCTCTCGAAAGCTAGGGCTACCCTGCTTCCCAAATCCTGTGGCCCCCGTTAGCCGGTGACTGGGATGGTGTAGGCAGGTGGAAGGGCCCAGAAGTTATCCGCTCCTGTGCTTCCCAGAAACTTTCTTGGAATGAGCTTCTGGGAGACGAGTGGTTATAGATCTACCCTAACCCCAAGGTGGGCTGCCAGGCTGGGGCTGGACCCTGGGGAAGGCTTGGAGGGCCACGCAGCCTATGGCATCATCTGGGATGCGCCAGGACCCCCTGGCCTGCAGAGGCGGCGTCAGGTCACTCCAGCTCTGGAGTGGCTGGGGTCCAAGCCACCGTAGAGACCAGGAATCTGGGCTGGAACTTAAGCTGCCTTTGGCCCCATATGCTCCGGGCTGGGCAGAGTCGACGCCCGCCGGGTACTGGGCGTGCTCCAGGCGCTCACCCGTGCCGCGTGCTGGGCCCCGGCTTTTTAAAAATTTCCGGGGCCGCTTCTCAGCGCTGCGATTGGCCGCGGTCGGGTAACCTCTATGCAAATGAGGCCGCGCCGCCTCCGCGTCGCCGGAGACCGGTGGAGTTGTCAGGCGAGGAAGGGACATTCACACCGGGGCTGGGCGGGCTCACCCAGAGCCGGGCGGGCAGGGACCCCGGCGCTGCAGTCCTGTGCCTGCGTGTCCCGGCGCGCAAGGGACACCTCGCCAGCTTCGTCGCCCCCTCCCCCTGACTTCCCTCCCCGCCCCTCCCCCTGCCTGCCTGCCTGCACCACCTTCTACCCAGATCGTCTCTAAAGGGAGTTCTCGGTTTCCTCGATTTCTTATGAACCCAGGATGGGCAGCAAGGAAGATGTGGTCAAGGGATGTCCGGCGGCCGGTGGCGTCTCCAGCTTCACCATCCAGTCCATCCTGGGCGGGGGCCCCTCCGAGGCACCGCGGGAGCCCGCCAGCTGGTCCGCCAGGAAGCGCAGCCTGTCGGTGTCCTCAGAGGAGGAGGAGCCGGACGAAGGCTGGAAGGCGCCCGCCTGCTTCTGTCCAGACCCGCACGGCCCCAAGGAGCCAGGCCCCAAGCACCATCCCCCCATCCCTTTTCCTTGCTTGGGTAAGGATCGCAACCCGGGAGTCTGACTGCAAGTGAGAGCGAGCCCAGGCGGGGAGCCCCTCCAAGACTCCGGAGCACAAATGCGGCCGCTGCGAGTCCAGGGCCGAGGGGAGGGGACCCGGCGCCCGCCGTGCCTTCTCTGGACGGCGGGTGATGGGAGGCGTAGGGAAGGAAGAGCACACCCTGGGAGGCCCTGGTTCAGGGGAAGATTGGGTGGGAAGGAGAGTGGACCGGAGCGGGCCGGGCACTCTGCGGTCCGGTGCGCGCGACGTGGCCACAGTCTTCCTTGCGCACGCGGGATACTTTCCCCGACCTGAGATCTGCAGTCAGGTCTAGGCGTTCTGTCCGTCCCGCATTCTCTTCGGGTCTTTTCTCTCCTCTCCGTGTCTTAGAGTGATTAGTACTCTAAGACGATTGACAATGGTGGTGTTCGGAGCCGGTTCTTCTTTTTAACGTCTGACCGACCGTGTTGTTAGTCCTTAGCTTGACTTCCGAACGGCCTGTAAAATGATGTCACGCTATAAAGCTTAGGGAAACTCTTTCAGCTAAGTTCTTACAAGACAAAATCCACATTTAAAAATCCTGTGAATGTCTCTGCTCCAGACCTCTTCTCCCGCCACCACTTAAACGTTCGTAAGAATGGGCGCGGAACCCCACCCCCCACCCCCATGCTCGGAAAATCAAGGCCCCTCTTGAGTTGCTTTGATAGGCCGCTGGGCTTTCTTTGGGTACTAGCTGGAGGCAGAGAAGGAGGGGGCTGGTAATAGGGGCCAAGGCTTCAGGGGTCTGCCAACCTCCTAGTGCTTTGGAAGAGCCGAGGGTCTTCTAGGCTCCTCAACGCCATGGTCCTGTTTCCTCTTGATCTCCAGGTACCCCCAAGAGCAGCGGAGGCGCGGGACCGGCGGGCTCGGAGCGCACGCCTTTCCTTTCTCCTTCTCACTCGGACTTTAAGGAAGAGAAAGAGAGGCTCTTGCCGGCAGGATCGCCCTCTCCAGGCCCCGAGCGGCCGCGGGACGGCGGTGCAGAGCGGCAGGCGGGTGCGGCCAAGAAGAAGACCCGCACGGTCTTCTCGCGCAGCCAGGTGTACCAGCTGGAGTCCACGTTCGACATGAAGCGCTACCTGAGTAGCTCGGAGCGCGCCTGCCTCGCCTCCAGCCTGCAGCTCACCGAGACCCAGGTCAAGACTTGGTTCCAGAACCGCCGCAACAAGTGGAAGCGGCAGCTCTCGGCGGAGCTGGAGGCGGCCAACATGGCGCACGCGTCGGCACAGACTCTAGTGGGCATGCCGCTGGTGTTTCGGGACAGCTCGCTGCTGCGCGTGCCTGTGCCGCGCTCCCTCGCCTTCCCCGCGCCCCTCTACTACCCCAGCAGCAACCTCTCGGCCTTACCGCTCTACAACCTCTACAACAAGCTCGACTACTGACCCGCCCGCCCGCCGGCCGGCTCTGCGCGCGCCCCGGGGCCGCCGCCAGCTGCCCGCAGCTTCCCAGGACTTCGCAGCAAAGCGGCGCGTCGCCAGAAATATTAAGAAATACACCATGTGTATTCATTATGTCTTATTTATGGCCTCTGCCCTACCTTTTGTTTCTTTTGTTTTGTTTCGGTTATTTATCTGCATTCCTCACGCCTGCTTTCTATCCAAACCAAAACCAAATCACGTTTGAAAACTATTTTGGAAGGGGAAATTCTCCGGGTTGGTGGGAAAGGGAGTTTTGACCAGGTCAGTTTTTACTGCTTGAAGATTAAAAAACCCCCCAAACCAGAAACCCAAACAGAAAAACACCAACAAAACCAGATACACTCTTTCCCCCCATACATCCACCTGTATAAGTACCAGGACACAACGCTCAGCCAAGCCAGGCCCTCTGGGGCTTGGACAGCGATCTTAATCACCTCTTTTCGTTCCCTTCATCCCAAGAATGGGTACGGGTAAAAAGGGGAGAGTACAGATCTGTAAATATTTTTAAAGAGAAAAAATAAAATGTTTTAAACATCGTTGTTAACTTTGGAGGGGTTGATTGTCAGGCACGAAAACGAGCAAAGGGTTTCTCAATTTTCAGTACAAAGTAAGCAAGTTTGCTCTCGCAGAGTTACCTCTCACACTACCTGAGGGTGGGGCTAGAGTCAGAGGTTAAAGGTGTAGACCTCGGCGCTGCCCTTCGCGACGCGGGGCTGGAGCTGCCTACTCCCACCCACCGCCCAGTGGCAAAGATCCAGCTGTGGGTTGGGGCGCGCTCGGGTGGCGATGGAGGTCTGGATCCCGTGCGGAGAGAGACAAAGGCGGAGAGGCAGGCCTGGCTGCTCTAGCGGTTGCCTTCTGGGGATGAGCCAGGCAGGGATGTGAATGTCTCCCTTGCTTTGAGATTGCTGTGCGCTTGGCCGAAGCTGGGCACACCACGCGTGGCCCGAGCTGTGTGGCGCGCCTCGTGTCCTCTTGCCTAGGGCAAACCGCCACTCTGCTTGAGTCTGAGAAAGCATGCGGTTCGTCGTCCTAAGCCCCATGCGACCCGCTTGCATCCACGCACTGTTCCTTGACAGGTGACTGACTCAGTTGCATGCCCTGCACCAAGCGAAGTGATGCCTAAAGGCTCCCCTCGACTCTGGAGGGATACGTGGCGCCGGCGGCAAAGGCGTTTCCCTACACGCTTTTTGTCAAGTGTGCGTGGCTAAATGGTCGGATCACTGGTCAACAAGCAGCGGCTGCTCCTGAATTGAACCCTGCCGGATGTGCTGCGGAGGCGCCCGCGGACTTTGGTGCCCAGACACCTGCCTCGGAGGCGCTGCACCCGGAGAATAGCGGCGCCCGAGAGTCATGCAAATCGCAGCTCCTTTCTCTCTGTTAAGACCGCAGCCACCTGTTCCTGGTTAAACATGGGAAATAGAAACAGGAGCTTGGAGAAGGCCTATGGCTCAGCACTACCAGTGTGGAGTTCCTTGGTCGTCTGGCCTGGAAACCCGCTGTGGCTGAGTCTATGCAAGCAGCTGGGAGCCTGCTGCGCCTGAACCCTATCTCATTCTCTAGAAGCAATCCTTTGCTTTGGTGACTTGTCTCTTTGTACCGAGTCATCACAATTACTTGCATTTTGTAGAAGTACACAGAATATCTGTAAATATTTATATAACCGGTACTCTTCTCGGTAAAATGCCTGGCCCAAAACATTTGTTCTGAAATTGCTTTTTTTTTTTTCTGATCACGTTATATTTCTTAAAACCCGCAGTGATTTCAAGATGACGTTTGACCTGCCAATACTAGGTTGGTTCAATTGCACTTATTTAATTTCAGCTGGGAGGACATCAATAAGCATTTACTGCGGCCCTACTACATCCTAAGAACCTACACTAAATTTTGGGTGGGCAGAGGGAGAACACAGAAGAGGTGTGTCCGTTTGTTTTTCTTCTTCTGGTTTATTTCATGGGCAGATTTTACTTCACTGAAATTTCCTCCTGCCAATGACTCTCTGAATTCTTTTCCTCCGACATGCCACTCAGAAACAACCAAATTACTTCAGAGGAACATCTTGTATGTGAATATCCTATTCATTTTTGTCTGCATTTTAGTAGATCTTGATTTGATGATGGGTTTAATAGTATTGGGTCAGTATATTCTCTTGCTTCTCCTCTTATAGGAAGTAATTTTCTGTAGTCACTGTAGGTACTCAATGACAACGAGTTTGCCCTTCTGATTTTAGGGAATGACTCTTTCCTAGTTGTCACACCCTGTGTATTTCTCATTCATTAACAATCACAAAATTAACAGTGGCAGATGACCTAACATTGCAATTTGCTTCTAGAGATTTTTCACACTGCTAACTAAATATTATATATGTACACACACACACACACACACACTTTACATTTGTGTTTAAAAATGTCCAAGAACTCTAGTGTTATCTGATTTCCCATCTCAAGCCTATCAATTCATTTGAATAATCAGCAAAATAATCAGTCTCGTTTCAGGCTCTAAACTGGATTTACAAGATTGACGTTTCCTATAACTCGAATCGAGTTGGGCTGCAACTGCATGCCTAGAGGGACCTGAAACACACTGGATAATGAAATACACTTAGATTTTATTAGCAGGTAATTTATGCGCAGAATCTGGAAACACTAATAGGATTAAATAAACAACCGGGAAGGAGAACCAAATAAGTCAAGAGATAAAATTATTTTGCTAAAGTTAAAATGCAAATAAAGCATTTAAAGAATTTGAACTTGACCACTGACTTATTCAAAGAGAAGAAAGAACCAAATACTAGAAGTAACTGAAGAGGGAAGGTGACAAGAATATCTTAGCAGTAATGTCAGCACTGTAGTGGGAGAAAGAGATGTTGCCAGGACATTCTTTAATGCATTTAATTCAGGGTGTACCTTAAAAGTTAAACACTAATTTTCTTTTTTGTTTTTTTTTTTGAGACAGGGTCTCCCTGTAGCCCCAGGCTGTCCTGGAACTCAGGATGTAGACCAGACTGTCCTTGAACTCACAGAGATCTGCCTGCCTCTGCAGGATTAAAGGGCTAGGATTAAAGGTGTGCACCACCACCCCTAGTTTAAACACTAATTTTAACAATTGCTTCCTACCTCATGCAAAATTGCAAAATAAAAAGACTGTTAAAAAAAAAAAGGAATGAAAAAGAAGTTTCTGTATGGATTAAACAGAAACTTTCAGGAAGATTTGGAGGACCAAGAATAAGTATTGCTTTTCTTTCATAGAACTAAAATAATTTCCCATTACTGAAGCAACCCTTGATCCTCATATTTTTGGAGGATTCTGGAAACAAAAAGATGGAGCAAATCCGAGCCTGCAAATTCCGAGGTAGGGTAGAAGGGGCGGGGACTGTCTTTAATGCTAGGACCTTCAAGGTCATCCTTAATGGAAGCTGCCTGAGCTTTAAAATACTTAAAAGTATTTGTTTCTTACTCACTCTGTTCACCCTTTTGGACGGGGAATTCTCCCAGGGCAAGGACTTGATTTAATTACATGCATAATCCCAGAGCCACTTACTAGGCCTGGCAAACAGGGGATGCTTTATAATTGTGGAGATAAAGCATAATAGAAATAAGGATCAGTTCCTATGACATCAGAAGTTAAGAGAAATGGGATTCTGAGTCATAGGTGGCAACCCCACTAAAATGAGGTTAAAAAGGAAGTCAAACAGTCCATGAAACCAGAAGATATTTCCTTCAATATGTCAAGTTTTGGCTCATTCCAAGGGTATATGCACTCCCAGAAAGAGAATAATAATTAAGCTCTACAGTAGTATCAGCCAAAACGGGACTCCGCGTCTCAAGAAACAGTGAGAGAAGGGGTCTCAACCAGAGCTGTGCACTATCAAGGCGGCGGGCGCAGGGAGACTACATCTCCCAGCATGTGGTGCACTAATGTGGGCGGGCCAGAGCGCCACATTGCTGCGACAGCCCTTGGGAGTTGTAGTTTGCTCTGGCTAGCTTGCTGGACACGGCCTGGGGGTGACGTTTTTAAGACACCATGTGATCGGAAATCCGCGCTTTCCCTTTGAGCCGGAACAGGATAATAACTGCTTATAGTGACGCGAGGCCGCTGAACGGACCAATTAGCTGCTTAGAGCAAGCCGTTGGCTTTCGAAATCAGCCAATGGCAGGCCTGCGCCCGAGCTTCCTCTCCGCCTTCTGCAACTAGCGCGCGAGTGGTCTGCAAGGAGTGCGGCGGAAACGTTGCTTTCAAGCGAGCGCGAGGTAGCGGCGCGGCGAGGCCGGGTGTGGACGGCGGGGCGATCCTCGGGGATCTTTGTACTTTCTTGACGTTAAGGTCGGCGGGGCTGGCGCGGGCAGGCGCGGGCAGAACCGGGAGGGTGAAGGTGCGGGTCCCTCCGCGCGGGCTGGCCCTGCGCAGGCGCAGTCGTCCCGTGGGCCTTGCTGCTCCGGGTCTCCGCTCCTGGCCGCTGACCTGCGGTGCCTGGGGTCTCAGACTGCGCTTTTGTTCTGCAGATGACCGGTTCTAACGAGTTCAAGCTGAACCAGCCCCCAGAGGATGGCATCTCCTCGGTCAAGTTCAGTCCCAACACCTCCCAATTCCTGCTGGTCTCTTCCTGGGACACGTCGGTGCGCCTGTACGATGTGCCTGCCAACTCGATGCGGCTCAAGTACCAGCACACCGGCGCGGTGCTGGACTGCGCCTTCTATGTAGGTGCATTGGTGGGCTCCGGGTGGCTGTCTGCAATCCTCCCTTGAGCCTAGTATTGAGCCATCTACTCAGATTTTTTTTTTCCCTCTTAGTTTTCAGTCTCCCATTTCAAGTTAAGACTTGGGTTAACTTTCTGCACGTAATTATACTTGAAATTTGCAGCAGGACTCATTTAGCTACCTTATGAAAATAAAGGTCTGGAGGAATGCATGCTTGATTGCAGTTGCAGGTGTGGCTGTTGGCTTTTTGTGACCACTTGCACTTCTTTTTGTTGTTCACAGTACTCTAGTGTATATCACTCTGAATGTAATACGAACAATTGGCGTTAGAGAGCAATTTTGCAATGCTTGCTAAGCCTTGTAACTTTGGAAATGCTTCAAAATTTACTTTGTAGGATCCAACTCATGCCTGGAGTGGGGGATTAGATCATCAGCTGAAAATGCATGATTTGAATACTGATCAAGGTAATATGACTAATTTTTTTTTTTTTGCCAGTTTTTCTTTGGTAGTGTATTAGGATATAAATGTTTATTTACAAAGACTAGTTGTTGAAGTGCTTAGCTCCCAAGATGCTTAGATATAGGCAAAAAAAAAAAAAAAGGTTTTGACTGTTGGTTTTTAAGTTAGGACAGAATGAGCATTCATTTTTCAGTAAAGCTTATTTTGACCACCATCTGAAGTATTTACAAGTGACACTTAAGCATTTGACCAGTACCTTGTGTTTGGATGTAGACTGGGTCTGGTCTTGTCTGTGATTTATTAGTATTTCCCAAAAGTGTTTGGTATTTTAGTATTCTCTCTTCAGAAACAATTAAAACTAAAGTGCATTTTTATTTTATTTATTTATTTATTTATTTATTTATTTATTTATTTATTATTTTTTGGTCTTTTCAAGACAGGGTCTCCCTGTAGTCCCAGCTGTCTTGGAACTTACTCTGTAGACCAGGCTGGCCTTGAACTCACAAAGATCCACCTGCCTCTGCCTCCACGCCCGGCTTAAAGTGCATTTTTATTTTATTTTTATTTTATTTTATTTTTTTAATTTTATTTATTTCCGTATGTGTATGAATGTATTGTCTGCATGCAAGTCTGTGCACCCGTGACGTGCAACGCCGCGGAGGTCAGAAGAGGGTGTCAGACTCCCCTGGAACTGGAGTTCTCCTGGAATTGGAGTTTCAGACGGCTCTCCGCCGCCATGTGGGTGCTGGGGATCGAACTTGGGTCCTCTGCAAGAGCGGTCGGCGCTCTTAACCGCTAGGCCATCTCTCCAGCCCCTTAAAGTGCATTTTTAAAAGTACATAATGAAATAGCCAACCATGTTTATATGAGTCTTGGTTTTGTATACTCAGTAGCATGAATGTATTTAGGTTACATTTGTAAAAATACTTAGAGATCCAGACATGAAATGACTGGCCCACATTTTTACGGTCTCATGAGGCAGAAATTGTCTACACAGAGCTCTTTGAGCATTTGCCCTCTATTAGATGTCCATGTGCTTGAACAAGTGGAAGGAGGACAGATAGAGAAGGTAGGTCCATCTGTCCAAAGAAAAAAAGGTGTCCCAGCTGGGTGTGGTGGTGAACACCTGTAACACACCACTTGGGAGGTGGAGATAGGATCAGAAATTGAAAGCCAGCCTCGATTACATGAGATCCTGTTTTAGGATCAGAAATTGAAAGCCAGCCTCGATTACATGAGATCCTGTTTTGTATGAAAGTCCCTTTTATATACCATGCATGCAAGGCAAACATTGTGTGAGCTACATGCCCAGTCCTGTATTATTCATCCTTGTAGCTTTAGGTCACATAGTAGACTTTAGTAGGTGTTAAGTGAATAATCAAATGAGATACAGTGTTGGTGGAGAGTTGAGAGGAAAGAAATTCTGTAGCAAAATTTTGACTTGCCATGAAAATCAAGTGAACTAATTTTAAAGACCTCCCTTCCCCTGTCCAATTCTGTAACTATGTAAATAATGTTTCTTAAAAGCATTGGCTTAATGTTTAGGGTAGGTGATGTCAGGGTACAGGAAACCAGAGTCCTTATTCAACCTTTATACCTGGTATGTGCCAAACCTGGTACTAGTTAAACAAGCTTCTAATCTAGACTCAAGTGAGGATGTTAATAAACATGTTACCATCTTGGTACAGTTGAAATTAAGGCAGCTTTGTTCCAGGTGTGCTAGTGAATTAAACTATGCAGTGTGAGGTGAGTAGAGAGGAGCGGATGACTTTGTAGTCAGAGAGAGTTCTGTGTACAGACATTTCTCTGGAGTTGGATGAGACAGAGTCATTAAAGTCAAGTGTTCCATAGTTCATTTGGGAAAGGTAGTAAAAGTATAAAGCTCTTTTTTTCTTTCTTTTCAATAGAAAATCTTGTTGGAACCCATGATGCCCCTATCAGATGTGTTGAATATTGTCCAGAAGTGAATGTGATGGTTACTGGAAGTTGGGATCAGACAGTTAAATTGTGGGATCCCAGAACGCCTTGTAATGCTGGGACCTTCTCTCAGCCTGAAAAGGTAGGGTTTTATATTAACGGGGGCCGTGGTTCTGGGCGTAGTTTGTTTTGCGGCATGTTTGATGAATATGCTCTTGAATAGTTTTAAGAATTGACAGCCTGTTTTAGAAACCCAACTATCCAGAAATGCTTTAAACACAAAGGGGATTAACTTGGGACTTTGGTCATCTTTTTCTGTCAATTGTTATATGCACTTGCATTGACAAATATGAGCTTAAATGAACCTGATTTCATGTATTGTTAATGCTTCAAATCTCAGGTCTGAGAAGCAACTATACCAGTTCAGAGAAGTCATTTACCAAGACTGTCTGATTGTCTTAAACTGGGTTTGACATGCTCAAACCAGAAAATAGGATGGAGCATCATCACTCATTTTCGCCCGTGACCTGAGGGTTGAGGTGGTATTGAGGCTGTTCTTGCAAGTTTAGTGAAAAGGTGTCTTCTGGCTTTTACTGCTTGTGCGTGTTTAATTTCTGAAGGCTCTCTGTGAGTGGAGCTTTTAAAAACAAACTTTGTACCATTCTAACCTTTTAATCTGTGATATAAAACTGGGTATTCTTGGTCTATGCTCCACAGACTTTATCAGGGGGTAATTTTTTTTTTTTTTTTTTTTGTCTTTTCGAGACAGGGTCTCCCTGTAGCTCCAGCTGTCCTGGAACTCACTCTGTAGACCAGGCTGGCCTTGAACTCACAAAGATCCACCTGCCTCTGCCTCCCAAGTGCTATAGGATTAAAGGCGTGCGCCACCACGCCCGGCTAATTTTTTTTTTTTTTAATATTTGTCATGGAAGGGGCTAATTTTTAAGGTGAATTGTGGTAGCAATTTATTTATTTATTTTACTGTAAGCTTATGGTAGCAATTGAAAAGAACCCTTCACTTGAGTCAGTGTAAATATACTGTTGAGATCCTGTTTGCCGACATTGTCTACAGTAGTGCATCCAGAGAGCCATTATTTTTGTCACATCACAGTTGAATCTACTCCTGGCAAGACCTTTGTTCAGAATAAAATAATTGCATTGTTTCTAGTTTTGATTTATGGTTGTATGTAACATGTTAAGAACTGTGATGAATTGCTGACAGAATATCATATAATGGACAGCCACACTGAATCAAGCTGCTTATTGGTTCAGCGAGGTTCATTATGTCACTTTTTTAAATACTTTCTTTGATAAATGTATATACCTCGCCAGTAGCATGACAATGGTTTTCCTTGATTTATGGTCAGTGGGGATAGAAAGCACTATCAGAAGCTTGTGTGTCACCTGTGTAGTAAAGACTTAAGGTAAAATTCCTCATATGATTGTGCTGTTAGAAATCGATCTTTTTCTGGTTTCTATATTTTTTTAAAGTTTGGTACTTTCATATATCTTGGGTTAATTTTCTTTTTTTTTTCTGGATACCATTTAGCTTTCTGAATAAACATTACAATATTCTTTATATTTGAATATGTAAGCATTAAGTATTTCAATCTTTTAATTCTTGTGTTTCATTCAGTTGCATTAGTTGTTGAATTTTAAAGTCAGATTGTAGTAATATGTTGGGCATTGTGTGGTAACCTAGCCTGTAGCTATTCGCATGGTGGTCTATAGTTAACATACGGTGCCTCTACTACATTTTTAATAGGAATTCTGCAGGGCTGAATATAAATGACAACCTCAGTTGTGGACCCCAAATCTGGATTTTAAAAGAAATGAGCATTAGTATGATCGAAAGACGTTTTTTTTGCTGTCTTTTCATGAATTAAGTACCTGTGGTTTTCTAAGTAATATTTCATTTGCAAGCAAGCCACTAAATGTTCTGCTTGTAGGAAATTTTATGATTCGTTATAAAGAAATTTGTGTGGAAGCTTAAATATTGCAGAAAAGGCAGTATGAGGAGGAAAAAAATAGACAAGTTTCAGGGCATAAAATGCTTTAAAAATGTTTTCCCCTAAGGCAGAGCTTCCTTCTTAAATACTGAACATGACGCCAGAACGTAAGAATTAGCTTTGCCATGTGCCGGGCAGCTGTCCTTACCTTTTAATTTTGTGTTTCTCTGCCAGCACAGGCAGCTGAACAGCCAAGCTGGTGAGGCTCTCTTCACTCTTCTAGCCAGGCCTTTATTCAGCACAGCAGCTGGGAAAAGCCAACGTAAGAGCTGCGAGGTGGAGTCTTTAAAAAGCTGTTCTGATCATAGGAAGCTAACTTAGAAAGTGATTACTTTGAGAAAAGCTGGAAGCTCATCGAAAGGTGTCTTGACTTGATTGTCTCATCCTTGAGTGGCTTTTTATATTTTTATCTTAAATGAAACAAGAAATTTGGGAAAAATCATTTTAATAATGAAGAGCATTAAGTTTTTAAAAGTGCCTCTGCAGACTTAATTGGAATGTACTTTAGACTTAGTGAAGTTACCAAGAATATTCTGGGTTTGCTAGTTTGTGTAAATCACTTCATTAAATATCTAAAATGGGTACCTGTGATTGGGAACCCATTCAGGTAACTTTATTATGGTTTTAAGATTAGATGGACTTGGGGAATAACATTTTCAGGAAGTAAATGATTTTTAGCAAGTTTTGATGTCTCCTGAAAGGTGTACACCCTGTCAGTGTCTGGAGACCGCCTGATTGTGGGGACAGCAGGACGAAGAGTATTGGTGTGGGACTTGAGGAACATGGGCTATGTGCAGCAGCGCCGGGAGTCCAGCCTGAAGTACCAGACTCGCTGCATCCGAGCATTTCCAAACAAGCAGGTACTGGGATACCTACCCCTTCTGGAATTTCAGAGTGGTAGTGACTTAAAATTGGCTGTTTGATCTGTTCTGGTCTATACTCTTCTTTTTTTTTTGAGACATAATCTCCCTGTAGCCCCAGCTGGCCTAGAACTCTCTATGTAGACTAGGCTGGCCTTGAACTCACAGAGATCTACCTGCCTCTGTCTCCCAGTAATGGTATTAAAGGCATGCACCACCAAGCCACACTATGGATTGCTTTTTTAATAGCCCAGGATGGCCTCAGTGTTATGCTCTCTCTGTGCCCCAAACCTCCTTGGGATTGCAGCTGTGTCCCATTTTATGCCTGGCTTTTTTTTTTTTTTTTTTAAACCTTAATATCGCGGTGGGTGCACGCCTTTAATCCTAGCACTTGGGAGGCAGAGGTGGGCGATCTCTGTGAGTTCAAGGCCAGCCTGGTCTACACAGTGAGTTCCAGGACAGCTGGGGCTACAGGGATACCCTGTCTCAAAAAGACCAAAAACAAACAAACAAAAAAAACCCTTAATACCAATGGATCTAATACCAACACACCTTTGATTTTTTGTTGTTGTTGTTGTTTTTTAATTTTCGAGACAGGGTCTTCCTATAGCCCCAGCTGTTCTGGAATTCACTCCATAGACCAGGCTGGCCTTAAACTCACAAAGATCCGCCTGCCTCTGCCTCCCAAGTGCTAGGATTAAAGGAGTGCGCCACCATGCCTGGCTTTTTTTTTTTTTTTAGAACTCCACTGAGCTCAGGCTGAATCGTGCACAGAGTGGGTCTTCCTCCATCATCGTCACTTAAGAGATTAGCTTATTGATTATTGAGCTCCCTTAGTCCCAGTCCTATAATGGGAGGCCAGCTTTAGAATCCTAGCATTCAGGAGTCTTGAGACAAGAAGGATTGTGAGTTCAACATCATTCTGACTATAAAGTGAATCCTTGTGTCCAAAAAATGTAAGGGTCGTTGGTTGTGAGTTGCAATGAAGATATTTTATTTATTTATTTTTTTAATATATATTTTGTACAAGATTATCAAATCTAGACCCGTGTTCCCCACCGAGGATATTTTAAAAAGAGACTTCACTTAAATAGTTTGGAATGGCGGTCACCTTTCAGTTACTGTGGAGTGGGAAGCATTGAAGTCCTTTCTCTTGGGCCTTTGTCTGCAAAGTCTCAGATCTTAAATAGAAATCACTGTTCTTTTCAGGAAATAAATATCCATTAAAGCTAAGGAATTGCAGTTAGTAAAACTTAGGAGATTTAAATATGATTAAAATATACTTGCATTGCAAAAAAAATGTTTTTTGAGTCTTTATAACTAAGATTTCTTATAGGTTTAAAATATGATTTTACATAAAAAATGGAGCTCATTCAGAAGGTAAAGGTACTTTTTGCCACACCTAGAGACCTGCATTCTGTCCCTAGGACCTACATGGTGGGGATACTCATGCGCACACACAGAAAAATGTAATCTAAAGCTTTTTATTTTTCATTCTTTTTTTTTTTATCAATTTTATTTATTTCTGTATGTGTATGAATGTACTGTCTGCATGCAAGTCCGTGCACCTGTGTCATGCAATGCCTCGGAGGTCAGAAGAGGGTGTCAGATTCCCCTGGAACTGGAGTTCTCCTGGAACTGGAGTTTCAGACGGTTTTCAGCCGCCATGTGGGTGCTGGGGATCGAACCTGGGTCCTCTGTAAGAGCGGTCAGCGCTCTTAACTGCTAGGCCATCTCTCCAGCCCCTCTAAAGCTTTTTAAAATAAGAGTTTATTGAATTCTTTTTCGGTAAGCAGTTTTTGAGAATGAAAGTCTGGCTTTGTGCAAACCTGACTAGCTATAGTAAGTGCAGGAGGCGGAACGGCTGAGATGGAAGACTGGGGTTCCAGTCGATTTGGATTATTGATGCTCCCAATGAATAAGAGAAACACAGATATTAAAGTTAGAGATGAAGAGGCTGTGCTACATAGAAGAGCAGATTTTAACTGAGGGAACAAATTTGAGTCACCTGGGCAGGAAACAAATGATAACTAAAGCTTAAAAACTTGTTTACGTTTGACAAAATGTCAATTTTTTTTTTGATGCAGTGTTCTAGGTACTGAGACGGGAGAAAAGTAAGTGATGATAGCTAGCCTCACTCCTACAGAATGCGAGTTACTATGCTTAACTGTAGAGAGATGTCATAACTGTCAGTACAGCTTAAAACACCATTAAACCTGGATAAACCTTCATTTATGAAATAATCATCTTTATTATGGATTCAATTCAGGAACTAGTGCCTTGTTTCTGGAAGGCAGGTTTGGTCATTTTTGTCCTCTGGTTCCCTCCTGGCAGGGTTATGTATTAAGCTCTATTGAAGGGCGAGTAGCAGTTGAATACTTGGACCCAAGCCCTGAGGTGCAGAAGAAGAAGTATGCTTTCAAGTGCCACAGGCTGAAGGAGAATAACATTGAGCAGATCTACCCAGTCAATGCCATTTCTTTCCACAATATCCACAACACATTTGCCACAGGTAAAGTA
Organism: Rhizomys pruinosus; assembly: GCA_009823505.1. Taxonomy (NCBI): domain Eukaryota; kingdom Metazoa; phylum Chordata; class Mammalia; order Rodentia; family Spalacidae; genus Rhizomys; species Rhizomys pruinosus. Next base: position 249,463 of record VZQC01000045.1, read on the forward strand.
TGGCATGCTAACTAGTTTTTTTTTTTTTTTTTCCTTTTCTGTTTTTGGTCTTTGAGATAGTGTTTCCCTGTTGCTGGCCTGGAACTGCCACGTATGTAAACTTGTATCCACTTTTAAGAGTACATACAATTTATGCTTAGGCAGAGTTATTTTTAAGAATTTCTGCTTGTTTAGGGGGAAAAAAAAAAACCTGTTATAGTGCTTCTTGGGGAAATAAAACTTTGATGACCTTAAATTAGTTGTTAAGATAATGATTATTGGAACCTGGGTATGGTGATGCACACCTTTAATCCCAGCACTTGGGAGGCAGAAGCAGGTGGATCTCTGAGTTCAAGGCCACCCTGGTCTACATAGTGAGTTCCAGGCCAGCTGGGATTACAGGGAGCCCCTGGTCTCAAAAAAACAAAACAAAAACCAAAAAAAATTTTTTTTTTTTTTTTAAAGATTTCTCTTTTTTTGTTAAAATTTATTTTGATTATTTAAAATTACTTGCAGGTGGTTCTGATGGATTTGTAAATATTTGGGACCCATTTAACAAAAAGCGACTGTGCCAGTTCCATCGGTACCCCACCAGCATCGCATCACTAGCCTTCAGTAATGATGGAACTACACTTGCTATAGCATCATCATACATGTATGAGATGGATGACACGGAGCATCCTGAAGATGGGATCTTCATTCGCCAGGTGACAGATGCAGAAACAAAACCCAAGTGAGTGTTTGAGCCTGTTCTTGTGCTCAGCCCAGGATTTATTAATTTTCTAAATTTGTGAATAGCATTGTTGATGCTGCTCCATATTACAGCTGACTGTGGGCTTGGAGTTGATTTTATCTTGTTCTCCCAAGCTTTCAATATCCGTGGGTTGATAGACGGCTGATGGATAAAATTGTGCCTAGTTGTTTTGTAGAGAAGAATGTCAAACTCTCATTCTTCTTGAATAGACTATTATTTGAAGCTCTGGAGTTATTACTAGCTCATTGCTTCAAAATTAAGTTGAGGAATTTAAGAATAATTTATTTTAGTAAATTCTGTTAAAGATATTTAAGAATTTGAACTGCCAAAAATCTTTCCTCTTCACAGAGATTGTTACTATAATATTTACACAAAGTGTAAATCTTACTGGGAATCCACAGAAATATGGGTTTGCCTAGATAGCAAATTTCCACAGTTTTGAAGTTCTCATGGCTGCCTTTGGCTAAAAGCTCCAGCTTGACTGAAAGGAGCCACCTGCATTTTTGATAGCAGCAAGGCAAAGCTTTTTAGTCAGCTACCTCTGTGAAGCTTATGAGACCGTGGAGGCTTAGGCACATGCATACTTCATGATAAAGTGCCTGCTCCATGCTTTTGTCCTAGTCCTTTCCCTCTGTCCCCAGACCCTGGAAGGAAGACCTCAATAAGTACTACAGAATAAATGAATGTTTGTAGAGTTTCTATAATTTTCTGAATTTAACTGTGTGGTCTCCTTGCTAAACTTGTTGGGCTCCTGAGGGGCAGAGTACCAAATGCCAAGTAACATATGCTTTTATAGGTTTGGCTGTAGAAAAGTTTTAGAATGTGAAGCCTGTTGGATAAAGGGCTGTGTTTGCATTTAATCTGTCACTTTTGTATTTCCTGTCGTGGCTGGTCATTTTGATCTCATGCTGTTCTTTTTTTTTTCTTTTGAACTTGTAGGTCACCATGTCCTTGACAAGATTTCATTTACTTAAGTGCCATGTTGATGATAATAAAACAATTCGTACTCCCCAATGGTGGATTTATTACTATTAACAAAGAAACCAGGGAAATACTAATTTTAATACTATAAGAACCCGAAAATAATGGAAAAGAGGTTTCTATGTTTTTTTAACAAACACTTCCTTAAGTGCACGAGATGGTTTGATGGTTTGCTGCATTAAAGGTATTCGGGCAAACAAAATTTGAGGGCATTGATTGCACTTTTGAGAAAAAGTTTTAACCTTGATTTTTGTTCTGCTGTGGAAATAAATGTTTGTAAAATAGAGGTGATAAAAATCCCTTTTGTGTTCTTTCTGGACCTTAAATGGACAAGGAAAAGGCTCTTGAGCCATTGATTCCTTTGCTGGTGATAGTTGCTAATTCGAAAGCTGCTTCAGACTGCCTCATGAGGAGGTTAATCTACAATTAAACACTATTTCCTCTTGGCTGTCCATTATTTTCTGAAGCAGATGGTTCATCATTTCCTGGGCTGTTAAACAAAGCAAGGTTAAAGTTAGACTCTTGGGAATCGGCTAGTTTTCAATCTTATTAGGGTGCAGAAGGAAAACTAATAAGAAAACCTCCTAATATCATTTTGTGACTGTAAACAATTATTTATTAGCAAACAATTGATCCCAGAAGGGCAAATTGTTTGAGTCAGTAATGAGCTGAGAAAAGACAGAACACATCTGTGTATTTGGAAAAATAATTGTAACGTAATTGCAGTGCATTTAGACAGGCATCTATTTGGACCTGTTTCTATCTCTAAATGAATTTTTGGAAACATTAATGAGGTTTACATATTTCTCTGACATTTATATAGTTCTCATGTCCATTTCAGTTGCCCAGCCGCTGGTGATTAAGGTTAAAAAGAAAAATGACAGTGAGAATGAGATTCATTTTGATGTAATGTCTTGTACCAGAACACGAACTTAGCTTGGCCTTTTAAAGTATCTCTCCAAGTAGTGTTTTGTTGTCAAACTTTATTTTAACTTGCATTATTTGTAAATGTATGTCTCTGAGTAGACTTAGATCTTTGCTGACATTTATTTTATTTGTGATGTAAGTATTTCAGTGAGAAATTAGTGTTAAGTCTCAATGAATCTTTTGAAATGTATTTTCTTCATTGCAGGCCCACCTAATCATCTGGTGAAAGTGGTTTCTCTGTGGAAAGCCTTGTTTGCTTCCTACATGTTTATCCCCTAAGGGATGGTTATAGTCACGTCGACTTGTTTAGTATGTGGATTTCCCTGTTTTCTGTCTTATCAGAGACTAGTCTGTGTACTCTATTAAACCTTGTTTAGGGAGGGAAGTTTTTGTGTCGTTGTACAGGAGTTTGAAGAATTCTGCTTCTAGCAAGGCCAGTTACTGTTCATGAGCATTCAAGCTCTTTATAGCACAATCAACCTGTTACTTTCCTGCCATCTACTAAATTAGAGATTTGGAACTTTTGGATGTTTTTAAGATATTGGTAATTAATATGTCATTTATTGCATGTATAGATTTCTCCTAAGTGATGAGTGCTCTTCAACAAGGGCATGTTGAGGACTACATTCTACCTTTAAGTCTACTCTGCCTCTCTTAATTATGTCTACTCTTATACACTGGGGATTCGGTCCTGGATAAAGTATCAGTTGGAGTTCAGCTGTCCCCTCGGAGCATCAGTGGAACCTTTGAACCAACTCTGCAGCTTTCCTCAGGATGTGCACAGACTGGCAGCCTCAGGGCATCACTTGGCAGAACTCTCCTCTTGCCTGTGCCATAGAGTACACAGCTTATACGTCTCTGTGCTGATGAAATCGTCGTCTGCATAGGGAGAGCCAAATTACAAATAAATCCCTTCTGGATTTATCCATCAAATGCTAAATCAAAGTGAAACCTTTGGGATGGTAAATAATGTAATAGCCAGGATCTAACCAGTGGTATTGGTTCCTCGCGTGAAAGTTACTACTTTGAAAAGCACGGTTGAGAGCAGAGCATTGTCTGACTAAAGGAGATATTCCAGTGTTGTTGAAGATGACAGATTAAAGCCATGTGGTGGTCCTGGTTTTGAAGTAGTGGTGTGGGAGAGTGTTTTTGATGGTTCCGTTTGGATGTCCTCTTGCCTCTTGAAACCCAGGGTCTCCCCTCACCCCCTGGATACTGTTACCCAGCTTTCCTTCCTGGTGGCCTGCTTATTTTTTCAGCCACCTTCACCCCCAGTTTTTCGGGTGTGTGTTCTTGGCATTTCCAGTGTCCTTCCTTGTCCCTGTTCTTTCAAGTTGCCTCTTCGGCTTGTCTTCCTACCTGCTGCTACTGTTATACACAGAATCTTTTAGGAGAATATGATGCATCCCATCTCCTCCCTAAGTCCTTTGCGTCTGAGAGCAGTGACTTCCAAGTATTTTAGCTGTGCAGAGCACAAATCAGTGATGGTATGACTGATAGCACATTACTTTCCCTTTCTCCATGTGGGGTATCTGGTGTTCATGTGTGTTTACTTTTTTTCCCCCTAAAGTGTTAGATATGATGCTTTTATTTTTCAGTAAATGCATTGCTTCCTGTAATTTTTAGAAACTGCTTGATAGTATTACATGATAAAAAAAAAAAACCAACTTCTATACCATATACTGGGAATCTGCTAGTATTCCTCTATTATTTATTTATTTATTTATTTATTATTTTTGGTCTTTTTGAGACAGGGTCTGTAGCCTCAGCTGGCCTGGAACTCCCTATGTCCTATGTAGACCAGGCTGGCCTTGAACTCACAAAGATCCGCCTGGCTCTGCTTCCCAAGTGCTGGGATTAAAGGCAGGTGCCACCACGCCCAGCTTCTTTCTTTCTCTCTTTTTTAAAGACATTGATTTATTTTAATTTTGTGTATATGAGAATTTTGCCTTCCTTAATGTGCATACAACCATACATATATATGGATGGATACATGCACACGGCGCACACACACACAGTGTCTGCCCAGAGCCCAGGGAGGCCAGAAGAGGACATCAGGTCCCCTGGAAGTGGAGTTAGAGATGGTTATTAGTCACCATGTGGGTCCTGGGAACTGAACCTGGTCCTCTGCCAGAGCAGTCAGTGCTCCTCATCATAGCCTTGTATCCTATTCTTGTAGTGGGGCCTTTAGTAACAGCACAGACTGTAATGTCTAAGTAAAGTAGAGGCTGCTCTTCACTCAGTCCTGGGAAGTCACTGACATTAGAGGGTTCCTGTCACAGCAGCCTGTGGTCCTGAGTCCCACTGTGGCTGCCCTTTGTCTTTGTCCTCTGAGAAATTCGGCTTTGGTGGTCTGGGTTTTTCTTGTCTGTCCTGGGTTATCTGTTAAACTCTAGTTGGTAGTTTTGGTAGTTTGTGTAGTACTGGGCTTTTGACCTAGACCTGGTGCACGCTAGGCAAGTGTACCATTGAGGTCTACACCCACACACAGCCCTAGTTAAAAAAAGTTTTAAAGATTGCATTTATTCCCCGGCATGGTGGCACATGCCTTTAATCCCAGAATTTGGGAGGCAAAGGCAGACAAATCTCTATAGTTTGAGGCCAGCGAGAGCTACATAGATCCTATTTAATAAAAAAGAGGGGCTGGAGAGATGGCCTAGCGGTTAAGAGCGCCGACTGCTCTTACAGAGGACCCGGGTTCGATCCCCAGCACCCATATGGCGGCCGAGAACCGTCTGAAACTCCAATTCCAGGAGAACTTCAGTTCCAGGGGAATCCGACACCCTCTTCTGACCTCCGCAGCATTGCACAACACGGGTGCACAAACTTGCATGCAGACAGTACATTCATACACATACAGAAATAAATAAAATTAATTTAAAAAATTAAAAAAAAAAATTACTCCGGGGCTGGAGAGATGGCTCAGAGGTTAAGAACACTGGCTGTTCTTGCAGAGGATCCGGGTTTGATTCCCAGCATCCATATGGCACCTAACAGCTGTCTGTAACTCCATTTCCAGGGTTGACCGCTGTGGGCTTTGTAGGACACAGGTGCACTTACATACATTCAGGCAATATACACATAAAATTAAAATATTAAAAAAATTACTCCTGTTTGTAGTATGTGCGCGTGCACATGTATGTGTATGTGTGCACACAGATGTCACAATGAGCATGTGGCAGTCAGAGGACAACTTGGCAGGTTAGGTTCTCCTTCATGTAGGTCCCAGGGATTGAATTCAGGTTGTCACTAAGCCATCTTGCTGGCTCTCTTTTTATGTTCCAAGGCGAGCAGCCTGGCCTTGAGTTTGATGGTCCTTCTGTGATTCCCTAGTTGAGGTATGAACCTGTGTCCCAGGCCTGGCAAACCAGCATTTTCTAAGGCATTTTCATTTTCAGTGAAAAAGGTTCTATGGACAACAAAGACATTTCTTTCCCCTGTTTGGAGACTCCATACAGCCAAGCAAGAGCCTGGAGAGCCCTACTGCAGAGTAGTTCTTAGACCTTTGTGTGTCTTGTGAGTGTACACTGTGCATGTGCAGGTGGCATGGAGGCCAGAAAGAGACCTGCCAGGTCCTCTGGAGCTGGGTTTGCAGGTGGTTGCTTCCTGACACAGGTGCTGGGAACTGAACTCCTCTGCAAGAGCAGCAAGTGCTCTGAACTAGCTTTCTAGCAGCCTCCTCTCATAAATTTTTAAATTCGATGTCCTTAAATTCCTTTGACCTGGGGCTGGAGAGATGGGCTAGCGGATAAGAGCACTGCTCTTGCAGAGGACCCGGGGTTCGATCCCCAGCACCCACATGGCGGCTGAGAACCATCTGTAACTCCAATTCCAGGAGAACTCCAGTTCCAGGGGAATCCGACACCCTCTTCTGACCTCCATGGCATTGCACAACAAGGGTGCCCAAACCTACATGCAGACAGTACACTCATACACATAAAAAAAAAAATTAAACAATTCCTTTGACCTGCACATTCACTCTGCTTTGGCACTGTAGCCCCATCCTGCAATCATTTTACCCTTTGCATTTTCATAAAGCACTGGAATTCTGACACACTTAAGCACTGGGTTAGGGCCTGGAGAGATGGTCCAGCTGGTAGGGACACTGGCTGCTTTGCAGAGGACCCATGTTCAGTTCCCATCTCTCACATGGCAGCTAATAACTGTCAGTAACTTGTTTCCAGAGGATCCTGATGCCCTTGTCTGACCTCTGGGCACTGCAAACACGCCATATACTTGGATATGTACACACAAAACACTCCACATAAAAATAATAAAGAGCTAGACTATTTAACTGTAATTTCCCATCTCAGCAGTCTGTTCTTTCTGGATCCTTCAGGTTTTAATTTGAACTTGCAAGGTCTTATTCAAGGTACCTGTCCTAGTTACTTTGTATTGCTGTGGTAAAACACTGACCAAAACCAGCTTGCCCGAAAAGGGTTTATTCATCTTACATACTATACAGTCTGACATGGAGGGGAGCCAAGGCAGGAGCTCAGGGCAGGAACCTGGAGGCAGCAAGTGCTTTTAACTGCTGAGCCATCTCTCCAATCCCTGGTGATCACTCTTCCATCTGAGGTCACTTAAAACACAGGAAATCATGACACATGGACACCAGGAAAAGCAGTCTTGGCAGAAAGTCTGTTGAAGAACTTATAGCTTTAAAGAGGCAGGAGCCCAGAGCCCCGTCAGATCTCCAAGCCCCCTTGGTGGTTCGTCATGTCACTGATTCGGATTGAGTCTGCTGCTCGCTGGGATGGCCCTGTGAGTCTTCGACACCTGACTTTAGTGCCTAATTCTTTGCATCACTAGGGAAATTAGTTTCTCAGTCTTTCCCCATCTATAATATAAAGCTGAAATTTAGCTTTTAGGGTTATGAACAAGTAGTAAAATGTTTACCAGGATGCCCCAGATACAGTGAATGCAAACCTCCCCAGTTGGGTTGAAGCTCAGGGTCAGGGCACTGGTTAGTGTCTGAGGCTCTGGCTGCAGTCTCCAGCATGGAGAAATAGATGTTATTAATTGGTCAACTGATCTATTTTAATTTATTTTTGTTGTTTATTTGCATAGGTTGGTGTGGTTCTCAATTATTGAATCCCTAATTTTTTTTTTATTTTTATTTTTTGGTTTTTTTGAGACAGGGTCTCCCTGTAGCCCCAGCTGTCCTGGAACTTGCTCTGTAGACCAGGCTGGCCTTGAACTCACAAAGATCCACCTGCCTCTGCCTCCCAAGTGCTAGGATTAAAGGCGTGTGCCACTACGCCTGGCTGAATCCCTAATTTTTTTTTCATGCTTTAAAAATATATTTATTTATTTTAATTAATTTATTTTTATTTTTTTATCAAATCTAGATCCGTGCCCCCCCATTCCCCCACCTCACCAGAGCTCATGCATTCTGCCAAACATGCTTTTCATCTCTTTCTCAGTCTTTCTCATTCTCCATGAGGAAGTTGACTGTTTTGAGCAGAAGTTCACTGTTGCAGTTAGTTCTTCGATGCAGTCCTTTCTGTTGTTGTTGTTGTTGTTGTTGTTGTTGTTTCCAATATGCATCACTCCCAGCTGCTTTGGACAAAAGCTCAAGGGGCCATGCACAAGAAATACTTACAACTAGGTAATTGGCACTAGCATCCACAGATGAGGGATACCATTCGTCGTTTGTTTTTCTGGGACTGTGTTACTTCACTCAGCATGATGTCCTCTAGCTCCAGCCATTTTCCTGCAAAGCTCGTGATGTCGTCTTTCTTTACTGCTGCATAGAACTCCATTGTGTAGATGTACCACATTTTCTCTATCCACTCGTCAGTTGAGGGGCATTTAGGTTGGTTCCAGCTCCTTGCTATTGTGAAGAGAGCTGCAATAAACATGGCCGTGCATGTATCTCTGTGGTGGCGTAAGTCTTGAGGGTACATGCCCAGGAGTGGTATGGCTGGGTCGGGTGGCAAGTTCATTCCAAGTCTTCCAAGGGTTCTCCACACTGCTTTCCATAGTGGCTGTACGAGTTTACATTCCCACCAGCAGTGGATGAGTGTTCCCCTTTCCCCACAACCTCTCCAGCACTTGGTATCATTTGTTTTCTTGATCCTAGCCAGTCTTATTGGAGTAAGATGATATCTTAAAGTGGTTTTCATTTGCATTTCCTTAATGATTAGTGATGTTGAACAGTTCTTGAGGTGTTTCTCAGACATCTCTAATTCCTCACTTGTGAAGTCTCTGTTCAGTTCTTTGCTCCATCTATTGAGTGGGTCATTTGTTTTCTTTTTTCTTTGTTTTTTGAGTAGTTTATATATTCTGGAAATCAATGCTTTGTCAGATGTATCTGCAGTGAAGGTTTCCTCCCACTCTGTGGGATTTCTCTTCACTTCCTTGATTGTTTCTTTTGATGTACAGAAGCTTTTGAGTTTGATGAGGTCCCATTTGTCAATTGTCGACCTTAATTCTTGTGCAGCTGCTGTCTGATTTAGGAAGTCTTTTCCTACGCCTATGTCTTGTAGTCTGCTGCCAACTTTTTCTTCTATCACCTTCAGAGTTTGGGGTTTCACGTTGAGGTCTTTAATCCATCTGGAGTTGACTTTTGTACAGGGTGAGAGGTAGGGGTTTAATTTCATTCTTCTACAAGTGGTGATCCAGTTTTGCCAACACCACTTGCTGAAGATGCTGTCTTTTCTCCATTGTGGTTTCTTGGCCCCCTTGTCAAATATGAGATGGCTGAAATTGTATGTGCTCAGATTTGGATCTTCGGTTTTGTTCCATTGGTCAACAGGTCTGTTTTTGTGCCAGTACCAGGCTGTTTTTATGACTATAGCCCTGTAGTATAGTTTAAAATCTGGTATAGAGATCCCTCCTGTGTAGCTCTTTTCACTCAGGATTGATTTGGCTATTCGGGGTCTTTTGTTTCTCCAAATGAATTTAAGAACTTTTGTTTCCAAGCCTGTGAAGAAACTCTTGGGGATTTTGATTGGGATTGCATTAAATCTATACAAGAGTTTTGGTAAAATGGACATTTTTACAATGTTAATTTTCCCAATCCATGAGCATGGGAGGTTTTTCCATCTTCTGAGGTCTTCTTCAATTTCTTTCTTTAAGGGTTTAAAATTTTTGTTGTAGAGGTCTTTGGTGTCTTTGGTTAGGTTTGTTCCTAGGTATCTTATTGTTTTTGAGGCTATTGTGAGTGGGAAGGTCTCTTTGAATTCTTTCTCCAGTTGCTTGTTCTTGGTGTAAAGAAAGGCCATTGATTTTTTAAGGTTAATTTTGTATCCTGCCACTTTGCTGAAGCTGTTAATCGTTTCTAGGAGTTTTCTGGTGGAGTTTTTTGCATCCCTTAAGTAAACAATCATATCATCAGCAAATAGGGATAGTTTGACTTCCTCTTTTCCAATTAGTACTCCTTTAATATCCTTTTCTTGCCTTATTGCTCTAGCAAGTGTTTCAAGCACTATATTGAAGAGGAGTGGTGACGGGGCAGCCTTGCTGAGTTCCTACCTTTAAAGGAAATGTTTCTGTCATTTCCCCATTTAGGATGATATTAGCTGTGGGTTTCCTGTATATGGCTTTGATTACATTGAGGAATGATCCCTCCAGTCCAATTCCTTCTAGGACTTTAAGCATGAAGGGATGCTGGATTTTGTCAAAAGCTTTTTCAGCATCAATTGAGTTGGTGGTGTGGTTTTTGTCTTTCATACCATTTATGTGTTTGATGATGTTTATTGATTTTCGTATGTTGAACCATCCCTGCATCTCTGGTATGAATCCAACTTGGTCATGATGGATGATCTTCTTGATGTGGGTCTGTATGCAATTTGCCTGTATCTTGTTTAGAATTTTGGCATCTGTGTTCATTAGGGAGATGGGTCTACAATTCTCTTTTTTAGTTGTATCTTTGCCTGGTTTTGGTAATAGAGTGATGCTGGCTTCATAGAAGGAATTTGGGAGAATTCCCTCTGGTTGTATCCTTCTAAACAGTTTCAGTAATAATGGTTGTAGGTCTTTTTGAAATGTTTTATAGAATTCTGCTGTGAAACTGTCTGGGCCTGGGCTTTTTTTAGTTGGGAGGTTTCTTATTACATTTTCAATTTCTTCATGTATTATAGGTCTGTTTAAGCTGTGGATCTCTTCTTGGTTGAGCTTTGGTGATTCCCAGGACCTAATTCTTAAATGTGTATTTTTTAAAAACTCTTAACAAAGATGATCAAGTTCAGATCCCATCCATAAACCATCATGTCCATTATGAACATAAAATATTCTTAATGTCTCATTTAAAATGATTACATTTGAAGCTTCTCTGCCCTTTGTGCACGGCTTCCATTTGTCACTTTTCTGAAGTATTTACCCTCTTGCATTTCTATCTGTACATAGTATATACTTGGGATTTTTCAGTTTACATATATACCATGGTTTATTCTAGAATGAGCTGGTCTCTTCCGCATTTAGGTGTGCTTAATAAAATGGAGGAGGAGGAGTGGACGCTGTGAGGAGCAGGACCAAGGTTATACTGGAGTGGCCGAGCCCACTGTCCCTTCTTCCCTAGGAAATCTGCCCCATTACAGGAAAAATCATAGTTGTCAGCCTTGCTGGATCTTTCATGGGTGCAATCCACATCCTAAGCAGGGTGGTTATTTCCCTCAGTCGAAACAGTAAGCGAAGAAGGGTGTATTAGGATGTCATGTCCCAGTTGTCTCGAAGTAAACCTTGGCTCTAACTGGATGGTACTTCCCCTTGACCTCCCCACCCCAGCCTCTGAAATGTCTCTGGACAGCCCATCTTTCACTTGGGGAAGTACTGGCTTAAGCTATTAGTAGTAGTTAGAGTGGTTTCCTTTCAAAATGGCACCTGGCTACATTGCTTTGGAACTATCGCCAAGAGAAATGAAAGCCTCTGCTCCCAGTGGCCACAAATACCAATTGGAGCATCGAGCACAAAGGCACTTTCCCCTTGATCAGGCATGCTGCGACAGTGCTTTCATTTTCGAAGGATGCCCACAGAACTTGTCCTGGGGTGGTTGTAGGGCACCGGCTTTTTTTTTTTTACTTGGGAAGCATTTGGTGTGCTAATGGTGGGGGGGGGATCTGTAGGTAAAAACTAGACTGTAATTTACAGAGATCTGTAATTGAGAGAACATGGCCCGAGTTGGCTTGTTCATTTAATGTAACTCATGATTTGGCAACTGGTCTTCAAAACTTTCTTTAAATGAAAAGCAATTGATTTTATTTTGTTGTTTTATTTTCCTTGGATATATACCACCAGCACTATGACTTTCCCAATTACCTGCCTTGAATAGAGAGATGGGGAAAAAAAGGCTTTACTGACCTTTTGTGGACCAGGGTGCCTGAGTTAAGTAATCAAAGAGTCATTCCCTATGGGTTGTTTCACTAACTAATATCCTAAGAAATATTCATTCACCTCTGACCACACGCTAGCCAGCTATGCAGTTAACGCAGACCTGAAGAAGCAGCACAAATCATCCCTGCGGGTCTCAGAAGCACCCAAGTTTGCTGGGCCAATGTTGTAATGAAGTACCTTTCATCCCCTTTATAGGACCCTGTTCCAGGCTATTGCAGTAATTTAAAACCTTGTACCTAGATTCCTGACCTTGTTATAACATCACTTTATAATTCTCAAAATACTTGGCTCTTGAAGATTTTCTTAGCACCAGCCATGTATTCTTAAAGAGTCCAATTTGTCTTCAGTGTTATATTACCCTATCTCCTCTGCTGCCAAGACCCAACATTCTTACTGAGTTGCCGAACAGAAGCCTCCAGTTTTTTGAGTATTTCCCTACTTAGCATGACCTGCAGTTACTAGCATTCTCCATCTAGAGCAAAACCTTCATTTGGAATGGTGGCAGTGTCGGCTTCGTCAAGCTGCACGATCGAAGCTGCCATTAGTTTACAGAGAAAGCCAGTGGTAGGGAGAAGCACTGCTTCCCATGTGACCCTAGCTGAAGCTTCTCGACACTGTCCTTTGCTGCTACGCATTAGGTGATCACTGACCTCTCCTAGTCACTAGAAGTCTACAATGAGCATTGCTCGCCCAGAGCTTGGTGGCTTGGCAATCTTCTGCTAATTTTAACTAGACTAACAATGTGTACCAGTATGTACTGGTCTGCCTTTGCTTTGCCCAGCTTTGTGGTAACATAGCACTTGAAAACATGCTGTACTTGTGCTGCCAGTCATTCCCCAGGCTTTGGTTTTGAAATGGAAACTAATCTGAAACTATCAAAGGGAGAAATCTCATTTGTTTGGATTTCATGAAAATAGAGCTTGTGGGCTATGGAGATGGCGCAGCACTTGAAAGTGCTTGCCCACGTGTCTGCTGTGTAAGCCTGGTGACCTGAATTCAGTTCCAGACCCCACATAAAGGTGGGAGGAACAGACTCCACAGATCTAGCCCCTAAGCCCCCCATTCCCCCATGCACAGTGTAGCATATGTGTACCTATACTGACATATCGTAATGTCCAAAGCCAGGTTTAGAGGGCTGGCAAGAGAGAGCTCAGTGGGTCCTGCAGGCCTGGTGCCCTGAGTTTGATCCCCAGAACCCATGTGAAGGTGGAAGGAGAGAGCCAACTCCACAGAGTTGTCCTCTGGGCTGTGGGCTATGGCATGCACACCCCCCCCAACCATACACCCCTCCCTACATGATAATAAATAGCAGAATTTGTGATAAGTTGACTTGCCCAGAATAAAAGCAAATGGGATCAGAGGGAATATATTTAATTGCTGAATAGTGAATTCTTTGTAGATACTAACACTGTAATTATGATATTTGATTTGTACACTGAACCAATGCTTTGGCCTGCACTTGACTATAACCTACATTACCATGACTGAACATTTACTGTTTGTGTGTGTGTGTGGGGGGGGGGTTGCTCTGGCCTCACATTCAAGGTGATCCTCTTGCCCCAGCCTTCCGAGTGCTAGGATTACAGGTATGTATGTTTGCCGGTGTTTCTGCTTCATCATTTAATTTAATTTTTTTTGTTTTTTTGTCTTTTTGAAACAGGGTCTCCCTATAGCCCCAGCTGGCCTGGAACTCACTCTGTAGAGTAAGTTGGCCTTGATCTGACTGCCTCTGCCTCCCAAGTGCTAGGATTAAAGGCGTGCACCACCATGCCCATTATATGGGTGTTGGGAATCAAACCCGGGTCCTCTGCAAGAGCAACTGGTGCTCTTAACCGCTGAGCCATCTCTCCAGGCCATCATTTTAATATTTCTAAAACTTCTTTTTTGGCTGGAAACAGATTGGCCCCAAACCTCTAGGACAACCCCATGCGTGACTTGGGAAATCAGGGCTAACCCAAAATTTAAATTTAATTGGATGATTAAAGTTTCAGAAGACTTTCCTATTAAGAAATGACACCCAGCCAGGTGTGGTGAAGCCCGGCGCTCAGGAGGCAGAACCAGGTGGATCTCTGTGAGTTCAAGGCCAGCCTGGTCTTGAATTCCAGGCCAGCTGAGCCTGCAGGGAGACCCTGTCTCAAAAAGACCAAAAATGGCAGCGGGGCATGGTGGTGGACGCCTTTAATCCTGGCACTTGGGAGGCAGAGGCAGGCAGCTCTCTCTGAGTTCAAAGCCAGCCTAGTCTACATAGTGCATAGTGACTTCTAGGACAGCTAGGGCTATAAGACCAAAAGAAAAAAAAAAGGTACTCAGCTGGTCATGGTTGGCTCACCTCACACCTGTAATCTTAGGACTTGGGAGACTGAGGCAGACGGATGGATTGGCTGTCAGTTCAAGACTAGCCTGGTCTACATAGTGCCAACTTGGGCTATATAGAATGAGATCTTGTCTCCAAAGAAACAAAAACACAGTGGAGCATGCCTTTAACCCTAGCATCTGGGAGGCAAAGGCAGAGGCAGGCAGATCACTGAGAATGAGGCCAGTTTGGCTACGGGGGACCCTGACTCAAAAATAACCAACTAAACAAACCAAAATGAAAGAAATGACTGTTAGAGTCTAGGTCTGTGACCATTATTAGTGAACATTTTCATCTTTCTAAGTTTAATGAATTTTTAAGTAAGTGGGTGAGGTAAAAAAAATAAGCATTTTAACATGTATTTTTGCGTGTTAGCATGTGCATGTGCAAGTGCTTGCCACGGTGTACTTGTGGAGGTCAGAGGCCAACTGTGTGTGGGGACTGGTTCTCTTCTTCAACTATGTGGGTCCAAGGAATGAGATACAGGTCAGCAGGCACTTTACCCACTGAGCCATTTTGCTGGCCAGGGGAAGTTGTTTCTTAATACTTGCTATTGTGAGCATCTACTTGTAGATTTGGCATACAAGGGCAAATAGGTTTGTAAAAGACCCTGCTTTTGGAAGGGAGACGAGGCAAGAGAGACAAGGATGTGCTGGACAGAGTGACAGCTGTGCCAGAGCATCAGTCTGTTGTAGGTGGAGTTGCCATTATTTTTGAGAGAAAGAGATGAACCTTATTTATGAGTATGAGTTTTGTCTGCATGTATGTAAGTGCACTGGTGTTATGCAGTGCCCACAGAGAACAGAAGAAGGTGTTAGATCCCTTGGAACTTGAATGACACAGTTGTTAGCTGCCACGTAGTGCTGGGAACCGAACCCTGGTCCTCTCAAAGAGCATCCAGTGCTCTTAATCACCGAGCCATCTCTCTAGCCCTGGATTAATCTTATTATTAGCTCTCCAGAAATGTAAGGTCAAGAATGTGAAGCTGAAATCAGTTTGAAATGAACTACCTACCTGAGAGACCTGTTGGAACCTGCTGACCTAGGGGCAGCCTGACCCCTTAGCCATTGAAAGAACTGGGCTCTACAGAGTGCCTGAAGGCTTCACCTCTTCCTGAATGCTAGGGCATCATAGAAAACATGGAGTCACAGCTGTTCTAATGGAATCATCCATCACTGCCAATTACTTGGTGGAAAAAATATCAGGGGACTTTCGTGAGAGTCTCAGGGTCCTCAGACTACAGCCCTGTGCTGATGTGATGGTCAGTGTTGCTGCTAAAGGTTTTCTCTTCGTACTTTTGGAGGTAATTGTGATTCAGGCACATGGCTTCTCTTTTCTTTTTTTTCCCCTCTGTTTCTTTTCTTTTAATCTTCAGACAATAAAAAGGCATTTGTGCAAAAGTTGACTTAGGAAAATGTGGCCATTAGCTAGCAGTTTTTGAAGTAGAGGCTTGAGACACTATTCTGCCATTTGTTACAGGTGGTAGTGGGTGGCGATGGAAAACCCACGAGTTTGTATATGCCCACAAGACAAGTCCGAGTTGGATCTGGTCTGCCATGTATATGTTTGGAGTAACTGTGCCTTTTGAAGGCCTATTTTTTCCTTCCAGTGCATTAAATCTCCAAAACACGCCAGGTGTGGTGGTGCACACTTTTAAGCCCAGCACTCCGGAGGCAGAGGCAGGTGGATCTCTGTGAGTTCCAGGCCAGTTGGGACTAAAGGGAGACACTGTCTCAAAAAGACAAAGACAATCTCCAAAACACGCTGTGGAGGGATTCCACCAGGCTCAGGAGATGCTCTCATTGCCACTTCTGGGCCCAGCGCAGGTTTAGGTGAACGTAGGGTTTCAGAAGACAGTGAGTATTTGAGGGCACGCCTAGATGCTAAAAGAATGTCTTTGGACTGAAGAGATGGCCTAGTAGTTAAGAGCCCCAACTGCTCTTGCAAGAGGACCCAGGTTCGATCCCCAGCACCCACATGGTGGCTGAGAACCGTCTTTAACTCTAGTCAGGGGAATCCGACACGGGTGCACAAACCTACATGCAGACAGTACATTCATATACATAAAAAAAAAAACAACCAATGTCTCTTAATAAGGTTGTTATTTAGATAATATGCACATTTTCCAAGTTAGTAATTTTGAAGAAAAGATGTTAGGAAAGATGTTAGAAAAGATGTTGGCAGCTTATTCCTGAAGCAAAATTTCTACCCTGATACAGGAAGGTGTTGGGTGGTGTGATGGTTAATCCTGGGTGTCAACTTGACTGGACTAAGGAACAAATAAGAGAAAAGGGTCTTCTGATTGGACCACCTCAACCCGGATGGCCCACCCCAAATGTGGGTGTTACCTTCTGCCGGCAGGCAGTATTTAAGGCCATGGCAGCGGGAGCTGGTCCCTTTTTTTTTTTTTCCTCCTGCAGCTTGCTTCTCTCATCTGGTGAGTTTGTCTTGCTGCGGTGATCAACCTTTCGGATCCCAGTGTGTACTGAGACTGGCAGATCTCCTGGAATCCATTCGGGCCTTCAGAACTAGACTGGGACTCCTGAGACATTCAGCCTTGCAGACTGAGCAGTTCCCTGGATTCCCGGCCTCTCCAGTTTGGCGCTACTGTTGAGCTCCGTCACGTGAGCAAATCAATAAATTGTATATAGTTATATATATTCATCCTGTTGCTTCTGTTTCTTTAGAGAACCCTGACTAATACAGGTGGTGATGGCAGTTTGGAGTTGTACGGAGGTGTGCTGCTTGGCTTCTTGAGTTACCTTCTGACCATATTTCAGTCAGGGTTTTAATCACATCCTCAGCCACTTAAATTATTTAGCATCTTTTTGAGATTACATTTTTTATTCCTAATTATATGACAAAGATATATACCATAAAATATTTATCATGTAATTATGATTAAAATGTGCAGTCTCCCCAAAGATGTGAATAATCACATTTAAGTATTCTATAATTAAAGGAGTCTGGTGGACTGCTAGGTCAACCTGGTTAAGCTGAAAACTACATTACCCAGCATCCTCTTCCCGTGTGCTTCCAGGTTACAGCTGGCTGAAAAGGGAGCACTCCATAGACTGGGAGGACTGAAGGAAAGCAGAAACCTTTACAACGGGGCTTCTTCATAGTCATTGGTGTGAGGGGTTATTGTAGGGACGACCGGGTTCCTGTGCTTACTCTTCTGCTCTAATGCCCCTGGCTGCTCTGCTGAAGACCTGTTGGATGGTAGCTTCACAAGCATCTCCCCAAATCCCCCTTGCAATCCTCTGGGTGGCTGAGATCAGAGAATTGGCTGTTTCATGGCTGCCTATCCTCCAACACTTAGACCTTCATCCCTGCTGTATTAGTCAGGGTTCTCTAAAGAAACAGAAGCAACAGGATGAATATATATAGCTATATACAATTTATTGATTTGCTCACGTGACAGAGTTCAAGGATTCCAACAGTAGCTGCACCACACTGGAAAGGCCGAGACGAGAATCCAGGGAACTGCTCAGTCCGCAAAGCTGGATGTCTCAGTAGTCCCAATCCAGTGCTAAAGGCCCAAATGGATTCCAGGAGATCTGCCGGTCTCAGTACACGCTGGGATCCGAAAGGTTGATCACAGCAGCAAGACAAACCAGATGAGAGAGGCAAGCCGCAGGAGAAAAAAAGGGACTGGTTCCTTCTGCCTGGCCTTAAATACTGCCTGCCGGCAAAAGGTAACGCCCACATTTGGGGTGCGCCATCCAGGTTGAGGCGGTCCAATCAGAAGACCCTTTTTCTCATGGGCTGGAGAGATGGCCTAGCGGTTAAGAGCGCCGACCGCTCTTACAGAGGACCCGGGTTCGATCCCCAGCACCCACATGGCGGCAGAGAACCGTCTGAAGCTCCAATTCCAGGAGAACTCCAGTTCCAGGGGAATCCGAGACCCTCTTCTGTCCTCCGCGGTGTTGCATGACACGGGTGCACAGACTTGCATGCAGACAGTACATTCATACACATACAAAAATAAATAAAATTAATAATTTAAAAAATTAAAAAAAAAAAGACCCTTTTTCTCTTATTTGTCCCTTAGTCCAGTCAAGTTGACACCCAGGATTAACCATCACACCTGCCTTGCCTCCCCTCCCTGAGCTCCACCTACAGCTGTTTAGCTCAGGTTCCCCCTTTGCCATCCCAATGGGAACCTGATGCAAGGGCAAGAGAACTTGAGGTAAGCATGGTGTCCGTTTCTGAGCTGAGCTTGTGCTTATCCAGACACATTGAGATTTGTAAAATCCCCTCAGCAGAACCATGGCACCATGTGTCCGTTTCTTTTTTTTTATTTTTATTTTTATTTTTATTTTTATTTTTTATTTTTTTTTTGTGTCCGTTTCTATTTTCCTCTCTTCCTCTCTTTCTCTCTCTCTCTCTCTCTTTCTCGCTCGCTCGCTCGCTCTCATATGAGTGGCCCTTAGGCTCTTAGGCCTAGTGATGAAGATGTTTCTGTTAGAGGTCTAGCACATTTAAAGCTTTTGCCTTCCCTCAGGAATACCCTCTAAGGTGCCTAGCTCACTGGCTGCCAAAGCATTCTCATTGTCAGTCACATTTGTTTTCCTAACAGACTCATTCATTAATTTTTTTTTTTCATGCATCTCCTGGACCTAAACTTGGATATAGCATTGAATTAGGAGGTAGTGGACTCTGCAGTAGACCCGTCATGTCTGAATGCAGGTACTGTAACTCACGATGAGATCTGGGTTATTTAACTTCTGAGCATCATTCTTTCAGTGGTGAAAGCAACAACAGCACCTATTTCATAAGATTGCTGTAAGGAGTAGATGAGATGACAGAGTGATTAGCACAGTGTGTAGCAACTTCTCAACACAATGCTCATTGCTGTTGTTATTTAGAGATGGAGTGTTGGGCTTCAAGATACTTAGAGTTCAGTGGAAAACAGTATGGCAGATCCTTAAAAAATGAAGTATAGAATTGGCCCATGATCCAGAAATTACACAGCTGAGTATGTTCTTAAAAGAATGGAAAACAGAGAGTCACAAAGATCACATCTACCTACAGACATAGTAACATTAAAGTAGCCAAATGACAGCAACTCAAGTACTTATCAGCAGATGAGTAGATGAGAAATATGGCATGCGTACATGGGATATTTGGCCTTGAAGGGATTCAGACACATACTACAGCAGAACTGAACCATGAATGTTTTGTGCTAATCAGAAAAATAAGCTAGACACAGAAGAGAAACACTGAATGCTTGCTCTTACATTAGGTAAACAGAGTGATCAAATTCATGGCCATCAAAGGTCCGTGGTGGTGGTGGAGAGTTTCAGGTTAGTAAGGTGAACAAGCTCTGCGGATGGATGATGGTGAGTTATAACACAGTGTGACTATATTGAATGCCTCTGGGCTTTAGCATTAGAAAATGATTAAGATGGTAAATTTTATGTTATATATATATTGGTAAATACATGTCAACACATGGTCTGAGTAAACACTGACTGTTAAAAAGTCCCTCTGGCTGGGCGTAGTGGCGCACGCCTTTAATCCTAGCACTCGAGAGGCAGAGGCAGGCGGATCCCTGTGAGTTCAAAGCCAGCCTGGTTTACATATCGAGCTCCAGGCCAGCTGGGACTAAAGGGAGACTCTGTCTCAAAAAGACCAAAAAGAAAAAAAAGTCCCTCTGTTGGGGGCTGGAGAGATGGCTCAGTGGTTAAGAGCACTGGTTGCTCTGGCAGAGGACTGGGGCTCAGTTGCCAGCACCAGCCCACACAGTGACTTGAGAGATAGCTCAGCACTTTAAAGCCTATACTGCTCTTGCAGAGGACCTGAGTTTGGTTCCCATCACCTACATTGGGCATCTTCCAACTGTCTCTAATTCTAGGGGATCCTTTGTGGGCACCCACACTCATCATGCACGTACCTCTACTCAGATACACACATGTATAGTAATTTAAAAAAGAAGCTGAAGAGGAATCAGACTTGGCCATAGTAATCTTACTATTCTGGGGCTGTGAAAGTAGGAACACTTGAACCCAGGACTTCACAGCCAGCCAGGGCAACGTAGCCAGTTCCTGCCATCAAAATAAAGTAATAATGTGAGAAGAAATGACAAGATGTCTTTTCTGGTCCTTGATGTATTTCCATTTGATGTATTCATGAAGCTGTATGGGGTAATGCGTTCAGGAGCCTGGATCTGGGGTGCTCTTGCTGCTGCTGTCGGTTCTGCTCTGAGGAAGTGCCCTGCACCAGCAGTGTTACCGTGAGTTCTGTACCATCAGTGTTACCGTGAGTTCTGTAATCTTGTCCTTTTGAATTTTATGTATCCCAGAGTGTCTTCAACTTGAGGTCCTCTTAACACTCCCTCCTGAGTGCTGGGATTACAGGTGTACAAGTACGACAATTTTGTGTCCCATATAGACCTTGTTCACTTTTAGTATGAAATTCACATCCACCCTGTAGAGAAAATTGGGCAAGTGGCCCACCTTTCTAGTCTGAAACAATTTGAAAGACTCATGTATGTATCTGGACCCTGTAGATTTTAAGTGTTAGGGTTAGGGAGACTAGATTAAATAATTCAGTTTAATTTATTCAGACTTTAAAAGAATTTCTTCTTGAATCCAATTTAGTAACTTAGAACACATATACTGTGAGAAATAATTCATTATATATACATTGTCGGGGCTGGAGAGATAGCCTAGCGGTTAAGAGCACCGACTGCTCTTGCAGAAGACCCGGGTTCGATCCCCAGCACCCACATGGCGGCTGAGAACCGTCTGTAACTCCAATTCCAGGAGAACTCCAGTTCCAGGGGAATCCGACGCCCTCTTCTGACCTCCGAGGCATTGCACGACACGGGTGCACAAACCTCCATGCAGGCAATACATTCACACACATAAATAATAAATAAATAAATAAATAAATAAATAAAATAAAATATATACATTGTCAAGTATTTGTTAATAGGATTTTCTTATAACCAAAACCTTTATTATTGGGCCATTGGGATGGCTTAGCAGGTAAAGGCACTTGCTGCCAAGCCTGCCAACCCAAGTTTGAACCCTAGCACCTACATGGTAAAGGAGAGAACTGACTTCTGCAAGTTGTCCTCTGACCTCCACATGTCCACCTCCAGCATATACACACACATACATGCAAACTAAATAACTGTAATAAAATACTTTATTATTCCAAATACTGATTGCGATTTTATTGATGATTCTATTATTGTTGTTATTACTTTGTTTTTTTGAGACAGGGTCTCCCTGAAACCACAGCTGGTCTGGAACTCACTCTTTAGACTAGGCTGGCCTCAATCTCAGAGATCCACCTGCCTCTACTTCTTGAGTACTAGGATTAAAGGTGTGTGCCACCATGCCTGATTATTTTTATCATTTTTTTCAAAGCCAATTTTTTTAATTAATTTTATTTCTGTATGTGTATGAATGTACTGTCTGCATGCAAGTCTGTGCACCCGTGTCGTGCAATGCCGCGGAGTTCAGAAGAGGGTCTCGGATTCCCCTGGAACTGGAGTTCTCCTGGAATTGGAGCTTCAGACGGTTCTCAGCCGCCATGTGGGTGCTGGGGATCGAACCTGGGTCCTCTGTAAGAGTGGTCGGCGCTCTTAACTGCTAGGCCATCTCTCCAGCCCCTCAAAGCCAATTTTTTTATTGAAGCTTTGTGCATTTCACACAACATTTCCCAACCAAATCTAGACCCATTCCCCCGTCCTTGCCCCCCCCACCAGAGAGCGTGCATCCTGCCAAACATGTTTTTCATATTTTTCTCAGTCTCTTTTAAAATTTTCAATGTTTTGGGGGAAAGTTCACCATTTCAGTCAGTTCTTTGACCCAGTCTTTTTGTTGTTGTTGTTTCTTCCAATTGGCATCACTCCAAAACATGCATATATGCATGCCACACATATACCAAGATTATGACATCATAGGTTTTAGCATCTTCAGCTTATGATTTCTTTTTAAAATTTTTTTCTTTATTAGTCTGAAATATGTTTTTTATTATTTTTTTAAGATTTGGTTTTGGTCATGTGAGTGTGTGTGTGTGAGATGTGTCTGTATGTGTGTATGATGTCTATGTGTGTGTGTGATGTTTGTATGAGTGTGTATTTGTGTGAATGTATGTGTATGTGTGTGTATGTATCTGTGTGATGTGTGTTTATGTGTATGTATGTGGTATGTGTGTGTGTGTGTGTGTGTGTGTGTGAGATGTGTATGTGGGTGCCCTAGGAAATGAGAAGAATGAGTCAGATCACTGGAGTTGGTCTTAGAGGCGGTTGTGAGCCGCCTGACTTGGGTGCTGAGAACTGAATGCAGGCCGTCTGGAAGAGCAGTAAGCATTCTTAGCCCCTGAGCTGTCTCTGTAGCCCCTTATTGCTCATTCCAGCTAAAGGATTGTCTTTTTAATTAATTCTACCAAAGAGATTTTTTTTTTATTTTCTCAGTTGCTTTTCTATTTCATTGGTTCCTTCTAGCTTGTTTATTTGTTGGTTTTGGTTTAAGTCTTTAGTTTGTAATGTTTCTTGAGTTGAACACAAAACATTTATTTTCAAATTTTCTCATTTTAAAAATAATTTTATATAAAATTTTCTATTTACTTTTAAGTGCATTCTTTGCAACACCTCACAAGTTTTGCCAGGCAGTAATTTTCTGCCATATAATTTATAATTCTTAGTCATATTTGACTATAAATGATAGTCACAACTTTATTGCTCAATATCTGTTTGATTTTTGATTAATTTGCTACATAATCCCAGGGAGTGTTTCATTTAACTCCTTGAACATTGCAAACAATCTTTTGATGGTTAGACCTAAAAATTTGATGTGGAATAAAAATGTGTTTTGTTGTTACACTTCTTGAGACCGAGTCTCACTCTGTAGCCCAGGGTGGCCCAGTACTTTTGGTCATCCTCCTGCCTCTCCTTCCTAGGGCTGGGTGCGGTTACAGGTGCAGCAGCGGGGCCAGCTGTGAGCGCATGTTTCTGTTCCAGTTTTATCTCTAGGCTTCTCCATTTTAGTCCTTTGCTGGTGATTTCTCTCCTTTTCTACCACTCACCTCTCCTGCCTAGTGGCTGTGGTTCACTCAGCGGAACTAAGCTCACCACTGCAGCTGCTGCAGCTGGCCCCAGAGAGCAGCTGTTCAACTTCCCAGGGGTGTTTGTTTTTGTTTTAGAACCTATGTCTTTTTTTTTTTTTTTTCTTTTAGCTATCATTGCTGTGGTGTTTGGAGCAGAGGATGATCAAAGTGTGAGATTATTGTATCAATCTGAGTATCTGACTCACATGATTTAAAATATTTTGCCTCACTAATGGCACAAGATGGATGACTTGATCAGAACCAATCAGAAGCTGGGCGTGGTGGCGCATGCCTTTATTCCTAGCACTTGGGAGGCAGAGGTAGGCGAATCTTTGTGAGTTCAAGGCCAGCCTGGTCTACAGAGTGAGTTCCAGGACAGCTGGGGCTACAGGGAGACCCTGTCTCAAAAAGACCAAAAAACCCCACAAAAACAAACAGAAAAATAACTGCAGTGGTTCAAATATTTACAGCCTTCCCTGTCGCCTACACTGACAAAGTAAACTGGCTGAGGAAATTAAATGAGCCAAGGGTTCAAAGGATTGTTCACAAATTTTCGGGCCAGACAGATCTTCTCCCAAAATTTTATTTTTATTTATTTATTTATTTATTTATTTATTTATTTATTTATTTATTTATTTATTTATTTATTTATTGTGTGTGTGTGTGTGTGTGTGTTTGCATTCCATAGCACATTTGTGGCGACCAGAGGGTAACTTTCAGGATTTGGTTCTGTCTTTTCACCATGAGGATTGGGTTCTGGGAATTGACCTCGGTTAATTGAACTTGGGTTGTTGGGCCGAGCCATCTTGCTGGCTCTCTCAGAAGGTTTTTCTGTTACTACTGCTACTGTGACCCCAGGTCAGGATGAAGTGTCATTGGTTTTGGCAGCTGGTGACAGTATGAGTTTGTTTGGATCATTTGAAGTTTGGATATGAAAAGGAGATTGTGATCTGAGGGAGTCTGGAAAGAACTGGTGTCAGATCCCACTGAACAGGCTTGTTGGAAGTGTGCCAGGTTAGTTCCCAGAGAAGACAGCAGTATGTGGCCAGCAGGTGGACCTGTGTTCTGATGCTGGACCACTCTTGCTAGGTGCACGGTCTTGGTGAGGAGATAGTTGACTCCTCTCTTGAGGTGATGTGTGCACATGACAGCACTGCTATGTCATGTTGCTTTGTTCCATTTGCCTAGCATAGGTGTCCCTTACCTTCTTCATCAGGAAACATCCACAATGCTGAGTTCTATCTTAGAGCTAAATGAATGGACTTTGTTTCCAAAGCCCAGAGCACTTTACTGGTCATTAACCCACATGTGATTATACATTTATCTGTGTGAAGCTGTTCTCATCTCTTGAGAAAATCAACAAGTTCAGTTGCCTTTTGTTATATTTTGATTCTTGGGTACGGGACTGCCGGTGCTTCAGAAGGACCAGTGGAAGGACCACAGACGGAGGAGTCTGGCTTCGCTGTCCTTGCCATGTCTGTGCTCCTCTCGAGGGCAGGCTTGATGAGCAGTGCCCACAACATGGCCATTTCCACATTCTTTTTTTACTGTTATTCACACGTGCTGGACCAGCAAGGAATGCCTGTGGACCATGGAACTAACTCTGTGAGGCCAAGAATTCTGAGTGGTGACTGTGATTTACAGTACAAATCTGGACTTACCCACATGGGTCAAAGGAGAGCACTAACTCCTACAGGTTGTCCTCTGACCTCCATGCACAGGCCATGGAACACGCATACACATACATATACACATACATATACACATAAATAGATAGACAGGTTTACCTAACTCTTAACAAAAATTAAAACCAAAGAGGATGGGGGAGGGATCTTACCTTCAGTCTGGAAGCCCTTTGAGTGGCTAGAAAAATCATCACATTAGGCCACAATAAACGGCAATCTGCAGGTATGTTATAATTTTATTTTTTTAAGAGAACATGGAACGGCTGTAACTGCTTTTGTATTGGAGCACGGAAGCTCTACCAATCTTGAAAACCTTTCATCTGTTATCCCTAATACACACTCACAAGTACATCACCGTCTTGGGGAAGTACAATTAAACAGGGGGTAATCCTTTTTCCAAGTCCTCAGGTTTAATTTTCCTGATTACGGTAGATTATGAGTCATTCCGAGCCCTGGTCTCCAGGAGAGACAGCGCCTTCTCTCCAGTCCCTTTCAACAGTTGTTTATGGCAGTTTCAGCCCCTTTCTGCCTCTCGGAGGCTCTTTATTTTTTAAAGCAAGGCAGACAAGGCCTAAAATTATTCCATTAAAGAGGGGCAATTTTTGTAATGGGACTTAGAGTGCTTTGCAGAAGTGCAGGCAAGTTTCTTCAATATCCTGAGCATTATTCGCTCATTTAGTTAAATGATGTTTCTAATTCTCTGGTAATTACACGTAATGAGGCACTTTTCTCTTCTCGATGAGACTTTAGCTTAATATGAGATGGCGTATTTTTTTCTTCTTCTTCTTCTTTTTTTTTTTTTCCATGGGGATAATTACCCCTTCCCAGGAAAAGCAGGGTTTGTTGTGCAGAATATAGCAAATTATTTTATTTCCTGCCATCTTGACTGCCAGTAAATTATAAAATTAAGTTTCAGTGGCGCATTAGCACCATTTTGGAGAAGGTTGGAGACTTTTCTTTTCTTTCCTTTTTTTTTTTTTTAAATTCATGTAGAGCTGTCTTCTGGGGCTGTAGAGGCTATTATTCATAGAATAGATATTTTTCCCCCCGCTGCCAATCCCTAGTATTCAGATGTATTGAAGCAACGACATAGGTTTAATTTTTCTGGATAATATCCAATGTAGAATGTTTTTATAAGTGCCTTTGTGCCCAGATAATTATCATAAAGTTAAGTAGTATGTCCCTTCTTTTCTCTGGTCTTTTCTCCCACCATCTCCCTTGGATGTCAAATTACCTTTTTTTTTCTGTGTGCAATGCTTCAATTAGATGCAAAGCAGCTAAATCCTAATCGCATGAAGGTGGTGACACCAACTATTAAAAGCAAGAAATTCAGAGTCAATATCGTTGCTCTATTTAACTCTTCCTGTTGTTAGGGAGCAAATTTGAAGGGAGGAAAATATGTGGAGAGATCATCGTTAATTAAGGACAATGTCATATGGACTCTGGTCTCCTAGATGCAATTATTTTTACTGGTTTTAAGAATAATGTGCGTGTGTGTGTGTGTGTGTGATGTGTGCATGTTTGTATGTGTGGTTGTGTATGTGCATTCGTGTACATGTGCTTGTGCTTATGTGCATTCATGTACATGTGCTTGTGTGTGTGTGTGTGTGTGTGCTTTCGTGTACATGTGCTTGTTTTTGGTTTTTGTTGCAGAGGATTATTTTTTAAATTTTATTTATTTATGTGTATGATGGTTCTTAGCCACCATGTGGGTGCTGAGGATCGAACCCGGGTCCTCTGCAAGAGTAGTCGGTGCTCTTAACCGCTAGGCCATCTCTCCAGCCCCTTTAATTATAATTTTTTTAATTTTATTTTTATTTTATTTATGTGTATGAATGTACTGTCTGCATGCAAGTCCGTGCACCGTGTCGTGCAATGCCATGGAGGTCAGAAGAGGGTGTCGGATTCCCCTGGAACTGGAGTTCTCCTGGATTTGGAGTTTCAGACGGTTCTCAGCCGCCATGTGGGTGCTGGGGATCAAACCCAGGTCCTCTGTAAGAGCAGTCGGCGCTCTTAACCGCTAGGTCATCTCTCCAGCCCCTTAATTATAATTTTTATGTGTATGAGTGTACTGTCTGCATGTAGGTTGGTGCACCCGTGTCGTGCAATGCCGCAGAGGTCTGAAGAGGGTGTGGGATTCCCCTGGCTGGAGTTAAAGATGGTTCTTAGCTGCCACGTGGGTGCTGGGACTCGAACCCAGGTCCCCTGCAAGAGCAGTTGGTGCTCCCAACCTCTGAGCCATCTCTCCAGCCCAGCAGAAGACCATTTCTATGACAAGCAGCAGACAGGATAGGAGGAAGAGGCCTTGGCCCCAGAGCCAGGGGCTGGGATGAAAGTGGACTCTCCTGCTTCTTTGCGGTTTGCTCAGCATCCTCTGTAAACTGATGATCCCTGCAGGTCATCTCTAGGCCTTAGAAGTGTAAAGGGTGGGCTAGAGAGATGGCTCAGTGGTTAAGAGCACTGACTACTCTTGCAGAGGACCTAGGTTCGATTCCCAGCACCCACATAGCGGCTAAGAACCGTCTTTAACTCCAATTCCAGGGGAATACAACACCCTCTTCTGACCTCTGCAGGGTTGCATGACATGGGTGCGCCAACCTATATGCACACAGTACATTCATACACATGAGAAATAATAAATTTTTAAAAAAATCTTAAAAAAAGAGAAGTGTTAAGGGCTTCAAATCCAGTAGTGAAAGGATGGTGGGTTGGGATGTTTCCCAAGTGGCCTAGATTGTGTGTGTGTGTGTGTGTGTGTGTGTGTGTGTGTGTGTGTGTGTT
The DNA here is from genome assembly GCA_009823505.1 of Rhizomys pruinosus. Lineage (NCBI taxonomy): Eukaryota > Metazoa > Chordata > Mammalia > Rodentia > Spalacidae > Rhizomys > Rhizomys pruinosus. The sequence continues at coordinate 277,325 of VZQC01000045.1, forward strand.
CCAAGGGATGGTTCCCATCCCTTCTAATTCTGTTACCCAGGTTCCTGGCTTGCCCATGGCCTGGTGGGTCCTGTCTAGTACCTACTAAACTCAGCCCATAGAATGGGGAGCTGCTGCCCAGTGCTGGGTCCACCTAGGACAAGAATTTGAGGGATTTTGAAGCCTGGGATCTTCTAGTTCAGCACTGTGTCTTTCATAGGGCCACATACTTGGGGCTTCTGAAATACGTCTTAATATTTTCCTTTTTTTGTTTGTCTTTTTTTTGAGACAGGGTCTCCCTGTAGCCCCAGCTGGCCTGGAACTCACTCTGTAGACCAGGCTGTCCTTGAACTCAGAGATCCACCTGCTTCTGCCTCCTGAGTGCTGAGATTAAAGGTGTGTACCATCACACCCAGCTTATTTTCCACTTCTTGAGGGTGACTGAAAACTTTCCAAGTTCTAAATCTTACTTTGTGGTTTTGTTTTGCATGTCTGAATCTGGCAGCTGTTTATTGGGAAAGGATAGAGCCTGTTTGGATGTGGGCTGATTTTTCCATGTTTGGGAACAGGAAGGTTTACTAAAATAACCAGTCTTTCTCACTTGTTTAATCGGTTTCCAGGAAGAGCCTCCCATCTGTGGTGCTAATCATGCTGTTTTAGGGCAGTTGTATTTGCCTCTTGGCTTTCTCCCTGGGGCTCTCAGAGTAGCTCACACCTTTTCCTGATGGCTGTCCTTCCTTACACAGAGCTCCAGACTCAGCCCCGCCTCCTGTGGTCCCTTCAGGAGGTCACCTATGCCCACAGGGATGTGAACTTAGAACCCAACATAGACCAGAGCAGGGTCATTGGTCACTCTGCTCTGTGTGACAAGAAGCAGCCTAAGGGAGGAAGAATTTATTTTGACTGATAGAAAGGATAGAGTCAGGACTGCAGAGATGGCTCAGCGGGTAAGAACCCTGGCTGCTCTTGCAGAGGACCTGAGTTTGATTCCTAGCACCCACATAGCTACTAACAACTCTTTGTAACTCCAGTCCTAGGGGCTCTGCTACCCTGTTCTGACCTCTGTGGGCATTGCATAACAAGGTGTGCTTAGATACAGGCCGGCAGTGTACTCATACACAAAAAGGAAAATAATAAATAAGATGTTTTAAAAACAATAAATTTAAAAAAAGAAAAGCTAAAGTCCATCATGGCAGGGAAGGCAGACATGTGAGGAGATGGTTGGTCACCGTGTGACCATCGGGAAGCTGAGAGGACAGAGATGAACCCTGGCGCACTAAGGCTTTTCCCCTTCTTGATTTTGTCCAGGAATCCACTCCATGAGACAGTGTCACCCGTATGGAGGGGTGTCGTCTCCCCTCAGTTAATCCTGTCTGGAAACACCCTCATGGACACACCCAGAACTCAAGCCTCACTGATGTCCGAGGGCTAGTGTTTCTTAATCATTTACTCATTGCTGGGACCCGGGATCTGTGGGTCACATTCCAGGTGCTGGATCTCCCATTCGCAAATTCTGAGAACTCGAGCAGGTTGTTTATTATCTCTGAGCCTGTTTCTTTACCTGTAAATGAGAGTCCTGATAATACATTATTATTTGATAGAAATGAGACCTCTTTGCTAGTCGGCCTGAGACTTAATTGCTCAGTAGTGTGAGCTCTGTTATGGTTATTATTACTGTCTCACCTTCTCCAGTTTCCTAGGTGTGAGCAAGTGACAGCCCTGCCACTGTTTCCTTTACTTAAAATATTGTTTACGTGGGCCCTCTGCCCACCATCCTATCCTCCTCTTACCCCTGCCGTCAGTTTGTTCATACCCTCCTTCGTTTAGTCACTAGTATCTAGCTGTGCCCACTGTGTGCTGGTATCTAGCTGTGCCCACTGTGTGCTGGTATCTAGCTGTGCCCACTGTGTGCTGGTCCCATTTGCCTGTGCTGCTTATCTCACATGTTTGGTGACAGGCCTGGTTGGAAGAACCCCGTGTTGTTTTCCCAGAAGGCCCCCAGCTCGGTGCTCTGCCGTAGCCTCACACACCACCCCTGGCCTCTCTGTGCTCCAGTTCTCATCCCCTTCCCACTCACTGCTGGAGCAGCATCTCCCCAGAAGGTGCCAGACAGAGGCTGAGCTGAATGCAGTTTCTTTAGAATCCCGGCTCTCCCCTAGGCCTCCTGTAGCATGACCACGTGGGCCTTGAAGTGGTCAAGTCCAGGTTGGTTCCCCCCTGGCACTGTTTGGCCCTGGATGAGTCAGAGCCTCCCTGCTCTGCCCTGCACAAAACTCACATGTTGCTTCCTGTTCTGGATTGGACTGAGCGAGCCTGGGAGGTGTGTAGCTCTGTGCTTGGCTCACTCGTGTTGGCTGCTCTTGTTATTAGTGATCACTTCTAGCTTTTCTACATGAGGGAGGTACATTTGCTACCCAGACTGTTACCTATGAGAATCACAACCCCCAAATGGAGATTCCTGGGCACCCTCTGACCCCCTGAGTCAGAACAGGATGGAGTCTGGAAATGGGGTCATGGCATATTTGTGGCATGTCTCTGGTGCTCAGCCTGGGAATGTGTGATGCACAGGCTCATGGTACAGGCCAGTAGCTGTGTACAGAGAGCCAGGTATCCCCTGGACAAATCAAGAAGTGTGCTTTGAGTGCTTGCCTGTATGCATGAATCCGCAAATTGGATCCTTAGCACTGTAAAAAATAAATGAAAGATTAGGTGGATGAGGAAGAGAAACAGAAAGAGGAGGAGGAGGAAGAGGAAGGGGAGGATGAGCAGCAGGAGGAGGAGGAGGGGGAAGGGGAGGATGAGCAGGAAGAGGAGGAAGGGAAGGATGAGCAGGAGAAGGAGGAGGAAGGGGAGGATGAGCAGGAGAAGGAGGAGGAAGAGGAGGAAGAGGAAGGGGAGGATGAGCAGGAGGAGGAGGAGGAAGGGGAGGATGAGCAGGAGGAGGAGGAGGGAGAGGAAGAGGATGAGCAGGAGGAGGAAGAGGATGAGCAGGAGAAGGAGGAGGAAGGGGAGGATGAGCAGGAGAAGGAGGAGGAAGAAGAGGAGGAAGAGGAAGGGGAGGATGAGCAGGAGGAGGAAGAGGATGAGCAGGAGAAGGAGGATAGAGTTAAGTTGGGATCTGAATTGGAGTGGGACCCAAATTCAGTCTAAGTGGTATTTTGATGAGGAGAGGGACTCGGACATGGAGACAATCATGAAAGGAAGGTGACCATGTAAAGGCGGCAGCAGAAATTCCTGGCATGAAGTGACCACAGCCAAGGAACACACCAGGCTGGGAGGAGTTGAAAGAGGTCAGAGCCAATGGTCCTTAGAGGTTGGAGAGAGCTTGGCTCTGCTGACATCCAGATGCTTGCTGTTCATCGACTCCAGAGGTTAACAGTGCATACATTCTGATCGAGGGACCCCTCAGTTTGCTATGGTAGTTCTAGAAAATTGTATAGCCAGCCAATCAGTCACTTGGTAACCTTAGATGGATGGAGAAACTTCAGATGAAGTTATTTTGTGCTACACTAGTTCAACCCACTCTGGGGTTTCTAACACCCATACAAACCTTAGAAGGTAATTTCCCCCAGGGAAGATGGGTCTTGACCCATTTCCAAACTGGCAGTTAAATACAGAGGATCCAAGATGCTTTGGGCCCATGTAGAACCCACTGTGTCTCAAGTTTGGAGCTGGCCTGGCCAGGTGTTCTAGTTTGTCTTCCATTGCTGTGACAAAACACTCTGACCAACACCAACTTGGGTAGGAAAGGGTTTATTCAGCTCACATCTCCTGGGTCACAGATCACTTAGAGAGCCCAAGGCAGGAACTCAGGGCAGGAACCTGGAGGCAGGAGCTGAAGCACAGGCCATGGAGGAATGCTGTTCACTGGCTTGCTCCCCTGGCTCATGCCCAGCCCGCCTTCTTATATGGTACACAACAACCTGCCCAGGGTGGCACCACCCATAGTGGGCTGGGCCCTCCCACACTGCTAGACAATCAAGACAATACTCCACAGATGTGGCCACAGGCCAATCCAATGGAGCCAATTCCTCACCTGAGGCTCCCTCAACCCAGGTGTGTCAAGTTGACACTAAAGCTATCCAGCACAATTGACCCCTTGTCAACTTGACACATAAAACACATCACTATTAAACCACCACCTTTCCAGTTCTTATCCCCAAAGTATGATGTTAACATTAATCACAACCTAAGACAGTACAACCTTAAAAGCCCCACAGTCCTTAAAATGTCCAAACACTTAAAAGTTCACAGTCTATTAAAAGTCTCTTAACTGTGGGCTGCTGTAAAATCCAAAACAAGTACTGTCTTATTTCAAAGGGAAGAATCAGGCACTCTCAAACAAAACCTAAGTCCAGCAAAGTAGCTCAAGGCTGGACACCTGGGATTCACTCACGATCTTCTGGGCTCCAAAGGGTCTCGGCAGCTCCCCCTCTCCGACTCTGCCGTCCGTGGCACACTCATCTCGCAGGCCCAGGCCGACTCCATTCTACACCTACCGCTGCTCTTGGTGGTCGTCCCAGGGTACCGGCATCTCCAAAAAGCTGGGGTCGCTACTGAAACTGAGGCAGCACCTTCACCAATGGTCTCTTCTGACCTCTCCTGGTGCAAAGCCTCAGCTTCTCTCCATGACCCCTGCAATCCTGGGGTCTTCACAGCAACCGAGGTGCACTTCCACCAATGGTCTTTCCTGACCTCTCACAGTGCCAAGCCTCGGCTGCTCTCTGTGACCCCCTCAAATTTCAACACCAGAACCAGATAGGAGACTCTTACACACACACCAAGTCCTGCTTCTGGCTTGAGATGGAGGCTCAGGCCCCTCTGGAACATAGCTTTCTGGTGGCTGACCCTGAAGAAATTCTTCCCGAAGAAATTTAACACCACAGTGATGCTGGTCTCTTGTTACTTACAGCTGATTTTTCAGCCCCAGCTAACCAGCATCAATTGTCCCAGTAAAACAAAGGATTCACTTCAGGCTCTGGTCTCTTGTTACTTACAGCTGATTCTTCATCCCCAGCTGACCAGAGCCCATAGACTAAACAGTCCTAATGATCTCTGCTTCCCTTTGAAAGTAGAAACTTCACAAGCTAGGCCTCTATCTTCTACAACTCTTTCAGCAAAACCGTTCCAATTTCCACAGCCATGATCTTTAGGCATTCAATGATTTTCCCAGCCCAAAGTTCCAAATGCTTCCACAATCTTTCCTCAAACCACCAAGGTCAGGTCTGTCACAGCAATAGCCCACCCTCTGGTACCAATTTCTGTTGTAGTTTGTCTTACATTGCTGTGACAAAACACTCTGACTGACACCAACTTGGGGAGGAAAGGGTTTATTTAGCTTACATCTCCTGGGTCACAGTTCATCACTTTGGGAGCCCAAGGCAAGAACTCAGGCCAGGAACCTGGAGGTAGGAGCTGAAGCACAGGCCATGGAGGAATGCTGTTCACTGGCTTGCTCTCTGGCTCATGCCCAGCCTGCCTTCTTATAAGGTACACAACAACCTGCCCAGGGTGGCACCACTCATTGTGGGCTGGGCCCTCCCACATTGCTTGACAATCAAGACAATACTCCACAGACGTGGCCACAGGCCAATCCAATGGAGCCAATTCCCCACCTGAGGCTCCCTCAACCCAGGTGTGTCAAGTTGACACTAAAGCTATCCAGCACAATTGTTTTGTCACAGCAATGGAAGACAAACTAGAACACCAGGCTTGAGTGTCTCCAGGGAGGAAGCTACTGCTGTCTGTTTAGAACCTCAGCTGCCACTCATTTGTTGCTACTTTGAGAGGTTGTTGGGTTGTTCCATGCCACTTCACAGGATGTGACATCAGCAAGACAAGTTCTAGTCCCAGCTGCTTTTTGTTCCTCCCAGATACTTGGGTCCTACCTTTTCCCTGTGAAATGGAACAACTAACACACTAAGGTGTGTGTGAATATCAAGTGCCACTCAGGGCAGAAATGGGAGCTCTGTGGCTGAGTCCAGGTAATTCTCCTTGCTGCCTTTTTTGATTTCAGGCTTCTAGTGGATCGCCTCTCTTGAGATGTGAGCACAGGGACAGAAAACAGTATCACAATTCCAGCTCGGCGCACTCCTTGCAGGAGAAGGAATGTTTTATTTTAAGGGTCAAATGAACAGGAGCCCTGATGACACTGGATTTAAGAAATGGAGCAACTGGGGAGTGAGGGTGTGACTTAGTAGTTCGAGTGCAGGTGAGGACTAGCCTTAGGTCTGGAGTTTAGATCCCCAGGAACCCACATAGATGCCAGGTAGGCATGGTGGACTGCCTGTAATTCAGCCTCACAAGGGGAGATGGGAGCCCCAGAGCAAGTTGGCTTCCAAGACTGGCCATATTGGCAAGCTTTGGATTTGACTGAGACACCCTTTCTCAACAAATAAGGTATAAGGTGACGAGGCATTGAGGATGATGAATCAGCTCAGGCCTCCACATTGCATGCCCCCTGCCCCTCCAACACACACACCACACACACACACACACACACACACACACACACACACACATTGCATGCCCCTGCCCCTCCACCACCACCACCACCACACACACATACACACACACACACACACACACACACACACTCACACACGATTAAAAAGTAAAAGATGGAGCTAGTGAACCCTGAAGGTGGGGAGATCCCTGGGTCAGAGTCTGCCCAGCTTGCTGCTTTCCTACGTGAGTCAGTTCCTGTTCGCAGTGGTGAGCCCCAGATGCTGTCCTTGCTGGTTACTTTCCCTAGGGCTGAGGTGACCCAGGGTGGAGACCCAGGGAACAGTAGGTAAAGAAGAAGGCTGGAACTTTCCTCTTAGCATAGGAATAAACACAGATTTGAATATTCAGTCCTCAGGGTTATAAATAACTGTGAGTTTTCATTGACTTGTAAGTGCTGATACATTTTGTACAATAATTAGTTATTTGATTACTTTTGTTTTAGCCTGAAGTAGAAGACAATTGACAAAGGGGAATACCCCTGGGACTGATGGGGCGCCGTGAACTCACTTTATTTATCACAAAATGCAATTTTATTAATATGATTTGACAGTAATTAATTTGCTAGTGTTGATGTTGTTAATAGTTGCATGTAATTTACGAAATATTCATGCTGTAGCAGAGAAAAGCAATGCATTGATCCTCTGGGTTGTTTGTTAAAAAAGTCTGTGACTCTATCAACAAAGACTTTTTTAAAATTTTATTCATTTTTTATGTGTATTAATGTACTGTCTGCATGTAGGTTTGTGCACCTGTGTTGTACAATGCCGTGGAGGTCAGAAGAGGGTCTCAGATTTCCCTGGAACTGGAGTTAAAGACGGTTCTTAGCGGCCGTGTGGGTGCTGAGGATCGAACCCAGGTCTTCTGCAAGAATAGTCAGCGCTTTTAACAGCTAGGCCATCTCTCCAGTCCCCTCAACAAAGACTTTTAAACAAAATGTATTCATAATAGAGGGGCTTGAAATACCACAAATTAATGAAAAATATTCTAATCTCTTAGTTTGGAGTTTCTTATTTTTTTAAACATTTTTAAAAATTTTTTTAGTTATGTGTATGGAATGTAACTGTCTGCATGTACGGTTGCGTGCACCTTGATCGTGCAAATTTGCTGGAAGAGGTCAGAAGAGGCGTCAGATTCCCCCTGGAACTGGAGCTTCTCCTGGAATTGGAGTTACCGTTCAGCGTTCTCAGCCACCATGTGGGTGCTGGGATCGAACCTGGGTCTCTCTGCAAGAGCAGTCGGCGCTCGTTAAACCACTAGGCATACTTATACTCTCCAGCCCAGATTTTTTTTTTTTTTTTGAGACAGGGTCCACCATGAGCTCAGGCTGACCTCATGTTTGAGGAAGACCTTGAACCGCTGGATCTTTCTGCCTCTACCTCTTTGCGGTGCTGAGTGCCAGGTTGTGACCAGTGCTTGGTGACTGACACCCATGCCTTTGTGCATGCTGCCGTGCATTCTGCTCATTGGGCTACACCCCAGCTCCTTATCTTGGAGTTTTCGTAGACTTGACATCTAGCCATTTCGGGAATTCTGGACTTGGTACTGAGAGAATCGTGAAATTCCCTAAAATAGACAGGAAGGCATTTTTTTCTCTGTGTGTGTGTGGTGTTGTGTGTGGTGATGTTTGTGGTGTGTCATGGGTCACCACTGGTAGGCCAATGTGGGGTCGGCGGGAGGAGCATGAATGCCTTCCTTGTAGCCCTGCTGATCTGAAGCTCACTATATGGCTTTGTCTCCATAGAGATCTACTGCTTTCCCAAGTGTTGGGGGTTTAATAAGGACCATGAGCCATTCAACAACTAAGCCATTTTTTTTGAGAGCCTCTCCCAAAAGATTAAATATATTGCATATCTCATTTCATCTTTCTCAAGATCATCAAAATTGGTATTTTTTCCATTTCACAGATAAGGAAATAAGGCTAAAAAAAGTCTTGACTCTTTGTCACGTATAAGTTTGGGATGTGTCAGAGGCAAAACTCAACTCTAGGACCTCTGCCTCCTAAATCAGGACCAAAGTCAAATCTAATTTTGGCTTTTGATTCCCTGTTTTCTTTTTTTTTTCTGTACCATGAATGAAAAGTATGGATGGCTTCCGCCCTCTAATTCAGTTTTGGCCCTCTTGTTCCACGAAAAGGATTGCAGTTAGAGGATATCACAATTGAATTGTGCTAATTCGATCAGCAGCATGGGGCCCCTACTGGAGCCTGTGGTCCGCCGGGCCCAGGCGCTTCAGTCTGCCGGCTTGCTGGAGAGGACCCCACTCCGCCCCAGGGGTTTCAGGCCAGGAGTCCAAAGGGGCAGCTGCAGAGTGCTGGAACATGCGCTACCCTTCGCCAGAGTCCTGGCTCACTTCATAACTCCCACAGCTGACTTTCCCTGTTTAGAAGGGCCCATGTCTGCTGCTGCCATCTTGAAATTCTTTAAGCATTTTGAACAGGTGATGCCATACCAGGCCTTCCAGTTACGTAGCTGGTTCTGTGTTCTACTTGGGCCTCCAAGGAAAGAGCCTGAGGTAGTTTGCCTCTTGCAACTTCAACTCTTCATCTCTGAAATTAGGATACAATATTTCCTTCTACCACTTTGGGGGGTGGGGGTATATGTGGAGCATCCTGCATTGTCTTGGGAATTCGGAAGCCCAGGGCCAAGGCCAGGGTTACACCTGCTCCGTACATCCCCAACCTTGCCCAGCACCAAAGGAATGAGCAAGTGCTGGAGCTTCTTCAACAGGAAGAAAGTGCGGTCCAGTCTAGTCCAGTGCTCCCTTTGCACCCTCCCCGAGACTGTATCCCAGGTCAGAGGCCTGAAACAGAGCTCTAACTCCATGGACAGTCCCAGGTTGGAGAAAGTGCAACCCCACATTCTTGCCTGAGGTCTGGAAGGTCGCTCTAGAGTCAGGATGATGGAGGCCATCGAAATTAACTCACCACGTAGTCTATTCTTTGGTTTGTTGCCTGATGCTGGTTGGAGGAGAAAAGAGAAATGCTTTCTGCATGAAGCTGTCAATTGAAAATGAGCATTATCCCAGTGGAGCACCTGCACACATTTTCTCTCTGAAGTGTTTGGTTCATGTGTAAATGTGCAGTTGCCTCCTGTGGGCGATATGGCAGGGTACTGATAAACAGAACATTGCAAATCTGGGCCATGGGGCGCACTCCTTTAGTCCGCAGGTCCTTGGGACGACAGAGGCAAAGCAGATCTCGGTGAGATGAGGCAGCAGGGGCTACTAGTGAGACTCTGTCTCAAAAGGAACAAGGAAAGAAAAAGAGAAATTGCAAGCTAAAAATTAGGCAGCAGCAGCCTGCAAAAATTGTAGTGTCAAACAGCTTAAAAGTTTTTTTCCCACGGGCTGGAAGATGGCCTAGCGGAGAAGAGCACTGATGTCTGCAGAGGTCCTGGGTTCGATTCCCACCACTTACATGGCGCGCATGAGAAGCCGTCGTTTAGACTCCAGTTCACAGGGGAATTCTGACGCCCTCTATTCTGACCTCCATGGACATTGCATGAATGGGTGACACAGCACCTACATGCAGACCGGCTACCCATCGACACACAAAAAAAAAAACTTAAATAAATAAAACCTAAAAAAAATTTTTGTTGGAACATAGCTGGGTACGGTGGTGCATGCCGTTATCCTTGCACTTGGGAAGCGCTAAGCGTAGTCGCGGAGGTCTTTGTGATCGGCAAAGGCAGCCTGCGGTCTGACAGGAGTAAGTTCCAAGAATGCTGGGGCTACAGGAAGACGCTGTTCTTTGAACAAACCAAAAAAAAAAAAAGTTTTTGCCCTTAATTATGTCGAGTTAATACATTGTGTGCCTCTTCTTGACAGGTATAGACAGACAGTAGGTTAGGTGAAGGTATTGTCACTCATCTCTAGATTTGCCTCTGGTCGTCTGTCATCACGCCCCCTACAGTTCTCTTGTTTCATTTTTCCTCCTGTGCAGGCTAGCTGGACCAGTAACCTGAAAGTGGAGGAGAGGGGTAGCGTGGAAGACTGGCTGCTAGCGACTGCAGGTGCCTTCTTTTCCTGCAATTTCTCTCTCAGGACAACAAGCTCTAAAGACTCTGCTTAGCATACAGGTGGTGGATTTAGGGTGAGATTCCTGTATAGAAGGAGAGCCCTCAGTTCCATACTCTGCTGTTCCCTCGTCGAGGCAAGGACCTTCCCCCTCCGTGGCGTTCCTACATGAACGCTGGCTGAGAGGCAGTAGCCACTAGTGCATTGAAAAGAAACTTCTTAGTATAAGCAGCAACATTTTCTTCTTCTTCTTTTTATATATGCTCTTCCCTTAGACATTGGTTCAAGGTACCAATTCCCAGGTGGCATGTTTACATAGCAATTGGGTTTGTGCAACCATGGGGGCCTCTGTACAGCAGAGGGAGCACGCTAGAGAGTGGGCGAGGCTGATGCAGCTGGGGCTGTTATCTTTTCTGTCTCCCCCATTCAAGCACAGGTCCCTGGGTTTTCCTTGTGTTGCACGGTGCTGTTTCTTAGAGCCCCTGTGTCAGGACACCAGCTGAGCTAGGTGAGGGGCTTGAAGGAAACCTTGGCTTTCCTGCAGTGGTGGAAAAAGACACAGGCTGAGAGACTGGATGATGAGCGCCTAGAACTTGGATAAATGCTTTCCCTGTGTTCAGAGGCAGCCTCTGCCTCTCCACGTTGCCTGACCTGTGCTTTGAGAGGGGTCTAACTGTGTCTCATGGACGGCACTGGAGAGAAGGCTTGCCATGAAGAAACTTAGCACTGGTGTCTGAGGGGAAAAACATTATCTGGAGTCAGAGGAACTGGGGGTCCGCATGGATGTCTGCTCTACTAGTTCCTTGGGACCAGGCTCAGGACAGTGTTGGAATTCTCCAGTACTGAGCTGGATTGCATCACTTTTGTGACTCCAGAGGTGAGCCAGTTTGGGTCAGTGCCCTGGTCTGCCTGGTGATCAGTTATCACTTATTGTATAAGACACCACCCTGACCTTAGTGACTCCCAACAAAACCATTATTTCAAGCAGTTCCCATGTGGCAAAAATTTAAGAGGGGCTTCTCTGGATGGTTCTTGCTCAGATCTCCTACAAAACTGCACTCACACTGGGGCTCCTGTCATCTCCAAACTCCGCCCGCTGGGACTGAAGGGTCCACAGCCAGGGCAGCTCTCTCATGTCCCTGGCAAGATGGCGCTAGCTGTTGGCAGGAGACCTCAGTTCCTCACTCCGTGGACCACTTTACAGGCTTCTTGAGTGTCTTCACATCAGAGTGGCTGACTTCCTGGAAAGGGCAAGGTAAAGGTGATGACTTCTATGAAGTAGCCCACAGGCCCCACCCGACGGTCTCCACGATGTCCTATTGGTTACACAGGACAGCCCTGTTCAAGACATAACACAAGGGTGTGAATGTCAGAGGCAGGATGCATTGGAGGCCATCTTAAAAGCTGGCAACCACACTTATCTTTACCTCAAGGCCCAGTCGAGGGTGACCAACAACGTACAGAAGAAAAGGGCCTTTGGGGGATGTTGATATGAAGTTATTTTGCAACTGTGACAAATATCTGAAAAAAAAATTTAAAAGAGAATGGTTTATTTTGCTCGGTAGTCTTGAAGGAGGTCCGTCAAACAGTCCTTGTAATTCTATCTGCATCTTTCGGGGGTCTGTGTATGGGGTGAGGCAGAACTTCATGGTGGCAGAAATGCGAGGTGGAGGGCCTTCTTCACCCAGTAGTGGACAGGAAGTAGAGTGTGAGGAGAGACAGGGAGCCAGTTAGAATCTCCACAGACGAGACCCGACCCAGACGCAAGAATCACCCCCCGTGATCTGCTTCATGTAGCCAGGGGTCACCTAAAGTTTCCAGAGTCTCCCAAAATATCACTACCTACAGGGCGTCAAGCTTTTACCGTTTAAGCCTGTTCAGAACATAAGGGAGGGAAGTCTTGTGGTGGTTCAGAGCTCAGGGGCAAGCAATAAAAAAAATAGTACAAAAAANTTAACTCTGAGCAGATCTGTGAAGGTATTTCTTGGAAGAATTAACTGGGGTAGAGCCTCTGTCAGAGTGGCTGGCACCTTCCAGCAGTGGCCCAGATGTAAAGAGATCCAAGGGAAAACACTTGCTTTTCACCGGACCACTTTTGTTCCTTGTGGTGAATGCATCTACTGTATGGCTGCAACTGGTGCATCCTCCTTCACTGCCATTAGAACCTAGCTTCCTTCACCTTCCAACATATGCTGAATGAAGGCCAGTGGCTTTCCAGGGATCCTGCAGACCTTTAGAGCTAGATTGGAACTGCTGACATATCCAGTGTTGCAGATTAATCAGTTAGTGGCTTCTCAGCCTCTTCAGTGTGAAGACCATCAGTGTGGGACTACTCGGTGTGTATCATGTAAGCCACTCTAATAAATTCCCTTTGCAATATACTTCATTCTATTGGTTCTGTTCCTAGAGAGAACCCTGATTAACACAACTACCAATATAACTACTAACAGACTAGATGTATTTAATAATTGTCACTTATCTAACAACCGTTTTTGAGACAGGGTCTCACATAGCTCAGGCTGACCTCATGTTTGAGAATGACCTTGAACCTCTGATCTTCCTGCCTCTATCTCTTTGGGTGCTGGAAGTGCAGGTGTGACCAGTGCTGGTGACTGAACCCATGCCTTTGTGCATGCTGCCGTGCATTCTGCTCATTGGGCTACACCCCAGCTCCTTATCTTGGAGTTTCTTAGCTGACATCTAGACATTTCTGGGAATTCTGGACTTGTACTTGAGAGAATCGTGAAATTCCCTAAAATTAAACAGTAGAAGGCATTTTTCTGTGTGTGTGTGTGTGTGTGTGTGTGTGTGTGTGTGTTTGTGTGTGTGTACATGTGCACACACATGTAGGCATGTGGGGGTCGGGGGCAGGGTCTTCCTGTAGCCCCAGCTGATCTGAAGCTCACTATATGGACTTTGATCTCATAGAGATCTCTGCTTCCCAAGTGTTGGGGTTAAAGGCATGAGCCATCACAACTAGCCATTTTTTTTTGAGAGCCTCTCCCAAAAGATTAAATATATTGCATTATCTCATTTCATCTTTCTCAAAGTCACAAAATTGGTATTTTATTCCCATTTCACAGATAAGGAAATGAAGGCTAAAAAAAAGTCTTGACTCTTTGTCACGTATAAGTTGGATTGTCAGAGGCAAAACTCAACTCTAGGACCTCTGCCTCCTAAATCCAGGACCACAAAGTCAAATCTAATTTTGCTTTTATTCTGTTTTTTTTTTTTTCTGCCTATGAATGAAAGTATGGATGGTTCCCCCTCCTAATTCAGTTTGGCCCTCTTGTTCCACGAAAAGGATTGCAGTTAGAGGATATCACAATTGAATTGTGCTAATTCGATCAGCAGCATGGGGCCCCTACTGGAGCCTGTGGTCCGCCGGGCCCAGGCGCTTCAGTCTGCCGGCTTGCTGGAGAGGACCCCACTCCGCCCCAGGGGTTTCAGGCCAGGAGTCCAAAGGGGCAGCTGCAGAGTGCTGGAACATGCGCTACCCTTCGCCAGAGTCCTGGCTCACTTCATAACTCCCACAGCTGAGTTTCCCTGTTTAGAAGGGCCCATGTCTGCTGCTGCCATCTTGAAATTCTTTAAGCATTTTGAACAGGTGATGCCATACCAGGCCTTCCAGTTACGTAGCTGGTTCTGTGTTCTACTTGGGCCTCCAAGGAAAGAGCCTGAGGTAGTTTGCCTCTTGCAACTTCAACTCTTCATCTCTGAAATTAGGATACAATATTTCCTTCTACCAGCTTGGGGGGTGGGGGGTTAAGTGAGAGCATCCTGCATTGTCTTGGGAATTCGGAAGCCCAGGGCCAAGGCCAGGGTTACACCTGCTCCGTACATCCCCAACCTTGCCCAGCACCAAAGGAATGAGCAAGTGCTGGAGCTTCTTCAACAGGAAGAAAGTGCGGTCCAGTCTAGTCCAGTGCTCCCTTTGCACCCTCCCTGAGACTGTATCCCAGGTCAGAGGCCTGAAACAGAGCTCTAACTCCATGGACAGTCCAGGTTGAGAAGTGCACCCCACATTCTTGCCTGAGGGTCTTGAAGGTCAGCTCTAGAGTCAGGATGATGTGAGGCCATCCGAAATTAACTCACCACGTATGTCTATTTCTTTGGTTTGTGCCTGATGCTGGTTGGAGGAGAAAATAGAAATGCTTTCTGCATGAAGCTTTCAATTGATGAGCATTATCCCAGTGAGCCCTTGCACACATTTTCTCTCTGAAGTGTTTGTTCATGTGTAAATGTGCAGTTGCCTCCTTGGGCTATGGCAGGTCTGATAAAAGAAAATGCAAATCTGGGCATGGTGGCGCACTCCTTTAGTCCCAGTACTTGGGAGACAGAGGCAAGCAGATCTCGGTGATATGGAGGCCAGCCTGGGCTACATAGTGAGACTCTGTCTCAAAAAGGAAAAGAAAAAGAAATTGCAAGTTTACTTCAGGTCACAGTGCTCAGCCTGGAGAAATGTGCAGTAATGATCAGCTTAAAAGTTTTTTTGCCCACGGGGCTGGAGAGATGGCCTAGCGGTTAAGAGCACTGATGCTCTTGCAGAGGTCCTGGGTTCGATTCCCACCACCTACATGGCGGCTGAGAACCGTCTTTGACTCCAGTTCCAGGGGAATCTGACGCCCTCTTCTGACCTCCATGGCATTGCATGACATGGGTGCACAGACCTACATGCAGACAGTACATTCACACACATAAAAAAAAATTAAATAAAAAAAATTAAAAAAAATTTTTTTTGCCCATAGCTGGGCGTGGTGGTGCATGCCTTTAATCCTTGCACTTGGGAGGTAGCGGCAGGCGGATCTTTGTGAGTTCAAGGCCAGCCTGGTCTACAGAGTAAGTTCCAAGACTGCTGGGGCTACAGGAAGACCCTGTCTTGAAAACACCAAAAAAAAAAAAAAGTTTTTTGCCCTAATTATGTCGAGTTAATAACATTTGTGCCTCTCTTGACAGGATAGACAAAGGGTTAGGTTGGGTACTTGTCACTCACTCTAGATTTGCCTGGTCTCTGTCATCACCCCTCCATTTTCTTGTTCTTTTTCCTCTCTGAGCAGGCTGGGAGACCAGTAACCTGAAAGGAGGGAGGGGTAGGTGAGACTGGGCTGCTAGACTGCAGGTGCCTTCTTTCCTGCAATTTCTCTCCTCAGACAACAGCTCTAAAGACCTGCTTGCATAAGGTGGGATTTAGGTGAGTTCCTTATAGACAGAGAGCACTCAGTTCCATACCTGACCTGTTCCTCTCAGGCAAGGCCTTCCCCCTCCGTGGGTTCCTAATGAACAGTGCTAAACAAGCACTAGTCTTGAAAAGAAACTTCTTAGTATAAGCAGCATTTATTTTTCTTCTTTTTTTTCTCTTCCCCTTAGACATTGTTAAGGGTACAATTCAGTGGCATTTTACATACAATGTTGTGCAACCATGGGGCCTCTGTACAGCAGAGGACACCTGAGAGTGGGCGAGGCTGATGCAGCCTGGGAGCTTTATCTTTTCTGGTCTCCCCCATTCAAGCACAGGTCCCTGGGTTTTCCTTGTGTTGCACGGTGCTGTTTCTTAGAGCCCCTGTGTCAGGACACCAGCTGAGCTAGGTGAGGGGCTTGAAGGAAACCTTGGCTTTCCTGCAGTGGTGGAAAAAGACACAGGCTGAGAGACTGGATGATGAGCGCCTAGAACTTGGATAAATGCTTTCCCTGTGTTCAGAGGCAGCCTCTGCCTCTCCACGTTGCCTGACCTGTGCTTTGAGAGGGGTCTAACTGTGTCTCATGGACGGCACTGGAGAGAAGGCTTGCCATGAAGAAACTTAGCACTGGTGTCTGAGGGGAAAAACATTATCTGGAGTCAGAGGAACTGGGGGTCCGCATGGATGTCTGCTCTACTAGTTCCTTGGGACCAGGCTCAGGACAGTGTTGGAATTCTCCAGTACTGAGCTGGATTGCATCACTTTTGTGACTCCAGAGGTGAGCCAGTTTGGGTCAGTGCCCTGGTCTGCCTGGTGATCAGTTATCACTTATTGTATAAGACACCACCCTGACCTTAGTGACTCCCAACAAAACCATTATTTCAAGCAGTTCCCATGTGGCAAAAATTTAAGAGGGGCTTCTCTGGATGGTTCTTGCTCAGATCTCCTACAAAACTGCACTCACACTGGGGCTCCTGTCATCTCCAAACTCCGCCCGCTGGGACTGAAGGGTCCACAGCCAGGGCAGCTCTCTCATGTCCCTGGCAAGATGGCGCTAGCTGTTGGCAGGAGACCTCAGTTCCTCACTCCGTGGACCACTTTACAGGCTTCTTGAGTGTCTTCACATCAGAGTGGCTGACTTCCTGGAAAGGGCAAGGTAAAGGTGATGACTTCTATGAAGTAGCCCACAGGCCCCACCCGACGGTCTCCACGATGTCCTATTGGTTACACAGGACAGCCCTGTTCAAGACATAACACAAGGGTGTGAATGTCAGAGGCAGGATGCATTGGAGGCCATCTTAAAAGCTGGCAACCACACTTATCTTTACCTCAAGGAACAGTCGAGGGTGCCCAACACCGTCAGAATAAAAGGGCCTGTGGGGATGTTGATATGAAAGTTATTTTTGCAGAGCTGTGACCAAAATATCTGAAAAAAACAATTTAAAAGGAGGAATGGTTTATTTTGGCTCGTGGTCTGAGGAGGTCCAGTCAACAGTCCTTGTCTCTGCTCTTCGGGGGTCTGTGGTGAGGCAGAACTTCATGGTGGCAGAAATGCGAGGTGGAGGGCCTTCTTCACCCAGTAGTGGACAGGAAGTAGAGTGTGAGGAGAGACAGGGAGCCAGTTAGAATCTCCACACCCCCACCCCCAGTGATCTGCTTCATGTAGCCAGGGGTCACCTAAAGTTTCCAGAGTCTCCCAAAATATCACTACCTACAGGGCGTCAAGCTTTTACCGTTTAAGCCTGTTCAGAACATAAGGGAGGGAAGTCTTGTGGTGGTTCAGAGCTCAGGGGTAAGGCAGATGTGACAGCTAGGTCTATTGTCAGTTGAGTGGCAGGGAGATGACAAGATGGTAGGTGAAACATTCTCTTTCTCTCTCTTTCTCTCTCTCTCTCTCTCTCTCTCTCTCTCTCTCTCTCTCTCTCTCTGTGTGTGTGTGTGTGTGTGTGTGTGTGTGTGTGTGTGTATTTCGAAGAAGTTAACATCTTTTTTTTTTTTGGTCTTTTTGAGACAGGGTCTCTCTGAAGCCCCAGCTATCCTGGAACTCTCTATGTAGACCAAGGTGGCCTTGAACTCACAGAGGTCCACCTACTTCTGCCTCCCAAGTGTTGGGATTAAAGGCATGCACCACCATGCCCAGCAGAAGTTAACCTCTTAACTAACAGACTGAGCAAAGAGGCTCTGCCCTCACCAGTGCGGTGGGAGGCAGGGGGCTGTCCAGTCCTTGGAGGGCCTGAATGAAACAAACAGCAAGCGAATGTGTCCACTTTCCCGGGCCCTTGGACAGCAGAGCTCCAGGTTCTTGAGCCTCTGACTCTGGCTTACAGCAGCAGGACCCCACCCCCAGTTCTCAGGCCTTTGATCCTGGCTTGAGAGTGAACACCTGGCCTCTGAAAACCAATGGGTTTTCCCATTTGCAGATGTCATATCACGGTTTCTCCGCTTCCAGAACCACCTCAGCCAATCTCCATAGTAAATGCTTCCTTACATCCAGACACGGTGGCACACACCTGAACTCCCAGTTATTTGGGAGGCCAAGCTGGAGGGTCACTTGAGGATCACTCAACCCAGGCAACAAGGTACAACTTCTCTGTCTTTAAAAGATAATGGGCATAGCTGGGTGTGGTGGTGCACGCCTTTAATCCCAGCACTTGGGATGGAAAGGCAGGCAGATCTCTGTGAGTTCAAGGCCAGCCTGGTCTACATAGTGACCTCCAGGCCAGCTGGGACTAAAGGGACACCTGGTGTCAAAAAAGACCAAAAAAAAAAAAAAAAGATAATGTGTCTTTTATAAAATCTTTATATCTTGTTCATTTCGTTTTAGAGAACTCTGACTATTGTGATAGGGTAAGGTGAGATGAGATGCCTGAACTCATAATACACTGTGAGGTCAGCGCACTCCAGATTCCAAGACTTCGTATGAAGAAAGAATGGAAATTATTCATTAGCATGTTGAGATGATACCCAAAAGGGTAGTATGTTAAAAATATTTTTTGTGTGTTTCTGTGTGGGCATGACTGTGTGTATGTGTTTGTGTGTGTGTGTGCATGCCTGTATGTGTTTGTGTGTGCATGCCTGTGTGTATGTGTTTGTGTGTGTATGCCTGTGTGTATGTGTTTGTGTGTGTGTGTGTGTGTGTGTGTGTGCATGCCTGTGTGCAAGCCCGCAGATGGCAGGGACGACGCCAGCACCCTTCTCTATCGCTCTCCACTTTATTCTCCTGAAGCAGTGTTGCTCCCTAAACCTGGAGCTAGGCTGGCAGCTGGCAAGCCCCAGTGATCCTCCTGTCTCTTCGGCCCACAGTGGTGGGGTCACATGACCACACCTGGTTTTCTATGTGGGTTCGAGGGCTTGAACTTAGGTCCTCGTGCTTATGTAGCAAGTGCTCTTACCTGCTTAGTCATCTTCCCAGCTGCCAAGGTTTGTTTTTAAGTTAAAATTAATCTCAGCTGTATTTTCTCTTGTTAATGTGGCTAGAATAAAGTAACACGCATAACTAGCATTCTTTTTGTTTGTTCTTTGGTACTGGAGATGGAACACAGACTCTTGTGCTTGCCAGGCAGGCGCTCCACCACTGAACCACCACTGCCCGTTCTTCATTCAGGCAGGGCTCATCTATACCATGTCTCCAGGACAGTCTTCTCTTTCACATCTCCTTAGAGCTCCCAGAGGGCTCAGTGTATAGAAGGTGCCCAGTACATGCCCAAGTGAGGGTTCATAATCCAGTAGGTATCTGAGGAATGTAGACTAGGCAGCCAAGGATTCAAAACCTGGACTCAAATCCTGGCTCAGCTCCTGGTTGGGTGGGTCCCCAACCTCCACAAGCCACCAAGAATGGGCCTGCTAGTCTCTTCAGCCCAAACCTCTCATTTCAAACACCTGTCGGTGGGAGGGCTCTGTGGTTCCGGCTTACAGTGGTGCATGCTGGCTTTGGGCTGAGAGCTGCTGGGGCCGAGGGTGGATGAGGCTGAAGTGTGGCAGTGTGGCAGTCCACGTACCTGTGTGCACACACTCTTCAGGCTGTACGCTGCCACTTGCTGACTGCTGGCAGAAGTCTCTTCATATTTGTTTCTGAGCCCCCCTGGGGTTGAGGGCAGTGCAGTCTGCTTGGTGCTGACTGTCCTGTTTCCTTAGCCAGGACAGTGACAGCTTGGAGAAGGAGGGTGCTTCCTAACAGTGCAGACTGGACGGCATGAGGGAGAGCCCCCACCGGTCCATGAACTCTTCCCCTGGGGGTCCATCCATCCCTACCCCACTTCCTCCAGAACTAGCTCCGAGCTCCACATCCAGTGCCTGCTCCTAAAAAGACCGAGACAAAGGGAGCTGCATTTTCCATTATCACGACGTAAAATCCTTACACTTAATTAAAACGTGTCATGGCAACAAGGAAGGCATGCGAAGCTGGGCGCAGAGTGGCCATCAGTGCCGAGGGCCATGCCCACGTGCCATCCCTTTGTTCTGGTGCCGGGAGAGGTGACTGCGCGGAGCCTTTTGTGAGCAGCCTCTTTGTCTACAGCACAGGGCAGAATGCAGGCCTCAGCAGAGTCTGTGCCTGCAGCCTTTTTTTAGCCAGTGCCCTGGTCACACAGTGAGACTGAGAATCTACAGTAGGCTGGGTCCAGCCTGCATCAGCTGAGGGTGAGGGTCCTGCTGGGTAGTGAAAGGACAGAGTCCTGTACTCTGGATGGCACTGGGGAGACGCACAGGGGTTGTTCTGAGACAGAGGGAGAAGGACTTTGTCCGGCGGGATATGGGAGGAGAAGTGTGGAAACTGGGTAAAGGGTGGAATCATGGAAGGCTTCCTGGGGGAGGAGCCCTTCCAGGAGTTAGATGAGCGCAGCAGGGAGGGGATAGAGCATGAGGCTGAAGGAAAGAGGGAGAGGTGTCTCCCGGAGCAGCATGAGCTGAGGCACTGCGGTGAGAGCAGGCTTAGGTGTGTGTGGATGTATGCCATAAAGCTTCAGGAGGAAGGGTGGGGGCTGTGGAGGTGGGGTGGGATCTTGGAGGGCTGATATGTCCACAGGGAGCCAGAGAAGGTTGCTAAGGGTTCAGAGTTAGATCAAGGGCTGCTGAGCCTGCTGGCAGCCAATGTACTGCAGACGCTCATGTCCCTTTGTCCTGACAGACAGGGTGGTGTGACTTCAGTGAACCTCCAGGCCCACTGTGGGAAGTCAGTGTAACACACAGGGCCAGTGGATGCCCCATCAGCAGGGCCCTAGGAAGAAGGCAGCTCAGCACCAAGGGGCCAGAGGTAGTCTTAGATATCATTCTAGCTGCATGATTTTAGATAAGTGACTTAACCCCTCTGAGCCTTGTCTCTCATGTGTGACATGAGGAAGAAATGAATTGCATGGAGCAAGGGGCAAGAGATGGTGGTCCAGCAGGTGTTCCTGCTACGACTAGTTGAAAGTGACATGTGAGGGCTCGCTGACTCTCACTTCCACCAGAGCCTGCCAACTAGCTGATGTCCTCTAGGGCTCTAGAGGCTGGCCGTCAAGATGGGGTCACACTAGGGGTGCTCCCTCTTTCATTAGCCATGGTAGAGAAGCTGGAGAGGCAGCAAAAATGTTACCTGCTCTCACCTGAGCCAGCTAATTGCCTGTCCTCTTCGAGTGGCAGTCTCAGCAGCTCTAAATTCGAGGTGCCATAGGCAGGGCATGGCGCTACTCTCCAGACTTGGTGGTCTGAGCAGGTGTCGGGAGAGGCCAGCCAGTAGTGATGTACCAACTGCAACCTGAGTCACTAGGCTCTGATTCAGAAATCCGGAGAGAGTCCCTGAAACTGCCTACTACCTTATATTAAAGTCACATTAAGGCTTTCCAATTTTTTTTTTGCCAGGGTTGGGATTCGAATTCAGGATCTTGCACATGCTAGACATGCTTACACCTACCTCGCTTTAAAGCTTTTTATGTGTTCCAGACAGTTCATAGCTGTGTCAGAACTGCGGATGGAGAAGGGAGACTCTTGTGCCTCTGACAGCCTGGGAAAAGGCTACGAGCGTACACAGGCCGAGGAGAGCACTCAAAACCTCATGTGTAAACTTCTTGGTTCAGAGACAGAATCCAACTCAATACAAGGGCTTGGGTGGGATGACTTTACAAGGACTGTTTAGTGTAGGTAAGCCTTTTTTTCTTTAGACAGGGTGTTCCTGTAGCATCAGCTGGCTTAGAACTCACTATATAGCCCAGGCTGGCCTCTATCCCTGAGATCTCACTGCTTCTGCCTCCCTAGTGCTGGGGTGACAAATGGGCACCACCACATCAAACTGAGATAGTGCTGGGGATCGAACCCAGGGCTTTGTGTGTGCAAGGCGAGCACTTTACTACCTGAACTATATCCCCAGCCCTGTGAGTTCTCTTAAAAGCTAGCAATACAGAGGCTGTAGAGCCCTATGGACAGTGATTTTTAAAATCATTTCTTCAGCATGAGACATTGCTTGGCCTCTCCAATTTTATCCCCTGCCTCATCTGGGCCAGCCTACAAAGGAAGGACTGATTCAGAGGGCCCAGGGTCTGCTGGGACTTCGCAGCCCACACGGAAGGAGTAGCCTTTGGAGCAGAATTAAAACACTGAAGAGAAGAATCCTTGAAGGGAGAGATGATGTCTCCCGCAGTTCATCCAGGCACCTGCAGAGCCTGTGGCAATCTGCCCCACAGGGAGCCTGCGCCACTGTGAGGGAAATGGCCCAATTCAGGACTGGTTAGAAATTGGGCTCATATGCCAGCCATTAGGGAACTTGACTCGATGAGAAAATGAGAACTTTTTGTAGTTGCTCAAGAGAGCACCATTCTTAATTTGCCTTCTTCATGGTCGTGGGAGATGGGCACTTTATCTGAAACTCAAGTGGCCAGACAGAGAAGCGAAAGGAAGCAGTGTGAGGAGGGGAAACTGGCTATGTCCTGTTCCTTTGTGGCCGCATGTCCGTGCTGTGTTCCTGATGTGTGGTCCCAGGCTCATCAGTGAGTGTCCATCAGACAGACACGCACTTCCCCTGGTAAGGTCTAGGAAGGGTGATGTGGTGTTGCAGGGGAGTCTAATTCCTAAGCAGCAGATGGAAACTTTTCCGAGTTGCTGTTGGGCCATCTGTACCCGGGCTTGGCACCCCATTTCCATTGTTTGATGATCTGAGTGAAGTCTGACTCATACTTTTTGTTGCTCAAAACGTACAACTGGGTGCAGTTCAGCATAGTGCCCATGGATTCTACTTTCCTTGGGTTCAACCTACTGTGGATTGAAATCATTTTGAAGTTATTGTGTCTGGGGTTGGGCATGTAGTTCAATGGTCAGAGTGCTTGCCTAGCATGTATGAAGCCCTGGGTTTGATCCCCACCACTGCATAAACCTGGCATGGTGCTTGTTCTAGTTTCTCTTCAATCACTGTGACAAAACACTCTGACCAATACCAACTTGGGGAGGAAAGGGTTTATTCAGTTTACATCTCCCGGTCACAGTTCATCTCTGAGGGAGCCCAAGGTAGGAACTCAGGGCAGGAACCTGGAGGCAGGAGCTGAAGCACAGGCCATGGAGGAATGCTGCTTGCTGGCTTGCTCCCCTAACCCATGCTCAGCTTACTTTCTTATACAATACATAACAACCTGCCCAGGGGTGGCAGCACCCACAGTGGGCTGGGCCCTCCCACATGACTCAACAATCAAGAAAGTGCCCCTGTAGGGATTATTTGGTTTTATTAACTGAGGTGGGGAGACCTGTGCACTGGGACCCTGGACTGTACGAATGCAGAGGGAGCCCACAGTCGAGTTTACCGCTTTGCTTCCTGATTATGGACAGGATGTGGTCAGGGGCTTCTAGTTCCTGCCGGATTGACTTCCCCTGCCAGGATGGACTATACCTTTAATTGTGAACTAAGATAAATTCTTTATCCCTTAAGTTGCTTTTGTCAGAATATTTTTTATCACAATAGGAAGGTAACATGTAGTGTTACTGTTAATTTTTCTTCTGCTTGCCCAGGATCATATCTCCTGGAGCCTCTCATGAAGCCCTGGAGATATCTTTTCAGGTTGTCTTCATTGAAGAAATGGTAACTGCAGCACCCCTGACCAATGGTAACCACAGCACCCCTGACCAATGGTAACCACAGCACCCCTGACCAATGGTAACCACAGTACCCCTGACCAATGGTAACCACAGCACCCCTGACCAATGGTAACCACAGCACCCCTGACCAATGGTAACCACAGCACCCCTGACCAATGGTAATTACAGCACCCCTGACCAATGGTAACCACAGCACCCCTGACCAATGGTAACCACAGCACCCCTGACCAATGGTAACCACAGCACCCCTGACCAATGGTAACCACAGCACCCCTGACTAATGGAGGCATCGCCATTCCATTGCTCTAATGGTGGCATTGCCATTCCATTGCTCTAATGGTAAGTGACGGCAGGTTCCGCTCCTGAATGTCCAAGTGTCGTTTTCTGCTTGTTCCTGTGGTTATGAGAGCATTGCATGTGCCTAGCACATAAGAGGCATGTAATACATGGTTACTGAACAGTAAAACTTTCATTTTGCAGGTGGTTGGGGAGATGGTTCAGTTGGCAAAATTCTTTCTTTGCCAGCATGAAGACTTGAGTTCAAGCCCTAGAACCTTCTTAAAAAACAACAACAACAACAACAACAAAAGCCGGGTGTGGTGGCGCACACCTTTAATCCTAGCAGAGGCAGGGGGATCTTTGTGAGTTCAAGGCCAGCCTGGTTTACAGAGAGTTCCAGAACAGCTGGGGCTGCAGGGAGACCCTGTCTCAAAAAAGACCAAAACAAACAAACAAAACAAAACAAAGTAGGTCTCATGATGTACTCTTGGAATCCCAGTTCTGGGGACACAGACATACCTAGATCCCTGAGCTCACTGGCCTGTTTCAACAAGTGATACCTGAGATTGTTCTTTGGTTTCCACATACATGTGCACATATGCACACATACACATACCTGTGTACACACACACCACACACACAAACACATACACATACATGCACATGTGAATGCATATGTCCAAGGAGCTCAAAAAATATATAAATGTTTGAAATAAAGTATAAATGTAGACTTGCCCTCTGTTTTTATCCTAATCCTCTGGGTCATTGCTATGAACAACGTGTGTGTGTGTGTGTGTGTGTGTATAATATATATTGTTTTTGAGATAGGATTTCACTATGTAGCCCTGGCTGGCCTGGAACTTGCTATATAGATCTGCATGCCTCTGCCTTCTGAGTGCTGAGACTAAAGGCATGTTTGGTGTATGTTATCTGAGACTTTGAAATAGAAACATAAACTTCATGCACATTTACATGTGAACACAAATACATACTGGTCAGTGGGCCAGTGGTATGGCTTATCTGATAAAAGTGCTTGCTGCCAAGACTGACCAGCACAGGATCCATATTGTAGAAGGAGAGGACAACTCCTGCAGTTGTCCTCCGACTTGTACATGAATGCACCAGTTCATACTTGAGAGTTCTCTCTCTCTCTCTCTCTCTCTCTCTCTCTCTCTCTCTCTCTCTCTCTCTCCACACACACACACACACACACTAAAATATAAAAGCTGCCTTAAAAAAAAACCCCACAGAAACATGTGGCATATATACTGAGATGTTTTTCTATTTGAAGATGATTTAATTTAATCACTGTTTTAATATTTTTAGTTCATTTTTTGACCCTCCAATATATCATGGCTATCTTTCTATTTCCATTAATATATACCAATCAATGGCTACTAAATAATCTATTTAGTCAATCCATTGTCTTCCTATAGCAAAGGATGATGTGGCCAGCACTCGTCTGGCTGTCTGCCACAGCTGTGTGAGTGTCTCTGTGCAGAGATCCCTAGGATAAGATAGGGCCTTTTAATTAAAGCCCCCAGCACAAGCCTCAAGCCTTGGAGGGCTGCTCCATAAATACTGGTTGATGACAATGCCACGGTGTCATATTAATTAGAACAGGAAAAGACCCATTAGGGCAACAAATACGCATTCATGGGGCAAACTGGTTATAAGGCAGGAAGACAGAACATTTAATATTCTCATCTGCAAAAAGACAAACCACATCAAATGTATTAAGTAGCAAGTTGCGTGTGCACCAGCGTGTAAAAATATTCCCGATGGAGAGTTCACTTGGCAGAATGCATAAAGGCACTGCATTAAAGATAAAACAGAGGGATTATTTACTCAGCGTAGTTACCTAGAAAATACACAATTTGATCTAGATAGAGGCTTTTATATATAAATTATTGTGGCCTCTACTTCAATCACAAACAGCCTTCAAGTTGGGCAATTGCCTTATAAAGAGAGGAGAAGAGAAGAGTTTCCAATTGTCTGAGAAACAGGCAACTCGGTTCTGATAGAACAATTTAGGCTGCTCGTCTCCTTATCTGATGTGGACATCATTTTTCAGAAGGGGTAACCAGCTCAAATTAAATAGTTTTGCTGCAGACAGTCTGTCTGTCTCCCCCACTCCACCCCTTTCCTCCTTCATGCAGGGTCTTGCAGGCCCCTGCTAATTTAGGAAGATTGGTCTGGGCAGTGGTAAAGTGAGATGAATAGAAACAACTTTAACAGAGGGGAAAAAAGTGATATTAAAAAAAAAAAAAAAGAGTAATAATGGCCAGCCAGGCTGATTTGACAAGGGAGACTATATTCCTGCCTGGTTGATTGTCTCCTAAACCCTGTTGAAACCCCAGGCTTTATTTGCAAATGATCTTCACTATGGACCAAGAGTTCAACAGGAGAAATAATGAGCAAAAGCTATGAGTTGGCTTGAGCCAAATAGGGCCATCGTGTCGTTGTAAGAAGAGGTGAAAGAGAGCAGCTCCCGGACCATTTTGATCAAATTGCCTCGGTTCAGGCAGGGGCTGGTTATCTTATTGTCTCCGAGCTTCGTAGCCTCCTGCACTTGCCTGGTCCTTCTCTTCATCCATTTTCACTTGGGCCCACTGAGCTCAGCTGTAGGGAGAGGAGGGGCTCTTCCTCTGCAGAGCGCAGCACAGGGAACATGAAGGAGCTGGGGAACAGTGTGCTCCTGTTCCAAGAACTTAAGGATATACAAGAAAGGTCCTCCCTCCTTCCCTTCATCCCTCCTTCCCCTCATCTCTCCTTCCTCTCACTCCCCCTCCCTCCCTCCTTCCCTCTCTCTCTCTCCCTCTTTTATCAGCAACAGGCTTTTACAACTAGTCTACCCTAAAACTATCAGTGTATAAACATGCTCTTACAAATATTAAAAAATTCATTTTGGAATCATTGTAGACATGTGGAAACAAAGCTCTCGTGTTGCCAGCCCACCAGCCCACCTGTGGGAGTCATTCTGCCACATGGCTCTACAACTGTAATTCCCTCTTTACTCACAAATACCAGAGGCAAGCTCTCTGAATCCAAGCTATACAACAAGCATTTATAGCCACTTGGTGTACATCTTCTGAGAACAAGGACATTCTCTCACCATCACTACCACCTCCATCACAGTCACCACCAACATCACCACCACCATTGTCACCATCAACACCACCACCTCCATCACTACCACCTCCATCACAATCACCACCAACGTCACCACCACCACCATTATTACGACTACCACCCTCATCACCATTACCATCACCACATCCATTACCACCATCATGACCATCACCATCATCTCTATCTCCATCATAACCATTATTGCCACCATCACCATCACTACTACCACCTGTGTCCACACCATCACTGTCACCATCATTACCACCTCTATCACCACTATCATCACCATCACTACCATCACCACTACCACCACCATCACTACCACCATCACTACCACCATCACCACCACCATCACCACTACCACCACCACCATCAAAGACAATTATATATGAAAGTGTATGGTGGATGATGGGGATCCACATGTTGTAGCTGGAAAGGAAGTGTTCTGTTGACTCAGGATGGCCCTAACAAGGCATGTGTCATTTAATGACCAATCACAGTCCATGTTCTCAGGCTTACGAGCAGCCAGGTGGCAGTTCTCTCCTAGGACTAGCAAGGCATAGAACAGGGGAGGGGATGCCACTGTCACCAGCTTTGCTATCAATGTACTTCCCTGAGGAGAGGGGGCTGAGGGAAGTATGGGTCATGGTGAAGAACTTTCTCCTCCAATCTTCAGAGGCTGAAGCATGTACAGGGAAGCACCCACGGAGATGGGAAGCATTTCTTTTATTTCTTTTTTATTTTTTTATTTTTTATGTGTATGAGTGTACTGTCTGCATGTAGGTTTGTGCACCCGTGTCGTGCAATGCCGCGGAGGTCAGAAGAGGGTGTCAGATTCCCCTGGAACTGGAGTTGAAGACGGTTCTCAAGCACCATGTGGGTGCTGGGAATTGAACCCGGGTCCTCTGCAAGAGCAGTCGGTCCTCTTAACTACTGAGCCATCTCTCCAGCCCTGGGAAACATTTCTTATGCTGGGGTCCAGCCACCTCCCTTGAAGGGCTGCGTCTCCCCAGGCCATCATACCTCAAGACTTTCTTCTCAGTGTCCAAGCAAGATATGGCTCCAGTTTGACCCAATTTCCCAGAGTGTTTAAAAAAAATGATTAATTTTTATTTGTACAAGCGTTTTGGTTGTATATATACTGGTATGTGTGTACTACCCAGAAAGGCTGGAAGAGGGTGGAGAATCACCATTTGGGTGCTAGGAATTGAACCCAGGTCCTCTGGAAGTACAATAAGTGTTCTTAACTCCTGAACCACCTCTCCAGCCCCCAGTTTCCCAGACTTGGCCTCAGCTCAGCTGCCTGAGAACACATTAGGAGATGAAGCTGCCAGATAGATGTTACGCTTGCTTCCCATGGCTGTGGACTGCATTTGACACAAAAGAATGGGTCTCAGCCTTCCATCCTTAGTGACGAATGGAATAAGTTCAGTTTGCTTGAAGTTACACTTGACAGGAACTTTATGACCATATCCATCAGGACACTCTTCTGCTCTGTCTTCTGACACAATCATAGAGAGTGAATCCATGCTCTTAGAGCTCAAGAGCCTACAGAGGGTGGACCAGAGCTGGCCATTCCCCAGTTGGGTACTGTCCTGGTATGGACTGGAGGACCTCTCTGTGGGATCTAGGTAGGATGATCTCCTTTGGCTTCTGTCCTGTAGATTGGTCCTTCTTCTAGGTTGGCACTCAGGCCAAATCTACCTCCCTAAACCAGTCTGACCATATTCAGTCTGAACAAAGGTTCATTTAATTCAGGAGGACAGTGTGTGTGTGTGTGTGTGTGTGTGTGTGTGTGTGTGTGTGTTGGGGGTAATGTGTGGAAAGAGATGGATGGACTCTTACTTTTCTCATTGCTATGACAGAATACCTGACTGAGGGGAGGAACTGTCTTGGTTTGAAAACTGTCTCATGGTTTGAAGAGATACAGTCCATCATGGTTGGGAAGATGGGATGAAGGCAGGTGACTCTGTGCCAGATTCTGCACTCTTCACTGCCTCACACATTGGAGGGCCAGGAAGCAGAGCCCGGACAGCAATTGGAGACCGCTGTAAATCTCAAGTCCTGTTCACAGTGCCTTTCCGGGTCTTCAAGAGGACACTACTTCCTAAAGGCTGTGTAATTTTTTCAGAACAGGGCCACCAACTGCTCAAACACCTGAGCCTATGGGAGATATTTCACATTCAAACCATAAAAAATTAAAATTCTTAGTCACATATATGCATGTATCTTTTTATTTTTCAGTTGCTTATAAGAGGTCACTTCTATTACAAATGGGATTTGTAAATAATTCAAGATGACTCAGCCACTGCAGGTCCTCATGAGGAAGAGGTAGCAAGAAGTGGGTGGTGCCAGGTACCGAGGCTGCCCTCTTTTCACCCTAGAGGGGTCCAGACATGTGACATGACTGAAGATGGCTGTCCCATAGCTGGGGAAGTCTCCTTGGCTCTAACCTATGAAGAAAGTTGAAGAGTTCACCCGGGAAGACCAGCTTCAGTTCTAACTTCCATCTAAAGGCTATTACATGGCCAGGGACACTGATTATCAACGTTGTGGCTGGGCCCTTACTCTTGAGTTGAGAGAAACAGTTGTCACAGAAATGAGTTTTAGTGAATTTGGCACATACTTGTTTGCATTACCTATTATTGTTTAGGAAATGACTTAAAGACACGGTAGTTTTCAATGAGAACAAACTGCTGTTATTTCCCATGATTCTGTGGGTTGAGAATCTGAGCAGGGCACAGTGGGGTTGGTTTGCCATTTTCCTCATAATGTCCCCTCGGGCTTTGGTATCCATGTGTCTCAAGTGCACCGCAGCAGCCCAACTGGGATCATGTGCACATGGTTCCTTATTCCAGGGCGCCTTTCTGCACAGTATCTCCCTGGAGTTTTCAGAAGGGTATAAGGGATTTTTGCATATCAGCGGTGGGTTATTAAGAGGTTAAAACAGGGGGCTGGAGACATGGCTCAGCAATTAAGAGCACTGACTGCTCTTGAAGAGGACCTGGGTTCGATTCCCAGCACCCACATGGCAGTGGCTAAGAACCATCTTGAAGCCGGGCATGGTGGCACATGCCTTTAATCCTAGCACTTGGGAGGCAGAGGCAGGCAGATCTCTGTGAGTTCAGGGCCAGCCTGGTCTATAGAGTGAGTTACAGGCCAGCTGGGGCTATAGGGAGACCCCGTCTCAACCCCCCCCAAAAAAAAAACCAAAAAAAAGGTTAAAACAGAAGTTTCCAAATCTCCCAGAACCTTAGGCTTAGACATGGGGTCACTTTTGCTGCCATTAGAACAGGTGGCGGGCTACGCCCAGATTTAAGGTGAGGCAGTTTTCTGAATGTATAGATGTCCAGTGGTGGTTCACTGGGTACCACTAAAGTAGCAGAGCAGTAGATAACCCAATATGATCTACTTCAGAAGACAATGAGGCCTTGGTTTATTTGTCTAGTTGCTCAAAAATGTATGCACATAGTTAAGTACAGCAAAGTTAGCTATGTTCATTGACCTCTGGATTAGTACTAATCTGCAGCCTGGTCCGTAGCCTAGAAGGCCAATCCCACTTTGAGCTACGTGAAGATTCCTCCTCCAGCCTCTCTGGCCACCATGCCTTGTGGGTAGACTGTTCTATCATCCCCACGGCCTGTCCTTCCTCCAGTGCCTGTGACACATCCTCTATCCTGCTGCTGGGCTGATCTTTTTTTTTTTTTTTTTTTTTGTCTTTTTTGAGACAGGGTCTCCCTGTAGCCCCAGCTGTCCTGGAACTCACTCTGTAGACCAGGCTGGCCTTGAACTCTGGGCTGATCTTTCTAAACTAGTTCTTTTACTGCATCACTCTGGCCCTGAAATCTTCACCAATTTCCTTTTATCTGCCAGTGAACTCTCAAACCTCATCTTGCTGTCCAATGCTTTCCTCAGCCTTGCCCCAGCCAGCCACTCCCCTGTGACCTACTACACGCATGCAAAGTCCGTCTTCCAGCCTGGTGTGCTTCTGTTCCTCTCCTCTCTGGTTCTCGTAGCCAGGCGAGAAGGTCCCTCTTCCCTCAGTGTTCACCTTGGCCTTTCCTCCCAGGATCTTCGATCCCTTCTGGAGTTCCCCAGGTCACAGGTCAGAGGGTTCTTACCTTTCTGTGCCCCCAAAAGGGTCACTGCAGTTACAGCAGGTTGCAGGGTCTGCCCAGATTCAAGGTGAGACAGCTTTCTGAATACATGGCTGTCCAGAGTGCAGTTCACTGGGACCACTAACGTGGCAGAGCATCGGGATGGTACTGTGACCCAAGATCATTGTATTAGTTATTTTTCTGTTGCTGTGATAAAACACCAGAACCAAGGGAATTTATAAAAGGAAGAGTTTATTATGCTCACAGTTCTAGAGGAGCAAGAAAGAGTCCATCATGGTGGGGAGGCGTAGCGGCAGAGGGGGCTGGAGCCGGAGTGGAAGCTAAGCATCACATCTTCAAGCAGGCACAGGAAGCAGAGAGCAACTGGACATCCTGGCAAGGCTTAAGAACTTTCTATGCCCACCCCCAGTGACGTGCTTCCTCCACTATGGCCACACCTTCTAAGACCTCCTGAAACAGGGCCAACAACTGGGGACCAAATGTCCAAATACTTGTAGCCTACTGGGGGACATTCTCATTCAAACCACCACAATGGTCTACTCCAGGAAACAACCAGGTCCCCTTTGTTTATTATTCTATTCATCATGGGAGTTAGAGGGAAATACAGGAGGGATCACTGAAGCTATCCTTCTACTGAACATAGGTTGAAAGGGATGACAGTCTAATGTGTAGTTGTGTGAGTTCTAAAGTCAGCCTCACAGAGATCCAGCTTGGCTTACTAGCTGTTTGTCCTGAGTTTTCCTCTTCTGGAATTGGTAATGATGTTGGCATAGTCTTAGGAGATGAAATGAGTTAATCAAATAGTTTGCAAAGATCTGGGTAAAAGGCAGGCTATTGCTGTCCCCTCACTGTCATCTTCCCCCTCGGTGTGTGAGACATGAAGTTTATTCCTCACTTTCATAACCAAGAGTCTTAGAATGTGCTTCCTTTATGGGTTACAATTTATTTGTTTCTACTTCAAAACTACCATTCCTTGTTTTGTCTCCTAAGTTACATGAAAATTTGGACCATCTATTTTATGTAAAATAGATTTCTTGGATAATGGTCTGAATGTCTGAGTCTCCCTAAAATTCGTGTTTTGACTCTTAATCCCTAATGTGATAGTATCAAGACATGGGGCGTGTAGTGGTTGGTATTAATGATCAACTTGACAGGATCTACAATAGCCAAGGAAACAAAGCTGAGGACATGCCTTCGAAGGACTGTCTAGGTTATAGAGGCTGGAAGACCCATCGTAAATGTGGGCAGCGACAGCCTGTGGGCTGGGCTCCTGGATGGAATAAAAGGAGAAAATGGTCTGAGTCCCAGCACTCTTCTCTCTCTTGGCTTCCCAACTGCAGGTACAGTGTGGGCAGAGGCCTCACACTCCTGTGGCTATGCCTTCCCACCACAATGTGTGTCAAAATAAGCCCCTCCCTTCCTAAGTTGCATCCTGTTGGGTATTTGGTCATAGAAATGAGAAAGGAGGCTAATTCAGAAAATGGCCTTTGAGAGGCTGCCAAGTCATGAAGGGGATTAATGCCAAGGAAACACCTTCATCCTCTTCACAAGGTGGAAGGTACCACCTTAAAGGAATGGCCTCTCACTTGCCGAACCATATGTACCACCTTGAGCTTGGACTTCCCACCCTTCAGAGCTGTGATAAATAACTGTTGGTTGTTTATAAGCTGCCTGGTGTGTGCTGTGTCACAGCATCCCAAATGGACTGCCACGGGCTCTTCTTACATCTCATGCCCTCTTCTCTCCAGGTCTTACTTTCTGTTTCCCTCCACCATTGCAAAGATGGATGGTTTTGAGATCGTCCATCTTGGTCTGGCCGGAATATTGACCAGAGCATCCTTCTTTTTATTTTTTTTATTAATTTTATTTATTTATGTATGTGTATGAATGTACTGTCTGCATGCAAGTCTGTGCACCCGTGTCGTGCAATTCCCCTGGAACTGGAGTTCTCCTGGAATTGGAGTTTCAGATGGTTCTCAGCCGCCATGTGGGTGCTGGGGATCGAACCCGGGTCCTCTGCAAGAGCGGTCGGCGCTCTTAACCGCTAGGCCATCTCTCCAGCCCCCAGAGCATCCTTCTTACTTTACTACTAGTTCCTTGGGATTTAGAGCTTGCATATTTTATCTTTAGCCGCCAACAAAACACATCAACATACCAGCAACCTCCTAACCACTCCCTCCCCCCTGCCCAAGGAAGCATCAGTTTTTAAATGTGGCATAAGAGACACACCTCACGGTGTGTCTATATACTGCTTTCTGTATTGAGTTGGATCATCAGAAAGCGACACTCCTAAATCACACTAGCTTATGCCATCCCAGCCACACTACATTGAAGTCCACCATTTATTTTCCCGTTACTAAGTAGAGTGATCAAATCTTGTTTGCATTTTTTTTTTCCAAACTCTCATGCCCACTTTTTTTCTTTGTCCCTGCAGTTCCTCCGGGAATTTGTCTGACCATGGGACCTCAAATCACAGGGAGGGACTAAGTGTCAGTTAAGCACACTCACCTGGGGTGGCTGCCACGTCAGCAGAAGCTGCCCTGATGATCAAAGTCAAGGCCTTTAGTTTGTGTTGGCTTCAGAGCACTGTCAAGTTTTTCTAAGGGTAGCTTCAGGCAAAAGGAAGGGAATTTTTTTTTTTTTTTTTGGTGTTTTTGGGACAGGGTCTCCCTATAGCCCCAGCTGGCCTAGAACTCACTCTGTAGACCAGGCTGGCTTTGAACTCACAGAGATCCGCCTGCCTCTGCCTCCAGAGTGCTAGGATTAAAGGCGTGCACCACCACACCCAACTTAAAGATGGTTCTTTGCCGCAGCCATGTGGGTGCTGGGAATAGAACCCAGGTCCTCTGCAAGAGCAGTTGGTTCTCTTAACCACTGAGCCATCTCTCCAGCCCTCAGGAAATGAAATGCTTTAAGAGATCCTCTGGACATTTGAGGATTTGACTTTTTTATTTAATTAATTTATTTTTCTTTTATGTGTAAGAGTGTATTATTGCCTGCATGTATATAGTGCACCTGTGTCATGCAAAGACCATGGCAGTCAGAAAAGGGTGTCAGATCCCCTGGATGGTTGTTAGCCATCATGTGGGTACTGGGATTCAAACCCAGGTCCTCTGGAAGAACAGCCAATCTTCTTAACTGCTGAGCTGTCTCTCCAGCCCTGGATTTGACATTTCTTTGGAATTCTCATGGAATTTAGTATTCTGTGACACCTGGTCCCTCCTCTTGCTCCCCCTCTTTCCGGTGTTTCCCTTCACCTTCCTCTAGGGAGCTGGTTAAGTGTATCTCTGGTTAACTGGCTAGATGCAGATGGTGCTACTGCATGTTGTGGTCATGTCCTGAACTGGCATCCTCTAATCTACATGTAGTGCCTGTCATTTGTGGACAAATATACTTGTTTGGTTTTTCAGAGATCAAACAACCATAATTCTTTTGGACAACACCCAGATGAAGTGAGAGGATGCTTTTGCACAAGCAGTTTGGAGAGAAGTGGGAGAAACTGGGGATCCAAAGCTGGTGCTCATGATCATCTTCCTAAGGACCACATCAGACCACTCTAGTCTGTAAGAATTTTAAATGTCTTAACTAGGATTTTTGCTGATACAGCAGAAAAAGCTCCCTCTCAGTTGTTTGGATACAGAATGGTTCTCTGATGCAGTGATGGCAGGAGTCCTGGTGGTACCCCCCTCCTGTCTCCCTAGTTCCCTCCCAGTCCCTTTCTGAGCCCCACTGTGCTCAGCCTCCCCAACCCTGAAAACCAATTTGTAACTATTGGTGTCAGGTCTGTTGATGAAGTACATTTTCCCCCTTCGCCTTGGTTGGTGGCTGTGTGCAGGGACAGGCCTGTTCACAGAGGTGAGGAAGGCTGGGCCTCGCTGCCTGAGGCCCATGAATCATGTCAGTGGCTGGTAACCTGAACCCATCTTGCGTCTCCTCACAGCCCTCCAAGAAACTCCTTCCAACTTAATTTCAGCCTAAGGGATGCTTTTAAGAAGATTTTAGAGCTTGAAAATATCTCCTCAAAAGAATTGTAGTTACATTAAAAACTAATTATCAGAGCTTAGGGGTATAGATCTGCTGCCATATTTTACACAGAGAGCAATTCATCTCCCAGACCCTGAAATATCATTATATAATAGGTTAAAGACACTAACCCAGGGGATATTGGGAAAAAGGTAGTAAAATCACCAAGCCCTGGAAAATGACGTGCAGTAAGATTATGACAAAATAGCTCTGTTCTCTTGGTACAGCAGTTTCCAATGAGACACAATTTTAAACAAACATGTCAAAAGGGAGCCCGTACATAAATGTGGGCCGGGTGGCTGCTCGTTGGGACCCTCAGCTTCCATGTGGTTTTTATCTTTGAGATGCTTGGCTTTGGGGTACAAGGAGCTAGATACTGGAAGGAGAGTAAGTTGCAATGACTCCAACTACCCACAAGAGGAATTAGCGAAGGGTGCCCACCCCCTTATATGTTCTCTAAATAAAGGTGAATACTATCACTGATTATTATTTTACAATTGAGGAGACTGTGAATCATGGTGGCTTTTGTTTGGTTTTGGTAGTTAACAGGAAACCCAATCAAATTGGCCTCAGAGGTGATTTATTTCTAGTTGCTGCATGAACTGGAGTTAATGGAAGTTTTAAGCCAGACTCACCATCGTAGTAAGAACCCAGCTTCCTTCCACGCTGCCTTCTAGCGTGTTCACTTCTTCAGGCCCATAACCTTCACATTTCCAAGATGGCTGCCAGCAGCTCCCATGGTATCCCGTCCGGTGGGATGTCTATGTTCTAGCATTCTCTTCCAGAGCTCCGGAGCTCTTCTTTCTGTTTGGACTATCCTTGGTCATATGGTCATGGCTTAAGATCTTAGCTAAACTCAGTGGTGCTGATGTGAGAACTACTTACTGTTCCTGGATCCAGGAGGAC
This sequence comes from Rhizomys pruinosus, assembly GCA_009823505.1. NCBI lineage: Eukaryota > Metazoa > Chordata > Mammalia > Rodentia > Spalacidae > Rhizomys > Rhizomys pruinosus. Next base: position 313,515 of record VZQC01000045.1, read on the forward strand.
CTCAAATGGAAGCCCAGGAAAAGAGTTGATAAAGAAATTCCAGGCTGTGTGTGTGTGTGTGTGTGTGTGTGTGTGTATGTTTGTGTGTGCATGTGTATGTGCGGGTTGATAAAGAAATTCCAGACTCTGTGTGTGTGTGTGTGTGTGTGTGTGTGTACGTACATGTTTGTGTGTGCATTTGTATGTGCGGGCACTTGTACACCTGTGTGCCCATGAAGACAGAGACCTGCAGACAGCCTTGGGTGTCATTCTTTAGGATATAGTTCTTTAGGAGCCAGATATCTTGCTTTTGAGACAGGGTCTCTGACAGGAAACTAGGGATCCCTGGTTGGGAGAAGCTGACCAGGCAGTGAGCCTCCAGGATCCACTTTCTCTACCTCCCCAATGATTACAACTGTGTGTCCAGCTTTTCATGTGGATTCTGTGGATTAAACTACAGCATGAGCTACTGTCCCAGCCTGAAACTCCAGATACTTACCAGACAGGCAAAAGGTTTAGGGCTCATGGAGTCAAGTGCTGATAGAACCTGAATTTGAACCCAGCTAAGCTTCTTCAAGGGCCTTTTCTCTGAGCATTTGTCCTTCTCGTGTCCTCTAACTCTTGAAGTCTTACAACGACCATGTTATTTGTTTGCTTGTTTTTTCCTTTTTGAGACAGGCTTTCCCTGGGGCCTCAGCTGGCCTGGAACTGGCTGTTTAGACCAGGCTGGCCTTGATCTCGCAACAATCTGTCTGCCTCCCGAGTGCTGGGATTAAAGGTGTGTGCCACCTCACCTGGCTTTGTAACATTCATCTTAGACTTGGTCTATGGTTTCCTCACTAGAGTGTTACTCTACCTTACTGATGTTAACTAATTCTAGAAAACCACAGGAAGGGTCATCTTGTTGTCTGCAGTCATGGAAAAGACCAAGAGTTGAGATGTGGCCACTTGATTAACCTTGGACAGGTTATGTCCTTTCTGTCTTCCTCACTGGCAAGTGAGGACAATGCATCTCCTGACTTACCTGGCTGAATTATTCTAGGGATCAAGCAAGATAGTGATGTTTGAAAGAGCCTGAAAAGCTCCAAAAATTTATTTGCACATAAATTATCTCTCTGTATAGCATCTCCAGTTCCAGAACTGACACTAAAAGGGTCTCTTTTAAGCCACTAACAGATTTTATTCATGGAGTTTCTCACTGATATCGTCTGTCAATATTTCGAAAAGAGAAAAGTGGCCGATCGTCAAGAACGCCCTGTGAAACCCAGGATGTGCATTCATAAGAAGCTCTTAGTGCCTCTTATGGAGGTAGAATGATTACGTATGTAAATGTTATTCTACTTTTAATTAAACTACAGCCTCATTGAAATGGAAGGTGGAAAGATCCTGACCGGCTCCATATCCAGTTACAATGTACCTGTGAGGTAGAAAAAAGTTCCGGAAAATAGAATCAGATCTAGGGCTTCCCCTGACTCATTATCTGTGGCTTTGTTATGAGTGAAGACAGGCCAATGAAGCCATGCTTTGAACAGACTGAAGGAGTCACCCACATATTGACATTGTGGTTTCAAGGAGAACCTGTGGGCATTTAGGACTCCTGTGATTGCCATCTCTACTGTTCCAATACAAGAAACTAACACTGAAAGAGTCATGGGTGACTACATAGGTGGGGCAGGCAGGACAGCAGTGGCATCTTATATGCTCTCTTCTATTCATCCTGCCATTATTTTGTAAGAATCGACTATGTGCTGGGCTCTGGACTCCAAGTCAAGGGTCTATATAGCAGTGAACAGATAGTAACAACCTTGTGCTCTGGGGGAGGCTCAGTCACAGGTAGAGACTTGAGTGTCACCTGTTCCTCCCACAGGAGAGAGTTAAACAAGTTTCCCTTGCAATCCTGGCATGGAATGGAGACAGCACGTGTTCATTTATGACCCTGCCTGAGGAGATGTGGGTCAAAGACTGGGTGGCAAGGCCTTTGGAGGTGTGCCAAGGGCTTTGACTGTTTCATCTAGGTCACTGGGTGGAGGTCATGGTTGACGTGTCCTCTGTCTTTAGCCACACCTAGCTTCCTGCTGCTCCTTGAAGATTGCAGCTCTCCTCCATCTCTGATCTCTGCCAACATGCTTTTTCTGTCCCAAGTATGCCTCCAGGTCTAGCATCTAGTCCCTTCCCACACAGCTCTTGGTATATCCAAATGTCAGGCTGCCACTGAGCAACTCCTGAGCCTTTGAGTCTGGGTTGGGGTGTGCCTCCATGATGTTCTCAGTTCTACATTAATGTACTTACGGGTTTAGCTGCCTTCTCCATTAGACTTTGACCTGTAGCCCGCCTTGCACAGTTCTGTCTTGCTCAAGATTCCATTCCACGATCTAGCATGTGGCTCTGCATAACCGGAGGTTTATGCTTGATGACTGGATAGAAAGTTCATTCTCTGCCAGGTTATAACCTGAAAGGATGCTCTAATCCTGATATTTTATTCGAACTCTTGGTGTCAACTGACACTTGTAAGTTTCCATGTTGAACCTCCTGCCCCTTTCTGAACCTTGCATCTTCTCCTTCTGAGCCCTCCTCCTCTGCTCTTTTCTCTCCTAGACCCCGTGTCGTCTGACTCGGCCTTCTCCCTGAGGAGCCCCCGACACTTGGACATTTGCTGGTAGCCTCTGGACTGTTCATTACTCCTTTTCTCCCCAGGAGTTGCAATTTCCTTGAAGGGTTCTGCGGTTTAGAGAAGTAGACAGCACCCAGAGTTCCAGGAGTGACACCTGCAACCCCAGGAAGTCCAGGCACCTTCCCTGGCCTGGGTGCCCCCCCCCCCCCCACCCCCCCCCCCCGCTCAAGAGTGCCATTAATCTGAGTCCACGCCAGGAGAAAGATGCTTGCATCTGCCTCACTCTGGCTGGAAAGATGGAGCTCGAGGAGTCAGTCTTAAGATGAAGACATCACCAAGGATGCTGAACTTAGAAGAAACAATGACTCTGGCAGATGTGGCTGTGTCCATGGAGCAACCTTGGCCCAAGCCAGAGGTCAGCCCTGAGCTTCCCAGTTTATCAGCTGCTTCCCCCCTTCCCATTGGCTATAGTGCTACTTGAACTGTGTACTCTTTTTTTTTAATTTTTTATTTCTTTTTTATGTGTATGAATGTACTGTCTGCATGTAGGTCAGTGCATCCCGAGTCGTGCAATGCCGCGGAGGTCAGAAGAGGGTGTCGGATTCCCCTGGAACTGGAGTTAAAGACAGTTCTCAGCTGCCATGTGGGTGCTGGGAATAGAACCCGGGTCCTCTGCAAGAGCAGTCGGTGCTCTTAACTGCTAGGCCATCTCTCCAGCCCCGAGCTGTGTTCTCTTGCTGTGATCCTTTCTCCCTCCAACCCTGCTGTCTTGTGCATTTTCCCTCTCATTTCTACACTTGCCATGGGTACTGTGTTTTTCTTATTTGACTTAAAATCATGCTTTTTTTTTTTTTTTTGGTCTTTTTGAGACAGGGTCTTCCTGTAGCCCCAGCTGGCCTGGAACTCACTCTGTAGACCAGGCTGGCCTTGAATTTATAGAGATCTACCTGCCTCTGCCTCCTGAGTGCTGGGATTAAAGACTTAACTCATATTTGTATGTGCCTTAGTCTGTTTTGTGCTAGTGTAACAGAATATCAGAAACTGCATAATTTTTTAACATGCTGAAACTTGAACCCAGGGCCTCATGCATGCAAAGTAAGCACTCTACCACTGAGCTCCAAGCTAGGTAATTTATAAACAACAAACATTTATTTCTCAAAATTCTGGGGGCTGAGAAGTCCGAGATGTCTGGCGAGGGCTTTCTTGATGTATCTTCACATGGTCGAAGGCAGAAGGGCAAGAGATAATCCGTTCCTCTTGTCAAGTCCTTTTGTAAGGGGCTCTGAGCTCATCACCCAGGGAAGAGCTGCATGCTTCTTCACCTCTCAAGGCCCCTTGTCTCAGTATGATGACACTGGTAACACGTGTTGGAGATGACACGTTCTAAGCATAGTGTGATGTCTCCAGCTCAGTCCCTCCCTTAAGTTCCTTCCCTGTGCATCACACACCTGGAGGCCATTTCCTCAGGGCTGGCTGAGTTGCATCAGAATCCTAACCCATCATAAGATGAAGGGAACGCATCCCTGCCTGGATAGCTGCTTTGCTTCTCTTTTTTCTCCTGACTGCAATTGCCACTCAGTTGGTGGCCAGAGCTGAAGCCAGAGCAAGTCTTCATCTCCCCTGGTCTCATTCTCTGCCTGCCCATCGGTTCATCGTCTCTGGCTAGCACTCTCCCCTGGTTATCCCCCAGAAGGATCTGCTCGCGTCTCCATCCCCTGCTAGTCCCCTAAGCACCACTACAACAACCTGGACCTTCTTGACAGCCCCAGCTCTCAGCTCACCCATGAGCCCAACGGATCCTTCTGAAGTAAGTCAGTCTACTTAAAATCGTAAGTGACTTCTCTCCACCCACAGCATCAGTAAGGTTCCTCCTGTCAGAGCACAGACCCTCCCCAGGCCTTTCCCACATCCTGCCTCTGTCTCAGCTAGTGTTTCAAGAAGGTCCTGCTCTCCATTCCCTGTACGTGAGCTTTGCATCTGCTGTTCTGTTTGTCCTCAGCACCCTTCTCTATCTCCTCCTTTCCTTTGGCTTCCTCCTCAGCTCAGAGACCATGTGCTTCTGGAGGCCTTTCCAGATCTGTTAAAAACCCAAACCAGCTCACACCGGCTCCTGAGTGAACCAATACTAGGCATCTCCTCTCATCTCCAAGCTAATGATGTCCCATTGATAGCCTGAAGTCAGCAGGGTGGAGGTGTTTACACTATCGAATGCTTTGCCCCAGAGAACCAATTCCCCAGTCCATGGGTGCACAGAGCGGCTGCACATGTGTCTGTCCTTTTCTAGTTAGAGGGAGATGTGAGGAGCAGCAGAAGAAGCTGGTCACAGTCCACCCTCAGCCTCTGCAGGTCTTGGGGTGATGTTGGCATGACACCCCCACTTTTTCTATCTTTTTACCATACCAAGGCTGAAAGTCTATGCTTTCCTTCCTCTAGCCTCTAGCGGCCAGCATGGTTTCCAAAATGTCGATCATCTGAGTCTGGAGTTCTCTGGAGCTTGCCTGGTTGGGATTTTATTGCATCTCTGTGTCTCCTTTTGAATAGCACAAGGAAGGTCCAGTCTTCTGACAGGGTAGCATTCCCACTCATTTCAGTTTAGGGTGGACCCTTGTCTGTTCTCCAAGGATGAGCAGTTTGAGCACAAGCAAATGGCATTCACGGAAAGAACTGACGAAGCAGCGTACCAGGACCAATGCTCTCTGCGGAGGTGACCTAACCAGATGGCCACGACCTAACTGGAACATTTTCTGTTTCCCTCTGATCAGACACCACCCGTGACTTGAGCAACTAACAGAGCAGCTCACACATCTCTACTTCCTGGGAGCGGCTTCCATCCTCTGCGGGACATCCTCCTTTAAGACATTTCAAGGGACACAGTTTCCAGCGAAACACAGCAGTTTAATGACAAATTCAATTATTTCGCTCATAAAATTTTATGAATAGCCTCTGTTAATTGTCTAGAATGATGGGTTTTATGGTGACGTTTTCCTGCATGTCGTTACCTTCTCTTGTCCCCTCCTCTTTCCAGTTAGTTCCCTCTCTACTTTCATTTCTGTTTGTCTGTTTTTTGGTCTTTTTGAGACAGGGTCTCCCGATAGCCCCAGCTGGCCTGGGAGTCACAGAAATCCTCCTGCCTCTGCCTCCTGAGTGCTGGGAGCATTTACCGTCAACACCAGGCTTCTACTTTCATTTCTTTTTTTTTTTTAATGTTTTTTATTATTTTGTGCAGTTCATACATTTCTCAGTCCAATTTAGACTCATTCTTCTTTTCATAATGTATTTTGCCATACATGTCTTGCATCTTTTTTTTTCAGTCTTTTTAAAGTTTTTCTATGCAGAGGTTTATTGTTTTAGGCTGAGTTTACTGTTTGAGTCAGCTCTTTGACCCGGTCCTTTTGTTGTTGTTCCCTCCAATTTGTATTGTTCCAAAATATGCATATATGATCTTCACACATATACCAAAATTATGACATCTGAAAGTAAACTGTATGTTAATTCCAAAACATGTTTAGGAATTCACATTTTTCCCCTTTAATTTTATATTACTTTGAAGTATACATACATACCCTCCCCCCATATACCACAGTTGCAAAGTCTGAAAATAAGTGGTTCCACAAATGAGAGTCTGAGTCTGGCTTACTTTTCTTAATATGAAGATCTCCATTTCCATTGGTTTTCTTGAAGATAGCAGAATGTCCTTCTTTATGACTGAATAATACTCCATTTGTGTATATATACCGTATTTCCCCAACCATTTATCTGTTGATAGGCACCTGTAGTGATATAACTTGTCTTTGTGAAGAGAGCCACAGTAAACATGGGTGTGTAGGCATTCCCACCAGATGCTGACTTCAGATGCTTGTAGGGGGTGGTATAGCAGGTGCTGTGTCATAGTTCTAGTCTTAGTTTTGAGGAAATCCCACACTGATCTGCACAGTGGTTGTACTAGTTTTTATTCCTGCTAAGAGTGGGTAAGAGTCATTATATTTTCCATTAGTCATGATTTTTGATATAGTAATAGATAAACAAAAACAGAAGCAAAAAGATTGTTTTATGTTTACTCTTGCAAGCAACTTTGGACTGACATGGCTCACAATAATGCTCTCCATTGTCTGTAAAATTCTTCCTTGCACAGTCTCCTCCCACTGAACCTAGAAGTTATATATGAGGAATAAAATGGAGTAAATGTGAAGAGATATTTCTTCAATATTTAGGACACAAAAGATTATGCTTCCTGTCACCCAAGAACTTTCTTTGTTCTGGCAGTTTCTCCCTCTTCTCTGCCTCCTTCTCTCCCTTGTTTTTGTTGATACTGCTGGGACTCACATGTCAAAACTAAAATTATCTCCCTACGAATTTATGAGTCTCATATACCTACAATAACTACAGGGTGGATATAGAAGTGGTTTCTTCGAGTATTGAACCTTAAGATAACTGTGAATCTATCAATATCTAAATTGCAGCTTGACACAAACCTGGGGTTTCAATTATCTAAAGAATTTTGAAACAGAAAGCCAATGAAGACATATCTGGCCACAGAAATTGCAAGAGACTAAATGTGTACTGTTGTAAGCTACTATAGTTAGGGTAAACTAATTTCCTTGCAGTATACAGTCAAGACAATTTATTTCCCATAACTTTTTGTCAAATCTGATTTGGTTGACTTATAAAGGAATAAAGAAAGAAAGAAAAAAAAAAAAAAGAGTGGGTAGGGTTCATTCTCCCTGTGGTTTGACGCTAATTATTTTGACTGGAGTGAGATTAAATTTGCTTTGATTTCTGTGACAATTATAGATCTGCTTATGTTGTTTGTGCCTTCCTGGTTCAGTTTGGTAGAAAACATACATTTAGAAGTCTGACCATTCTTTATTTTTCAATTTATTATAAGTTTTCAAATGATTCTCTGCTTTATTGGCACTTTTAAAAAACAACTCCCGGGCTGGAGAGATGGCCTAGCGGTTAAGAGCACTGACTGCTCTTGCAGAGGACCAGGGTTCGATCCCCAGCACCCACATGACGCCTGAGAACCATCTTAACTCCAGTTCCAGGGGAATCCGACACCCTCTTCTGACCTCTGTGGCATTGCAGGACATGGGTGCACAAACCTACATGTAGACAGTACATTCATACACATAAAAATAAATAAAATAAAATAAGGCATATTCCACCATACCTGGCCTTAAAAAAAACAAAACAAAACAACTCCCGCCAGGCATGGTGGCGCACACTTTTAGTCCTAGCAATCAGGAGGCAGAGGCAGGTGGATCTCTGTGAGTTCAAGGCCAGCCTGGTCTATATAGGGAGTTCCAGCCCAGCTGGAGCTACAGAGAGAGACCCTGTTTCAAAAAAACAACAACAACAACAACAAAAAACCCAACCAAACAACAACAACAAAAACCCAAAACAACCAACTCCTTTTTCATCTTTAATTTAAGTCTTTATATATTTTTTCTTGCTTTCTTTTTTTTCTTTCCATTGATTAGTTTGACTAAGGATTTGTCTTGTTTGTCTGTTTGAAAACCAGCTCTTCGTTTCACTGACTTTTTTATATTGTTCATTTACTTTCTACCTGGTAGCCATTAATTCTTTCCATGTGCTAATTCTGGCTTGTTCTTACCTTTTTTGTTTTTTTGGTCTTGAACTCACAGAGATCCACCTGCCTCTGCCTCTGCTGGGATTAAAGGCTTGTGCCACCACACCACCCTAAGATAGTTCTCAGCCAGCATGTGGGTACTGGGAGTCAAACCCGGGTCCTCTGCAAGAGCAGTCAGTGCTCTTAACCGCTGAGCCATCTCTCCAGCCCCTGTTCTTACTTTTTAAAAAGACTTTGAGGTGTATGGTTAGGTTATTTATTTATTGTGTGCCTTCTTCCTCTTCTTATAGTTGGAGACAGGCTCTCACACATCCCAGGCTGGCCTAGAACTCACTATGCAGATGAGGATGACTTTGAACTTATTTCCTCATTTCTGCCTACTGAGTGAGGATTTACAGATGTGCATTGTCACGCCTGCTGTATATGGTGCCAGCAATCAAACCTGGGCCTCTGTGCGTCCTGGGCAAACATTCCCTCAATGGACTTAATCCCCACATCCTGTCTGAACTTTAATATAGACAGTATAATTTGTATCAAATTTTCTGTTAAGTGTTGTCCATGTTTTCATTGGATTCCAGGAATTTTTTTTTTTTTTTGGTGTTTTTGAGACAAGGTCTCCCTGTAGCCTCAGCTGACCTGGAACTTGCTCTGTAGACCAGGTTGGCCTTGAACTCACAGAGATCTGCCTGCCTCTGCCTCTCGAGTGCTAGGATTCAAAGCATGTGCCACCACGCCTGGCAGATTCCAGGAATTTACATTTTTTTCCCTTGATTTCCTTGATGGTGTACTGGCCATCAAAAGTGTATTGTTCTCCATATGTTTGTATATTTTGTGTAGTTTCTCTTGCTGATGATATATAATTTTACTCCATTATTACCTGATAAGATGCAATAAATTATTCCAATTCAAAAATATTTGTTAAAATTTCCATCCTAAAATATGATACATTTAAGAGACAGTTTAATGGGCTGCTAGGAAGATGATATATTCCTCAGTTGTTGGATGAAAAACTCTGTCAATATCTGTTTAATTCCTTTGATCTATGGTACAGATGAACTATGAAGTTTCTATGCTGACTTTTTGTCAGGATGATCTATCTGTTGAAGACAGCTAGGAGGTATTATGTCATCACTCTTATTGTATCTGGACCTATTTGTTTCTTAGGCACAGCAGTGCTTGTCTTTTTTTTTTAATTTTATCAGCATTTAGTGCAAATATATTTACAACTGTTCGATTTTTTTATGGATTGCTCCTTTACTAATATGTAGAGATTTCATCTCTTCTAATGTTGGCCTGGAGCTTACTTTGTCTCATGTGAAGACAGGTACTACTGCTCTGCTTCAAGTTCCATTTGTCTGTTGTAACACCTACTGTCCTTTAACTTTGAGTCTCTGTGTGTCTTCGTCAGTGAAGGTGTTTCTTTCAGACAACACTTGGCCATTGTTTTCAATTCAGTTATCTAGCCTGTATGTTTTGTGAGGAGTTAAAACCATTTACCCTTAAGGTTCTTACTGAGGGGTATTTGCTGATCCCTCTAACTTAATGTTCTTAGTACTGCCCTTTTCTTTTTTCTATATGTGTCTTGGGAGCTGGTGTACTGAGTGGAACATGTTAAATTGCTTTCTTAGGACCATCTGTTTATCTGCGTCTCTTATGAAATGTCTTTCCTGAGCTCTCTTGTTTGTGACAGTCTTTCTTCCTCCTTTGTGGGTAGGATTCCTGTAAGTACTCCGTGCAGTGCTGGCTGAGTGGTGCTTAATCGCTTTGGAATGCTTATCTTGGAATGAAGGTCTTGATTTCCCCATCAGTTTTGAAGGCTAATGTTGCTAGATACAGCGCTTCTGGTTAGCAGTTAACCATTCTCAGTGCTTGACATACATTATTTCAAACGTCTCTAGGTTTTTGTTTCCCATAAGAGGGTTGATATAATTCTGATGAGTTTGTCTTTGTGAGTAAATTGCTGCTTTTTCTTGTAGCTTTCAATATTTTAACTACAATGTGATGTGATTAGGTTTTTTTGGGTTGCGTGTCTATTTGGGGCTCTGCGTGTCTCCTGTACTTTGATGTATAAAATTTTCTGTTTGAATGTCATTAAATAGGTTTTCTATGATTTCAGAATTTCTTCTACCCAAGGAATTCTTCCCTCCTCCCCTCCCCCCAGCTGGCCTGGAACTCGCCATGTAAACCAGGTTGGCCTTAAACTCACAGGGATCTCCACCTGTCTCTGCCTCCTGAGTGCTGGGATTAAAGGTGTACGCCACCTCTCCCAGCTTACCCAAGGAATTCTTAAGTTTTATCTCATGATCGTTTCTCAGAGTTCTCAAAAGTTATGGTTAGGATTGTTTATTTTCTTTATTTTTGTTTGAATATAATATTTCCTTGGCCTTGCCTTCAACTTCTGACATTCTTCCTCTGGTTGGCCTAGTCTACTGGTGATGTTTCCACTATGCTTTGTATTTGGTTGATTGAAAATTTAATTTCTAGCATTTATATCCATTTCCTTGATGAATTTCTCATTCATATTGTTGATTTTCAGGTCTAGACTTGACTAACATCTTTTCCTTTTCCCTTCTCTTCCCCCTCCTCTTTCTTTCTTTCTTTCTTTCTTTCTTTCTTTCTTTCTTTCTTTCTTTCTTTCTTTCCTTCTTCCCCTCTTTCCATTCCTTCCTTCCTCCCTCCCTCCCTCCTTCCCTTCTTCCCTCCCTCCCTCCAATAGGGACTTGCTATGTAGCTGGACCTAGCTTAGAACTCATTATGTAGCCCATGCTGTCCTTGAAGTAACAACCCTCCTGTCTCAGCCTCCAAAGCACTGATATTGCAGGTGTAATGCACCATGTCTGCCTTCATCAGTTTGTTCTAATCTTTGAGGTCATGGGTAATGTTTAAAATCAGATTTTTTAAGTTTTTGCCTGGTATTTCAGCCATATTCATTTTTGGATTCAGGTACTGAGGAGTTTTTGGACATCCTGGCATACTGATTTTTATTTTTCTATTTCTATACTAGAGTGTGCACATCTTACATTTTTTTGTATTGATGGAGTTACAGGAAAGTGCTAGAGTTGCTAATCATATACCTTTCTTTTGAAATTTTATTTATTATTATTTGTTATTTTAATTTTTTAAAATTTTATTTATGTGTATGAATGTACTGTCTGCATGTAGGTTTGTGTACCCATGTTGTGCAAAGCCGCGGAGGTCAGAAGAGGGTGTCGGATTCCCCTGGAACTGGAGTTCTCCTGGAATTGGAGTTAGTTCTCAGCTGCCATGTGGGTGCTGGGGATCGAACCTGGGTCCTCTGCAAGAGCAGTCGGCACTCTTAACTGCTAGGCCATCTCTCCAGCCCCGTTATTTAAATTTTATGTGCATGAGTGTATTACCTGTGGGTAGGTAAGTGCACCTGTGTCATGCAATGTCCATGGAGGCCAGAAGAGGGTGTAGGATCCCCTGGAACTAGAGTGACAGATGGTTGTTAGCCACCATGTGGGTGCTGGGAACCCAGCCCAGGTCCTCTGCAAGAGCAGAGAATGTTCTTAACTTCTGGGTCATCTTTCCACCCCCTATTTATTTTTATTTTCATGTGTATGAGTGTTCTGTCTGCATGTATGTAAGTGCACCATGTGTATGCAGTGCCTGAAGAGGCCAGAGGAAAGCATGGGATTCCATGGAACTGAGGTTATAGATGGTTATTAGCACCCATGTAGGTGTTGGGAACCCAACCCAGGTCCTCTGCAAGAGCAGCCAGTCCTCTTAAATGTAGAGCCATCTCTCCAGCCCCGAATCTTCTACCTTTCCTCCTTTTTGTTCAAATAATTTAAAGTCTTGGCTTAATGACTGAAGGCTATAATTGCATACAGCTACCTATTTAATAAGCACACAGTCTGTAGCAGAAGCTGTAATGGGGGGGCTGGAGAGATGGCTCAGATGTTCAGAGTGCTGGCTGCTCCTGCAGAGGACTGGGATTCAGTTCCCAGCACCCACATGATGGCTAACAACTGTCCATAATCTCCAGTTCTAGGGGATCTGATATCCCCTCTGACTTCGGGCACTGCACAACACAGGCATACTTGTATATATGCAAGCAGTATTCTCATACACATTAAACAAAAAAATAATAAATATTTAAAAAGAAAAAAAGAGGATGGACGGGTACAGTTTGATAAGAAAGAAGCTTTTCTTCTGGGAACTTGGGGTCTGATCTGAGAGGTGACCCCCATAAGCACCTGCTGATTAGCAGAATGGGAAATGTTCACACAGGAGCCTTGAGAGAAAGAGATGCAAGGAGGAAGGGAATGAATTCGCTCTGCACTTATCTTCCAAATTCCCTGTGTGTTAGGCCCAGCGCTGAGCTGAGGGACGAGGTGTGGATCTGATAGGATTATTGATCAGTCTTATAGGAAGCAAGAACAGAGTGCTTTCCTCTATGCACATATACACTAAGGAAGGGTCATGCAGACACACAGTGAGAAGTTGGTTCTCCGAAGTCCAGATAAAGAGGACTCCCAGACACGAACCAACCCTGCCAGCATCTCGATCTTAGACTTTTGGTCTTCAGAACTGTGAGAAAATAAATTTATGTTGTTTAAGCCACCTAGCCTTTGGTATCATGTTATAGTACCCTAAACAAACTAATATACTCAGAAATATCTATTTCCAAACAGTCAAGCTTTTCATGCTAAGGACAGGATAATAACTACTCAGGACTCCCCAGGCCATCCATTGTCTGTCTCAATGACTCAGCTCTGTACCGACAAGTGAGAGCAGCCATCATGACACACAGTGACTGGGTACCAGCTGTGCTTCCATAAAACTTTATTGATGAATACTAAAGTGTGAATCATCTATCATTTGTATGTGTCCTGAAATATTGTCTTTGGATTAAAAAAAAAAAACTTAAAAGTGTAAAAAGTTCAAAGGCCACACAGAAACAGACAGCTGTGGCTTACTAGCTATGGCCACAAAGGGAAACCCTTTATGCTAATTGTAGTTGGATAACCTGAATCACATTTGAGCAATAATAATCTCTTTTTTTGATGATCGTCTTTGAAAGGAGAAAGAGAGATTTATGTTAAGTAATTCATCTATGGTCTCTGAAAGGAAGGACTCCCTCCCTCTTCCTTCTCTTCTTCCTTCTCTTTTCTCTCTCTCTTTCTCTCTCTCTCCTTTCTCTCCTCTCTCTTTTCTTCTTTCTTCTTGAGACAGGTTCTTACTGTGTATTTCAGGCTGGCCTCGGCTGGCCTGGAATACTGGGTCCTTATGCCATGCCAGTGACTCGTAAGAAATGGATTGTCGTGCACAAGCCTGAGTATTTGATCACAGCTTGATGCTGGGCAACCCATTTTCAGATTTATTAGCATATTAGATCACATATCAAATAACTTGCTCTTTAAACTTGAATTCAGAAATATGTAAATGGAAATTTCGATACATCAGGATTTTGATGAGATAAAAGTTGAACTTGAATCTGTCTGGCTGCTCTGGAACATTTTGTTTAACAATTACTTGGCACATTTTCTCAGTCTTTTGGAAGTGGGAGTTTATGGTATGTGTGAGTTAGTAATCAATATTAAAATCATCACATTCTTCATATAATGTTTGTCTCCGAGTTTACCTAGGGGGACTTTCCATCATTCCTATCGCTTTTCTATTAGGAAACACTGACCATCCCAGTATCCCAGAAATCAGCATATTGGATGTGGTCTGCTAGCGGTTAAGAGCGCCGACGCTCTTGCAGAGGACCCGGGTTCGATCCCCAGCACCCACATGGCGGCTAAGAACCGTCTGTAACTCCAATTCCAGGAGAACTCCAGTTCCAGGGGAATCCGAGACCCTCTTCTGACCTCCGTGGCATTGCACGACACGGGTGCACAGACCTGCATGCAGACAGTACATTCATACACATACAAAAATAAATAAATAATAAAAAAAAAATTAAAAAAAAAAAAAGGAAATAAAATGAGCACAGACAGGTATAGAGGAAGGTGGGGGAGGGGAGAAGAAACAAGCAAGCAGGCAGAGTTTCAGCTTTTATTGAGGAGCATTTTGATTTTCTTTAGAAAATTGTGGGGACAGTGAGCTGACCCCAAGGCAGGATGAAGAGCAAACTGGCTCCTGTTCAGCTACCAGGACAAATGTCCTGGGTTCTGATTGGCCACCCAATCTTCTTTGATGAGCAGATCTTTCTCTTAAGTAAACAGTTAAGGCCTAATTGGATCATTGGTGTGGTGTCACAGTAATTAACACACAGCCTGGAGAAGTTACATAAACCTCAGGCCCAGCAACAGCAAGTTCTGCCGGGAAACCAGAGGAGACTGTGGGATTCAGCCAGCAAGGCAGGCTATTGTCCTAGGTGATGAGGAGAAATAGCAGGAATATCTCCAGGATACTTGGAGTGTTGTACAGAGACTAGGAAGAAACCTCAGCAATGGCTGACTCATGGTTAGCTTTATTACCATGCTTAGCTAAGAGATGAGATGATCTTGGGGAAGGACTGCAGTGTTCACATTGGTTTTGCATCTCATTCATCGGCTCAGTCTGGGGTATCACACACCCAGTATCAGATAAATATCAAGTTGGTTTAGACCTAACAAAGGAATTCACTGGAAGGATGTGGTTTCATGCAGGCGGAATGGGCTCAGGGTCTGAACACTGGGTCTACTTTCCTGTCTGTTTTTCTGAGTCCTCATTTGATTGCCTTCCTCTGGAAGTTTCCTCACTGACGGTCAAGTTCATGCTGAACACTCGATTCCCTGGTAGAAGAAAAACCTTCCTTTACAGTGCTTGTCAGTTTTCAGGCTGGAAATACTGTCCAGTTGGAGCTGGTCAGATGCCACTTTGCAGCTGCCACCCCGAAGGTGGAGCTGGGAGGAGGCTTACTGTGGGCATCCTTGTGTCTCAGTCCTACCCAGATATGAATAATCTGAGGAGTACAGATATTAATAAGATGTGGTGGATAATTAAGAGATGGTGAGTTCTTAGCAGTTGCTTTCTGTTGTTTTGAGACAGGGTGTCATGTAGCCCAGGCTGGACTCAAACTCAATATGTAGTAAAGGATGGTCTTGAACTTCCGATCCACCTGCCACTACTTTCCAAGTACTGGGATGACAGGCAAGCATCACCATGCCCAGTGTATGTGGTGCTGGGGATTGAACCCAGGATTTTGTGTGTGTGTGTGTGCGTGTGTGTGTGTGTGTGTGTGTGTGTGTGTGTGTGTGTGTGTGTATCTGCTGTAAAAAAACCCAGTACTGGGCTGGAGAGATGGCCTAGCGGTTAAGAGCTCCGACCGCTCTTACAGAGGACCCAGGTTCGATCCCCAGCACCCACATGGTAGCTGAGAAGTGTCTGAAACTCCAATTCTAGGAGAACTCCAGTTCCAGGGGAATCTGACACCCTCTTCTGACCTCCGCGGCATTGCACGACACGGGTGCACAAACTTGCATGCAGACAGTACATTCATACACATACGGAAATAAATAAAATTAAAAAAAAAAAAAAACCCAGT
Source organism: Rhizomys pruinosus (assembly GCA_009823505.1). Classification (NCBI taxonomy): domain Eukaryota; kingdom Metazoa; phylum Chordata; class Mammalia; order Rodentia; family Spalacidae; genus Rhizomys; species Rhizomys pruinosus. The sequence goes on from VZQC01000045.1 coordinate 329,193, forward strand.
ACTTCTCACAGATGAGGCGAGTACTCTGCTAGATTTACTTCCCCAGCAAGCTAATTTTTAATGTTTGTATTGACAGTTTTGGGTGGTAATTCTAGATAATTTAATAATCATCTCTCTGGACCTGGTCAGCAGGAGCTGATTTGAGCACAGCACTACTTTATTCCTGTGTTAGCACTTGAAGCAAAGCAGCTCCGAGGGCTCAGTGAGAGCCTCCATTTACCTTTCAGATTTCATGTATTGTTCATCATCATCCCCATTTTACAGATTTGGAAAATGAGGCTCAGAGGGGTTTGGTCACTTAAGGTCACATGCCCAATCAGTAGCTGAGCAGAAATTCACTTCAGCCCCTACCTTCTCCCCAAAGCTGCCTTCTCCCTTCCACCAATAAGCTTATGCAGGAATAATTTGACGTCAGCTGCTTTAGTGAAACCCCCTAACCCCGGGCAGGAATTGCAACAACTGGGATAGAGAAACAGGGGCAGAACTGCGGTATTATTTTTGCCACTAAAACCTAATCTCAGGGCAATAGCCTCTTCTAGGGTCTGGGGTGAGAGGCGGATACGAACTTCACTGTAATTTGGGGGTTTGCTGAGGCTCGTGTTGGCTGAATAGGAATATGGCTGCTCAGTTTTACCTCGACCATTGTTGGCCTTCCCCTGCCACTTCTGTGCACTTCTGCCCCCAGGTATCGGGCCTAGTTAATTCTTCCTGCAATTAGTATTCATGGTCAGCTAAGCAGAACTAATGCAACAGACCGTCTTTGCTTTGAAGGTCGCATTACAGGTCTCCAAGCTCCTGCCTAAAGGCTCCAGGGAATGAGAGATTCTTGAGTATCTCTAGGAATTTAATTTTCCTTTCCTTTATTTTTTTTCTGAATTTTCAAGTCTACCTATTGAATTCTTTAATGTGATTCTCCAGGAAGCACCCAGAGCCAGCCAGCCAGGAGCATGGAGTCAAATTGTGAGCATTTAAAGATGCGTCCTCTGCTGGGGGGGGAGTGTGTGTGTGGACAGGATGGGAGCACAGGCCCCTGCTTATCTGAGAGTGGCTGAAAAAATCGTTTGGGGGAAAAATCAGAATTTGGGTAATTTCAAAGCAATTTTCAATTATTGCAGGTAATTTCCTAGATAATAAGAAATAGCTTCTAAAATGGATTTTAAATATATATTTATTTATAATAGCAAACATGACCCCATACCAGATGTATGATGGCAGTTTATAATACTTCAAATGGTCCAAAATGGTTAGAAAATTCACTTAGATGCTTTGGAGAAATTCTAATGAGGCTAAAATGATGATGCAAACTCGGCAGCTCTGCCATGTAAGTGCAGTTCAACGTGCTGAGCGCCATCCATCTAGGGCTGGCCAGCCATCAGGATGCCCTGACAATATTATTTTCTCTTCTTTTCTCTCTTTTTTCTCCGTATAGCTAAAAATAGCATCAGTTTCCATTTATGCTACTTAAGAAACAAAATCTAGCAAAGAAGGTACCGTCTGACTTCAAAATGCCTGTCATTTTTGCTTGTGAATCTTAACATAGCAGATTTTATTTAGATTTAGCTTGTCTTTGCCTTTTTGTTCTTTTTCTTTCTTTTTTCTACCCATTTCTCTCTTGAGTTCCTCTCTCTTCCTTTCTTTCTCTTACTTTCGTTCTCCTGATAACAGGGTTCCATTACATCACACGGGCCAGTCTAGAATCTATGATCCCTCTGCCTCAGCCTCCTCACCTGTGCTGGGATCACAGGCTTCTATCTCCAGGCCTGGCCTTACAATTTATTTTCAAGCTAATTTTTTTCTTATTTAGAAATTGATGCTTAGTATTTTGGAAATAGTGAGTCTTGTGCCCATTAGACTGTGTTTTCCATTTTGCTTTGGCCATTAGGGAGCTCCGGGTGAATGCTGTGGAAGGGTATATGTGATTTATTTGCCTCTATGGTGCTGAATCCGCTATCCAGATCCTTCCTCTGGATTCAGGTCTGTGCCGCTCCCACTTAGGCTATTCTTTCTTGTTAAATGTTATTTATTTCTGGAAATTTCCTACCCCTCCCTTCCATCTTAAAAAAATAATGTGAAGGAATTTGAGAGATAGCTTAGCAGTTGAGAGCACTGGGTGCTCCTGCAGAGGAGTGGGCTTAGGTTCCCAGCACCCACATGATGACTAACAGCCATCCATAACTCCAGTTCCAGGGGATCTAATGCCCTCTTCTGTCTTCCACTGGCATTGCATTAAAGGGTTCACTTGCATACATGCAGTCAAAACACTCATACACATAAAAAAATAAAACCAGCTGGGTGTCATGCTTACACCTTTAATCCCAGCACAGGTGAGGCAGATCTCTGTGAGACTGAAGCCAGCCTGGTCTAAATAGGGAGTTCCAGGTTAGCTGGGACTAAAAGAGACCCTGTCTCAAAAAACAAAAATAAATAAATTAGAGAAATAAAAATAAAAACTAATAAAAATAAGGCAAAGTATACAGAACGTGAGAAACAGTGAAGGACTCCTTTAGGAAGGTTCCACTTTTCTGCTGAGGCCTCTCTGGTGCACAACCCTGCTTCATCTATACCCACCTCAGCAGAGCCAGGGCCTCCCTCCAGGGCTGGGGGAGCACACCCGGAAGACAAAGCCAAGCAGTAAGAGGCCAGGGAGTTGCTGAGCAAGGGGCCCAGGATGCTTACTTCCAAGGTGGGGGTGAGGGACCCCACTCTCTGTGAGTGCAGCCTACCCCGTGTTCAGCTCTGGAAGGTGGTAGGGCCCTCTGACAGGTGCTGCACCCAGCTCAGCGCCTGGGTCTTTAAGCCCAAGGGTCCCGAATCTGGCACAAACTTCCAAACTCCCCTTCCCTACTCCCACCCCCCTCCATTGACTCCAGGTCTCTCTTGAGGCACCTCTCCATCTGACCCTGAGAGACTACTTGGTACCATCTGCTTGGAAAGCTATTGCTATATTGCTGACTATGCTTGGGCCATACCTCCGGGAGCAGGGAATTAGGGAGGCCACAGTTGAAAATATCCATTTCCCCGAAAGGATGCCACTGTAGGAAGTGTTGAAACCTCCAGCTGCTTCTAGAAGAAAAAACAAAGCAGAGATTTCTCTCCTACAATCTGGCTAGGTACCAAGGCTCCTAAACACACACACACACACACACACACACACACACACACACACACACACACACACACACACAGTGCAGGGACACTTTATTTACTGAGACATATATCCACACACACACACACACACACACACACACACACACACACACACACACACACACACAGTGCAGGGCTGTGCTTGATTCCAGCAGGAAATCCATCCTGTAGAAATACATATAAGGACCTTGGCTTTCTCTTCTGGGGGAACACTGCAGATGTGTTATCTAGGTGACTGCTTGTTTCTAGAAAAAAAGACAAAAAGAAAAAGTAAGATGTCTCTTGGTAGGCTCTTCTTGAATGTCTGTTAGGACAACAGAAAAATCCTAACAAGTCAAATATGGGTAGTTAAAGCATGCTATGCAAATCAGTTAATATCTGTAATTTCCCTTGTCCTCTAATGCTATTCGTTATTTCAAGGGTAAAAAAAGGATGTTTGACTTGATTTTTTTTTTTAATCTTACTAGGTACCCGTAGCTTAACTTAATGATTTGTATAAGTGATAGTAATTGCTAGGACTACAGTCGAGCGTTATTAGCTATAAAATGAACATGGTTCTATGTCCAACAGAACTAGCTAGGGACAGAAATGCAGTTGTATCCAAGAGAAAATAATTACAGCAATAATCAGTGTAATTCATGATAATGGCTGAATTGAATTTCACACCATAGCTCCAAGCACTTACATTTAATGAATGTAGTTTGTGCTTGTTTACTAAAAAGGTTTTTAGCAGAAAATCGATAATGTAACTTCAGTGTTTCTAATTGCATTTGCAATTATTTTTTTTTAAAGTAGTGGTTCAATAAGGATTTTGTAGAGAAAATTGAGGTATGTGAGTGCCGTGGATGCTGGTGTGTTTAATTACTCTACCTGTACATTAGTGCCGGGGTGCCTTAATATCTATTTATTACAACATATTGATTAAAATGGATTTGTATTCAGTTTTAAGGCTAGCTAATGTAATGGACATTGAGACTTTTCTGGAAGCATTGGCAGGGATTACAGCATGTCACCGGGTGCAATGAAGCTTCTTCCTTCGAGAGGTGATTTCAGAACTCATCACACAAGCTGGTGGTGAGGCCAAGCTGGGGAAGGCCAAGCCGTGTACCAGGTTCCCAGAGTGAGTGGCAGGGACACGTGGCCCAGGACACAGAAGGATTCATACAGCCTTACAGAGTCCTGCTTACTAGGGACAACTTTTTTTTTTTTTTTTTTTGAGTCTGAGAAGTGCCCGAATGATCAGGCTGGGCTCTGGGATCTGCCCAGGGCAAAGCTCTTTGGTGGATTTCTGAGTGTGTTCTTGTCTGGAAAGAATGAGGAACCAGGCTCAGTCTCCAGACCTTGGAGATGCGCTGGCTCTGTAAGGGTGCCATACCCATGGTTCACGATGGTGTAATGTGTGTTCTCTGCTCAACTGCAATCCATTTAAAAATTATTTTTATTTTTTGTGATCCTGTGAGTTTTAAGGGTGCTTACAAAAGCAATGGTGAGGGATTATTTACAGGGGTGTGGGCGCCTTACCAGTGGTCCACCACTGAAGAAAACGTCTCTCTGTCCTCTCTCCGGAACTGAGCAGTTTCTCCGGAGGCGGAACCTCGTAAGCTCCTCCCACCTCCAAGACAGAACTGGAGAACTGTAATTCTTGCTCAGAACTAATTCTGGGCCTCGCTCTCTCCCATTGCTTATGTAATCGTCACCACCACCGTCATCTTCCTCTCTTGGTGTCTCATCTCTGTCGTCTGTAGGGTTTGGTCCTCCTGGCCAGGATGGGGCCTTTTGGAGCAGGGAGTGAAGAAACTGAAAGCCTTCGGTGGTAGCGTCAGAATGCGGCAGGCAGGACGCACAGCCGTGCTTTGACGGTATTCTGCTGCTGGTATCTCAAAACCAAATTAATTTTGAACGTGTCTTGGGGGGAGGGAGAGTAGGGTTGTATATTGCAAGTTCATAAACAACAGTATGTATGAGAGAGAGAGAGACAGAGAGAGAGAGGGAGAGAAAAAGGGAGGAGAGAGAGGGAGGGAGAGAGGGAGGGAGAGAGAAAGGGAGAGAACCCTAAATGTTTTGGTTTTCTCCAGGAGATCCGCACTGGCTGCCTTCCTCCATCACTCTCCATCTGGTTTTTTTTTATTGAATTTTTGTGATTTTCATACAATATCATTTGAGATTCTTTCCCTATCTGCACCTCTCCCCACTGCTCCCCACCTAATTTAATGTACTCTATTACACACACACACACACACACACACACACACACATATATATATATGTGTGGGTCTAATTTATTGACTTATGTCTCCAAATGTCATTCAATGTGGGTACATCCACTGGGCTCACCAGCAGTCCCCTTCCTGGAAGATGCTATCTCTCTCTCTCCCAGAAGCCATAAATTGCTTAGGTTGGGTTGGGATTCTTTTGCTCTTTTGGGAGAAAGGGTCTCCCTGTAGCCCTAGCTGTCCTGGAACTCACTACGTAGACCAGGCTGGCTTTGAATTCACAGAGATCCACCTGCCTCTGCCTCCCGAGGGCTGGAATTAAAGGTGTGCACCACCACGCCCTGCTGGGTTGTGCTTTCTTATCCGCTTCCCCTTGTCTAGGCTGAGATTTGTCTGGTTGGAGATTGCATGGCGCTTGCGCATGCTGTCACTGTTGCTGAGAGGTCACATGACCAGCTTTGGAAGACTGTTTCCTGGTGATGTCCCCCACCTATGGCTCTCACAGTACTTCTGCCACCTCTTCCTCAGTGATCTCTGAGCTGTGGGAGGCAGAGGTGTGATAGAGGAGTCCTATTCAGAGATAAGCACTCTGCAGCCTCTGCCCCGTACACAGCCAGTTGTGGGCTTCTGTGTTGCTAATCGCCCCCTGCTGCATAAGGAAGAGGTGAGTGTTGTGTCTGGAGGTTGTACTGAGGATGTGTCCCTTGGGGTCAAGCATCTGACACACACTTATTCTCTAAGTTTGACCAGTTCTGTAATTCTGTAATGTTTCCATCTGTTGCAAAAAGAAGCTTCTTTGCTGAAGGGTCCACCTTGCTTTTTGAGACTAGGTTTCTCATGGAATCTATAAACTAACTGAGTAGCCACACCTCACCCCCCTGTTCCTCCTGTTCTAATGCCCTCCTCCGGGCACTGTGATTACGTGCAGGTCCCTGCCTGCCTGGCGTCTATGTGAGTGCTGAGGATGCAAATTCAGGTCTTCATGACTGCATGGCAGGCATTTTACTTACTCACTGAGCCATCTCCCCAGCCTCAGTCCCACCCCCCAAAGTTTTTAAAGTCGTGATTCACATAGTTTTGCAAAGGGGCTCCAAGACGCACTACAAACCTGTGTTCTAGTGAGGTCTTTTATCTGAGTTTTATTCAATACAAACCCTGGCAGGAGACATGTTGGGTGTCTGAGTCACTATAACCAGGCCTGGGCTGCTGACCTTTTAGAGAACTGCCCTCTCCCCTCCAGAGGCTGCCTGGGCTCACACTACCCTCAAGAATCTAAAGCTCATCGGCTATTGCCTCTTCTTCCTGTGACTGTGAGACAAGGGGCCATGCTAAGTGCTTCCTACATGTGGCTCCTGCCCGCTGTACCAGGTAGATCCTCTGTTTTTATAACTCTGTGAGCCAGGTAGCCATACTGTCATCTTCCAGATGAGGACCTCAAGACTATGGTCAATGGTCCAGGTAGCCCTCAGTCCCTGAGCTTTCCTACGCACTGCCCTGGCTTCCTAACTCTGTGCTGTGCTCATCACGATGAGCTCTTGCTCCCAGATGGTTTTTGTCTGTCCTCTTTGCTCTTCCCTTCCTGCCTCCCGTGTTCCTAAATCACTGTTGGGTGCTTCCCAGAGAGGAAGCAAGATGGAGAACTGGGGCCCAGCAGGGTGGGTTGTCAGGATTGGTGATGGGGTAGGAAGAAGCACTCACCTCCCACCAAACACCCAGGGTGTTCTTCACTTCCTGAACTCAACTTGGGTGTGGGTCCTATGTTGCGTGATGGTCCCGTGTTGACTTACACCTGACTTTGTTGTGAAGGCTCAGGTGGGATCTCTTACTCTCCCTGGATTCGGAAACTTCTGTGGTTTGGACCAGGGACCTCAATCTGCATATAGCTCAGGGTGAACTTGAATTTCCAGTGATCCATCTGTTGTACTGTAGTCCTGGGGTGACAGATGTGTACCCCTGTGCCAGGCTCTGTATTTCGGAACCTTTGAAGAATTTAGAAAGGGTAAGGCACCCCTGCAATTAAAGAATAGGACAAAGCCACTGGGAGAATGGAGATTCTGGGCTCTGAGTCTATGCAGCCTACAGGAAGCTAGTGCATGATCACTCTATCCCCTGCTACCTAATGAGGGAACACCAAAGCCTTTGATAGTCATTATTTGATGGATTAAAAAACTCATGCTTATCCAATCTATCCCTTTTGCCATGTGGTATAAACAGAATATGGTTCCACGGGGCCAACCAGGAGCCCCTGACTGGCGGAACAATCTCTGGAAAAGACAGACACCCTGACTGTTTGACCAACAAATGTATAGAAAATCGTGGCTGGTAAGTAGCAATTACGTAATAATCTTGTCCAAAGAAAATGTGGGCTCAAATTAAGATGACTTCACCAGGAAAACACTAAGGTATACAGAGTTCTTAATAAATAGAAATAAATAGTGCAGGGTTTGCGCCATGGTTATTTTCCGTGGTTAGCTGACCTCGCTGTGGCTGCTCAGGGAGCATTTTCTGAGGGGCTCAGTGCGGCATTTTGCTCTACAAAAACAACTAGCTCCTTTCCAGCCAATGATTACTTGTAATTATGCTTTCCCCTGCTATTATTCTAATAGACCTGTCATGTTGCTGAGAGGACTCGGCGTTTGGAATATACAACGGCTTTTATGGATGGACTGCTGGAACACTTAATATAGCTCTATTTTTGAATTATCAAGTTCTATCCTTTTGAAGTCTGTGTTAGTGGAACTCCTATTTATGAGATGTGCTGTGCTTAAAGGTTTGCTATTGATGAAGAGGTCCAACAGAGCCTTTATCGTAAGTAATCGTAAGTACAGCAGCATTCTCCCTGAGAGATAAATAGCTGTGCTAAAAGGTATGGTGTGTACCTAGGCTGCAAATGACTAGCCAAGTACCTTGTCACAGTATACTTCAAAAATACCTTTATGCTTCTTGTTTGTTCTCTTTTCCATAGAGATGAATGACATTTCTAAAACACAGAGGGGTGAGGCACGCTGGTCACCGCTGGTCATCAGCGTTAATTGCGTTAGAGGAACATGTTTGTTCTGGTACAGGGTGTCTCTCTGAAGACACACGCAGAAACATAGCTTGCAGGCACTGTGCTTGTTATTTTGGGAATTTGCTTGGCTTTCTTTTCCTTTGACCAAAAGGTGGGCCTGGCTGGATTCCAGCACTTTTTGGAGGGGAAGAAGGTATATGCAAATGAGTTGGCCAGGCCTTGGCACTAGTTCTGGAGAATCTGAGCAAACTGTGTGGGGAGGGGGTGTGTGGAAGGGCCTGCAGCTTCGGGCCAGCCTGTGTGCGGGGTCTGTGTGTGCAGACTGGGCCTGGTGTTCTGGGTTGGGCAGATGGCACCGACAGCAGAACACATCTTAGGATTCTGAGCACAGCCTGATGCAGGAGGTGCTATCAGAACTGAGTCTCAAGGTCTGTTTATCTGGGGCAGATGGATGAGCACCACCTCGGGTTGAAGTTCCCTTTAGCAGCTCCACTAAACAGCTCATTTGTAGGCCCAAAGGTGGAGGCACTTGGGTCTACCATAATTGGACAATGCTGACATTGTTCTAGCCTCGGGCCTCTATCGTGGGAAAAGATACATGATGTGGCTGACACACACAGAGAAGTTTGAGGGAATGTGTGCTCTGGCTCCCTCGTGTTGTGTAGAAATGCATCTGAGGCACTCCAAGCTTCCAGCCAGCATCCCGGAAGCAGACATCACTCCCTTGGCAGCTGACATGGAAAACACAGAGGCGGGCCCACGGAGCAGCTCTTGGACCATGCGGCAAGAATTCACATCGATTCCCCAAAGCAGGCAGGCTATTGCTCCAGCGTTGCCTGGTGTTTTTCATTTGGAACCTTCATGCATCAGAACCTTGCCTACACACTCCCTGTCTAATTCATCTTCACCCATATATTTTACCATTATGGATAGCCTTCCCCTTAAGCTTGTCTATTTACTAGCTGGTGTGACAGATGACAGCGACTCTGAGCCATGTTAGATGGCATTTGTATGGCTCTGGTGCCAGAAGCATTCTAAGCGCTGGTGTTGCATATTTATTGATCTCCATATTCCCAATAATCTGATGCCCGTCACATTTGACAACACTATGTGGCGGGGTCAGCTAGATGGGGCTAATGAAACTGTTTCCAAGATGGATGTTGTTTTCCACAACATTACCCTTGCAAATAGCTGTCAGTGGGGGCATTTCACTGTCGGGCCAGGCATTTGAGAACCTCCTTGTTTTTTCTTTCTTTTTTTTTTTTTTTTTTTTTAATAGTCGACGTTAACATTAAACAAAACCTGAAGCTATTAAATCTTAGGATTTGTATATGATAGAAAACACGGATATCCTGGCATCTTTCCAAATGAAAATCTTATTAACAGTCGTGGTGCTTGTGGCAAAGTCCTCAGCAATTGGAGACTGGCTTGGCTGTCTAAAATGCTTGATGGATTAGCCTGAGATGGCGTGAAGGACCAAATAGGAAAGGGTGAAGTCTGGAGGATTAAACGCAAAGAGGAGGGCTTGCTACAGTCTGGATGCCTGTGGTACTTCCTGTTTCTCAACGCACGCACACGAGGTTTAAGTAAAGCCTTGAAAAAAAAAGTCCTTAAAAAATAAACAAAACAGAGGATTTGCAAAGGGGATCTAATTTAAAGAAGGAAGTGCTGTACCTGAGTTAATGGCAGTGGAAATGCACAGGGCACTGATGATGGTATTAAAGATGGATTTCAGCCCCTGACCTGGACCCCTTCAAAAGTCCAGGGAAGGGCCATTTTATTTATTTATTTATTTATTTATTTATTTATTTATTTTTATTTAGTATTTTATGTGTATTAGTGTACTGTCTGCATGTAAGTAGGTGTACCCATGTCATGCAATGCTGCGGAGGTCAGAAGGGGGTGTTGGATTCCCCTGGGACTGGAGCTAACGACGGTTCTTAGCTGCCATGTTGGTGCTGGGAATTGAACCCAGGTCCTCTACAAGAGCAGTCAGTGCTCTTAACCGCTGAGCCATCTCTCCAGCCCCAAGGGAAGGGCCATTTAGAGATTCCATCTGCACTGTCTGTCCAGGGGGCTTCCATGTTGTACAGTGATCCTGAGGCCTCTTTCTTTTATGTATGTGCGTGTGCTTGTATGCATCCATTTGTCCATGGAGGCCAGAGATCAATGCCTGGCATCCTCTACTGTCCATCTTATTTTTTTGAGATGGGGTCTCTCACTAAACTCAGGGCTCACTGATTGGCTAGACTGGCTAGTCAGGACTCAGGGGCTCTGCCTGTTTCTATGCACATGTGCTTTGTCATGCTGCTTTTACATTGATATTGGGGATCCGAACTCAGGTCCTCAGGCTCCGTGGCACAGGCTTTACTGACTGTGCTGTCTCTCCAGACCCTGAGAGCTCTTTCTAATGAGAGCCTCTGGAGTGGATTCAAGGCGGACATTTAATTAGCCAAAATTCATAGGCGGTTCTAAGCACTTTGTACTGATGTGATATTTGATAACCTTGCTGCCTGTCTTGGAGAATTTAGAGTTCTTTAAGAAAAGCATAGTGCCTCTTCAGCTTGAAATGGAATGTTTTACAAAAGCGAGTGTATCGAGCAGGCTCTTTTCTAGCCGAGTTCTTCTCCCAACTCTTACCCTGGAGCAGACACAAACAGAGATCTATAATGGAATTGATAATCCTCAGCTCCTGGCTCATCCAGAGCTTCCTCAACAATGAGTCCATCCATCCCAGGCTAGCATTAAGGAGCATTGATTCACTGTGTTGCTTACAGCCATGAAAACTGAAGAGCTCGACTTGTTTATTTTGTAGGGTTGAAGGAAGGATGCCAGAGGAGCTGATTAAGTCTTGGACCTCCCTTCTCACTGGGTCCCAGTACCTCTTTCCATCACGTGCTCTTTCAGATGATGTCTTTTGCATTGTGTGAAATGAAGAGGTAGAAAAGAATTGTCAAGTTCAAGAGCAGTGGAGTTCAATGCTGGACAGACGGATCCTTATGGTCTTATCAGATGGAAAACTGGCCTCTCCTTCCTCCCCAACCTCCGTTCTCACAGGACATGTACACTTTAGAGAAAGTATGTTTCTTTGTTTCGCAAATACCTAAAAGGAATAAAGGAAACAAAGTCAGACTAAGACAAAAGCCAGCTTCATGTGAGACAGAATGCACAGCACGGCTGCCTACAATTTAACAGAAAATTTCTCATTAAAGAAAAATACTGTCAAAGAGGAACATGCAAAAGATGCAGACTTAAAGCACCCCAGGTAGTTTTAATTTTGGTGTGAGCAAATTACATGGATAGTAGTTGCTATAGTAACTACTAGACAACATGCCATTTATGTTGCTATTGAAATGTCTTATAGTTTACCAAAATGAGGGTGGAAAAGAGACTTTCAGGAGCACACAAACACCGCTTGTAGCGGGTGATCCTCATAAACGCTTTACTTGTCCTGTTTTAGTGTTTATTTATAGTGGAATGAGTATCTACAGTTATGCACAGCCTGTGGATTTTTGTTATTATTAATATTTTTTTCTAACAGAGATGTCCCTGTTGAAGCCCAGTCCCCCGGCACAGCTGAGCGCACCCGACTGTCAGTGTGGCTGGTTCAAGGAAGGAGAATTCTACAGTTCTCATGTTGCATGGCGAACCAATGTACAGTTGTTGAAGTCCAACCCAAAGACCAAGAAAGTTAAAGAATTTAAAATAAAGAAAATGCTGTGAGAGGATGTGATTTCACATGTCATTGGTTTGGTAATAAGCATATTTTTGAAAAACATTTATGATCCTTTCTGGAAGTAAGATGTTTCCAGGGGAGTCTGTGCTGTGATGCCAGCTTCTCGCTGGCGGCTGGAGCTGGCCAGGTGGTGATGGAGGACAGTGAGGAGGGCAGTTATAATTTCGCTCGCATACTTCAGCAGACAGACCCAGGTCCCTCGGATGCCAACTTGGGTTTGGGGGTTTGGGCAGCAAACACTGTAAGAAGATGCCCAACAATTTGTTGTCTTGTAGTATACAGCACCACTTGCAGTGTGGTTTGGACAAATTCAGTGTGCAGCTAGCTCTAAATGATTAAAAGGAAACAAATTGATGTTAGTTTAAAAATTCTTGTTATTGGGACTTCCTCTATGTTGGATGGAAAGAGGAATCACTAAGAAGGGGAAGACAGAGCTTAGGTGTAGTAATAAGGGTGGCATGGAAACTAAGTCTGCATGGATCTCACCTCTCTGTATGCCCTTGACTTTGCTGTCTTAGCACAACTTCACATGGAGTTTGTTCTCCCTAGGGCTGCAAGGGATAGTAGGGTACATGTTACTTTTGCCACTAGGAAGCTCAAGTTCTAGTCTCAGTTCTGCCATTTCCTAAGATTGTGGCCAAAGGGAAGCAGTCTCCAGTAATATTTATTTGTAAATTGCCCTTAGAATATCCACTTGGTCAGCTGATACTCTGTTAGTTTTTCATCAGCATAGCAAAGAACTTGAGATAATCAACTATAAAGAGGGTTTCTTTGGTTCACAGTTTTTGAGGTGCCAGTCCAGGATCAGTTGGCTGCATTGTGTTTTGGTCTGTGGGAAGACAACACTGTTGTGTGGGGGCCTGAGGCATAGCAGCTGCTTGCTTCATGGCCATGGGGTGGAGAGGGGGAGAGGAGGAGGGAGGGAGGGAGGGAGGGAGGGAGAGAGAGAGAGAGAGGAGAGAGAATTCTTTTTTTTTAATTTTTTTTATTTTTTGAGACAGGGTCTTCCTGTAGCTCTGGCTGTCCTGGAACTCACTATGTAGACCAGGCTGGCCTTGAACTCACAGAGATCTGCCTGCCTCTGCCTCCCAAGTGCTAGGATTAAAGGCGTGTGCCACCATGCCCGGCTAGAGAGCTAATTCTTTTGAGAGCACATATCTGAAGACCTAAAGACTGGGCCCTACTCCTTAACAGTGCTAACACCTCCCAATAGCAATAAGATAGGAATAAGCCTTGAAATGTGGGCCTTTGGGAGACACTTAACCACAGCAAGAAGAACTGTGTGAAGCAGGGTGCTAGCTTACTCTTGGATCTGGGTTCTGAGGACTGCCTCCTAGTAGCATGCTTCAGTCCCACTCCCCCTTGGTCAGTATTGGCTGTCAGCTCTCTGATTTCTCTGACCTCACTTTTCTCATCTGTAAGATGGTCCTCCTCAGAGAACCCTGTTGCTGTTTTTTTTCTGTGATCATATGACATAGACTTTTCCAGAACCCTAACTGTTTTAGCTTTCTCTTAAGAAACATGTGCAGAGACTTATCCAGTCTTCATGGTTAAATGCAAATTCTTCGTCTTTCCCTGAACTTGAAGAGTTGTTCAAATGAAAAGTTGATTCGAAGTTAATGTGTGTATATTTCAGGAATGCCTTGTAAGGCTGGAAGGAATATAAGAAGCCCTCAGTTTGAGCTTTTTACCTTCAAGCTGAAAATGGGTTCCAACTTTTATTGTATAAATGAAGCAGTTGAATGTCCCCCAGTGTCATCTTGTGATCCTCAGTCTACTTGTTCTGGGAATTATTGGGCGGAGCAGTTCATGGCCAGCAAAGTGGCTCAGCAGGTTAAAGCACTTGATGTGTCCAGTCTAAAGACTTGAGTTCCATCCCCAGAATCCACATGGTGGAAGGAGAGAACTGGCCCTGCGAATTATCTCTGCCCTCCACATGTGTGCTGTGGGGTATGTGCAGGCGCACATGCATGCATGTGCACATACCACAGACAAACTTTGAAAGGAGCAGTTCCAAGAAAGGTCTAAAGTTGAAGCTAGCACCTCCTCACTAAGCATTGCCGAAACGAGCACTGCATTCTGTAAGAATCATGTGGTGGGACAAGAGTCTGCAGCGGCTGGGAGAGAGCCAGAGAAGAGGGAACTGTGGAGGGGCAGTGTCTGGTTCCCTGACTCCATCCCAATCTACTTCCAATCTCTGTGCCCAAGATGCCCTAGCATCTACCCTGGCTCTGAAATTCTTCGGAATAATGTATCAAAAACAGCTATCTCATTGGTTGGTATTGGCTGGGAAAAATCTCAGATTTTCTTTGGATATTTATGAGATTACTGGGTACTGGCTGGCTTTCTACATGTGAGCAGAACTTCACAGATGCCCTCGGAATGTATAGGTGGCATGGCACATTTATTTTCACAGAGGGTAATTATTACAGACTCTCCTCCCTGAAATGAGCCTTTTGTTTTATGTTTCAGTGAGGACTTGTGAAATATTAAGATATTTTACTGCCTTAATGTTCTGAATTGTTTGCCTCTCCATATTGCAATCTAAAACTCATTAACAGTTGAACAATTTAATCAGAATGAATCAAGTTGTGGAATGGATACAGGGGCAGTTCACATAGCCATAAAGTATGGCTGAAACTTTCCTGAGCAGCTTCATAAAACTTAGAAGGCAGCAAGAAATAGATGATTATCTTGGATGGCATCAGGGTAAACAGAACCTGGAGCCGTGAACTTGGTAATTGCTCTTCCTCACTCAGCACATTTGCTGAGGCTTGGTCTTAATTCAATGGGATGGGCCCATGATTACACAGATTTAAGTGAACAATCCTTCTAGAAGGGATTTCTCTTAACAATGGGCATGATTTGGGAAGCAAAGAGAAAATGGATATATTAGCCCCAACCTCAATTCCAGGAGTGGTCCTCTGGTAAAATAAAACCCCATGGTTGGGGGCAGGGACTTCAATCTCAAGAGTATTTTATTTGTGTGTGTGTACGTGTGTGTGTGTGTGTATGTGCGTGCGTGTGCGTGTGTGTGTGTGTGTGTGTTCATGTGTGCTGTTGTGTGGTGTATTGTGTGCTCACAGTTGTGTAGCTGTGCACACATATGTGTGTGAGTGCATGTGCATGGGGAAGCTGGAGGATGACCTCAGGCATGTTCCATTATGTCACTTTCCCCCTTATGTTTTCAGACAAAGTCTCACTGAGCCTGGAGCTCACTGGTTCAGCCATGCTGGCTAGCCAGTGAGGTCCAGGGATTCTCAAGTGCTGGGATTATAGACACATCTACTACACCTGGCTTTTCTTTCTTTCTTTTGCTTTTTTTTTTGGTCTTTTTTGAGACAGGGTCTCCCTTTATTCCCAGCTGGCTTGCTATGTAGACCAGGCTGGCT
The DNA here is from genome assembly GCA_009823505.1 of Rhizomys pruinosus. NCBI lineage: Eukaryota > Metazoa > Chordata > Mammalia > Rodentia > Spalacidae > Rhizomys > Rhizomys pruinosus. The sequence goes on from VZQC01000045.1 coordinate 344,691, forward strand.
TTGAACTCACAGAGATCTGCCTGCCATATCCACCTGCCTCTGCCTCCAGAGTGCTGGGCCACCACCCCCAGCCTAAGATGGTTCTTAGCCACCACGCCCAACCTGAGATGGTTCTTAGCTGCCATGTGGGTGCTGGGAATCGAACCTGGGTCCTCTGCAAGAGCAGTCAGTGCTCTTAACCACTGAGCCATCTCTCCAGCCCCCATCTCTCATTGTATCTTTAAAAATATTATTTATCCTAGAATTCTCTCCATAGAAACAGCTAAGTGTGCATTTCATGGAAGTGGGTTTTAGTTTCTTTGGGTTGAACCCACCTCAAATACGCACGCCAAATTATCTAGCAGAGCCCACTCTATCTACACTTGAATTCAAGGCCACCAGTAGAGTGATTGACTTGACCCAGATGATCCAGGACAGAAATTTCTATGTTCTGGCAGTCCATCCACTCCTAGGCTAACTCACGGGAGTGGTTGACAAGGTATCCTATGCCCCAAATACCTCTGGCTTTGATGCCTGAAATTACTCTACTTTTCAATGCAAGAATTTTGCTTACAGTCTCTCAAGCAGATGTTTGCCCAGAATTAATATGGATTTTGTTCATAATTTTTACCTTGTCTTCTGAGAATGAGCTGAAGCATTTATTTAGACTTCTAACACAAGCCTGTGTGTTAGAACTTTCTCCATTTCACTGGCTATATGAGACTTATAAAAAAATAGTCTACAATCTTAGTATTATAAGTGCAAATTATACCCGTATAACATGTATTGTTTTGTGATTTGCACAGCAAAGCCCCAGGCCTCTACAAGGTGCAGGTGATTCTGGGCCTGGATGTTCTTTTCCATCATTACGTGTTGACCTTTAGGACTGGGTTTCTTCAGACATACAGAGACTCCTCAACATCTACTGTTGCTTTTTTTTTTTTTTTCTTGTTTCTATGATAATTCTTTTTTTTCCTTTTTTTACAATTTTATGTGTATACTACACTATATCTTATATATAGTTATATATATATATGAAGATTGCTACAACATTCGAATTTAGACCCAGGGTCCCCTCCCAAACCCCCCCAACCCACCAGATTTCACCATTTCTAGTAGTCCTTGAGCCAGGCTTTTTGGTGTTGTTGTTGTTCGGTCCAATTAGCATCCACTCCCAACAAGAAATATACAACTAGGTTATTGGTGCTAGCATCACAAATGAGGGATACCATTTGTCATTTGTGTTTTCTGGGCACTGTGTTATTTCACTTAAACAAATATCTTCTAGTTCCATTCATTTTACCTGCAAAGTTCTTGATGTTGTTGTTTTTTACTGCTGCATAGAACTGCGTTGTGTAGATACCACATTTTCTCTATCCACTTGTAGTTGATGGGCATTTGGGTTGGGTTTCCAGTTTTTTGCATTGTGAACATCGGGCTGACAATAAACATAGCTGTGCCTGCAATGTATCTCTGTGGTAAGATGCAGTCTTGTGGGTATATACCCAGTAGGTGGTATGACTGGGTCAGGTGGTAAGCTCATTTGAGTCTTCCAAGGGTTCTCCACACTGCTTTCTATAGTTGGAGTGTACAAGTTTACATTCCCACCAGCAACTGGATGAGTGTTCCCCTTTCCCCACCAACCTCTCCAGCACTTGGTATCATTTGTTTTCTTGATCCTAGCCCATTTTTTATTGGAGTGAGCATGATATCTTAAAGTTTTTTAGTTTGCATGTCTTTATTATTAGCAACATTGAATGCTTTTTAGAATGTTTCTCAGCCATCTCTAAATTCCTCACTTGTGAAGTCTCTGTTCAGATTTTTGCTCATCTTTTTTGGTGGATCATTCTTGTTCTTTTTTTCTTTTGTTTTTTTGATAGTTTTTTTACTCTGGATCATGCTTTGTTCGTGTTTCTGCTGAAGGTTTCCTCTCCACTCTGTGGTTTTCTCTTCACTTCCTTGACTTGTTTCTTTTGCTATACAGAAGCTTTTGAGTTTAGTGACGGTCTCCATTTGTCAATTGTTGAACTTAATGTCTTGCACAGCTTCTGCTGGGTGTAATTGAAGAGTCTGTTTCCTAGGCCTATGTCTTGCAGTCTGCTGCCAACTTTTTCTTTATTGCCTTCAGATTTTGGGGTTTCATGTTGAGTCTTAATCCATCTGGAGTTGACTCCTCTGTTACAGGGCAAGGAGGTAGGGGTTTAATTTCATTTCTTAAGTGGTGATCCAGTTGTGCCAATACCCGCTGAAGATTGCTGTCTGTTCTTCTCCATTGTGTCTTCTTGGTCCCCTTGTCAATATGGATGGCTGAAATTGTATGTGCTCAAGTTTGGATCTTTAAGTTTTATTCCTTGTCAAGGTCTGTTTTGTGTGCCAGTGCCAAGCTGTTTTTATGACTATAACCCCTGTAGTATAGTTTGAAGTCTGGTATAGATGAGGCCACCCCTTGATAGTTCTTTTCATCCAGGGTTGCTTTTGGCTATTTGGGGCATTTTGTTTTTCCAAATGAAATTAAGGACTCTTTTTCCAAGCCTGTGAATAATGTCCCTGGGGAATTTAATTGGGATTGTCATTAAATCTGTACAAGAGTTGGGCAGAATGGAATTTTTTACTATATTAATTTCCTCAATCCATGAGCATGGGAGGTTTTCCATCTTCTGAGTCTTCTTCAATTTTCCTTCTTCAGGGGTTTAAAATTATTTTTGTAGAGATCTTTGGTGTCTTTGGTTAGGTTTGTTCCTAGGTATTTTATTGTTTTTGAGGCTATTGTGAGTGGGAAGGTCTCCTTGTATTCCTTCTTCAGTTGCTTGTTGTTGGTGTAAAGAAAGGCTACTGATTTTTCTAGGTTAATTTTTGTATCCTGCCACTTTACTGAAGCTCTTAATTGTTTCTAGAAGTTTTCTGGTGGAGTTTTTAGCATCCCTTAAGTCAACAATCATATCATCAGCAAAAAGGAATAGCTTGACTTCCTCTTTTCCAATTAGAACTCCTTTAATTTCCTTTTCTTGCCTTATTGCCCCAGCAAGTGTTTCAAGCACTATATTGAAGATGAGTTGCAACAGGGGGCAGCCTTGCCAAGTTCCTACCTTTAGAGGGAATGCTTCTGTCATTTCCCCATTTAGGATGATATTGGCTGTGGGTTTCCTGTATATAGCTTTGATTAAAGCTGTTGCTCTTAATGTTCAGAGAGATGGATTCTAACCCCTCTACCTCCTTCCTGTGTCACACAGGCCCAAGGCTGCCTCTGTTGTACCTCAGTTTCTCATCTGTGAAGTCAAGATGGTAGATGGATTCTGCCATTGTTACAGGTCATGAGGGCTAAGAGCCTTGGTACTTGAGACCATGCCAGACAGTCACGACTTGGCCAAGTCTGTGCTTTGCCAGCTGGTAGAGGCCACTTAACTCCTCACCAGGACATGCTGATTCTTCCATAGGGACAAATGCTCTGTATGTGATTTCCAGGTTTCTCTTGGCCAGTGGCTAAAGAGGAACCATGGGCAAAAAGCCAGCAAGTTCTTTATGAATTATTGCTGGGTATGTCAGATATCTCAGGTTCAATCTCACATTGATTATTGTATAACAGTTTTCTATATTGACTAATTCCTATTTCCTTTACTTGAGATTCCAGAATGCCTGGATTTACTTCTGAAGCTTTTACTCACTGCCCTACATTGAGTGAAACAAGATTCGTGTGCTATTTCTATTTCTTTAATGGCTATCCTCCCATTTAACATGAATACTTATATCAACAAACAACATTTCTCATTCTTCCAGATCATACAAGGTCATGAGTACATTACATATCAGTAGCAGTGACAGTAAACATTTTGGTGATATTATTTCATCTACTTCTGTCATCATTGCTACGATTACTGATGCTGTTAATATTATGATGGACTATTTTGCAGTAAATCCCAGACATCGTGTCTTTCCATGTTCCTGCTCTCCATATAACCCCTATGTCATTATCACAGCAAACAAAGTTAAATAACAGTAACGACATTCTTCTATTCCTCCAGCTTTAAATTTTCCTGATTGCCTTAAAAATCTCTTGTACATGCTGTGTTTGAACACTAGCCAAATGAAGCTCACATTCCACATTTGCTATTTTCTTAAGTATAGCCCCTCTCACCCCTCCCCCATTAAAAAAAGTCACATACACATATGTTTTCTTGAGACACACTATGTAGCTGAGGCTGGCCTTGAACTCCACTTCCTAAGTGCTAGGGTTATAGGCATGTACTACCATGCCCAACTCAAAAATCATTTATGTTTCAGAGAAAATGTAAAATGTCCAATAGTCTGAATTTTGCTGGCTGCTTCCAGTTACTTGTTTAGAAGTTATTCCCTAGGACTAGTGTTTGAATTCAGTTACCATTTATTTATTTATCTTTTTGAGACGGGGTCTCCCCATAGCCCCAGCTGTCCTGGAACTCACTCTGTAGACCAGGCTGGTCTTGAACTCAGAGATCCCCCTGCCTCTGCCTCCCAAGTGCTAGGATTAAAGGCATATGCTACTACACCCAGCTTACAGATGGTTCTTGGCCACCATGTGGGTGCTGGGAATCAAATCTGGGTCCTCTGCAAGAGCAGTCGGCACTCTTAACCGCTGAGCCATCTCTTCAGCCCCTCAGCAACCATTTTAAATTCTAGTTTTAGGAAGGGAAGACGTAAGTGTGTGATTGAGAGGCTTTTGTTATCACACACTGCTGAGTACCATCACTGCTGCCGTCTCCTGAACGTCTTCCACCCACTATGGTTGGATCCTCTACAACATTCAGGTATTGCCAAAGTGATAGTATTGGGAGGTAATGGGGCTGTTAAGAGGTGATTAGGTCATGAAGTCTCCTCCCTCATCAATGGATTAAGATCTTTTTTTTTTTTAATTTTTTTTTTATTTTTTATTAATTTTATTTATTTTTGTATGTGTATGAATGTACTGTCTGCATGCAAGTCTGTGCACCCGTGTCGTGCAATGCCGCGGAGTTCAGAAGAGGGTCTCAGATTCCCCTGGAACTGGAGTTCTCCTGGAATTGGAGTTTCAGACGGTTCTCAGCCGCCATGTGGGTGCTGGGGATCGAACCCGGGTCCTCTGTAAGAGCGGTCGGCGCTCTCAACCACTAGGCCATCTCTCCAGCCCTGGATTAAGATCTTTATAAGAGGCTCCATGTTGTCTGAGGCTTGCTTGCCCTCCCACACTCTGCTGTGTGAAGACACAGGTTCCGCGCTTCTGGAGGTGCCATCTTGGAAGATGAGCTGTCTCCTCAGCAGTGACACTAAACATTTGGTGAAAGCAACATAGACAAAGATGATCCCTGGTCGAAAGTCTGAATCCATGGTACATTAACTCACCCCTGCCCCCAGCTCTCTGCCCCCAACAACTGCCAATCTACTTCCTGTATTTCTAATCTTCACTACTAGGGTTGTCCGTGCATGGAATTGCAGTTTTAGAACTTGCTCCTTTGTGGCTGGCTTATTTTGCCCAGGGTAATGTTTTTGAGACCGATCCATGTTGCGGCTTAGGACCTCCTTAAGTTCTTCCATTCTACATCTGTATCGCATTTTATTGGTCCGATTAACATTAGGGCTGCTTCTGTCTTTTGATGACCTTGAATATTGTCTCTGTGACCTTGGACTTGTTAATGTTTTTATCATTCATTTTGATATTTGTCAAGATACATTATTTTCTTACGAGTTACAAAATGGTGATTTTTCCCAATATTGTCTTTCTATTTATGAATTTTCAGAATAACCACTTGCTGTACTTCTGTTTGACAAATGTGACTCAAGAGGTGTATTTTTTAACCATTTTATTCATAGTTCTTCATGCTAGTTTCTGTGTTTTGTGACACAACTCCAATAGTTGTTGTTATTATTATTATTATTATTATTATTATTATTGTTATTTTCATTAACCAATACTTTGTTTCCTGGTACAAGAAGATAACCTAGATTAATCCTGTACCTTGTCTGCCCACCTCTGAAGTCATCCATTTTCCAAACTGGTTCTTTTGGGAGAGAGTATCTGGAGATCACAACTTGAGTGTGTGGTGTGCCAAGACCAACAAACCATATTATTTCTATGCTTTTCAGGAAATAGCTAAAATGGGTAATTTAAAAAAGATTTGTTTTATTTATGTGTGTGCATGTGCGTGTGCATGTGCGTGTGCGTGTGCGTGTGTGTGCATGTGTGTGTGTGTGTGTGTGGTTGTTTTGAGCTGCACCTAGTGTTGGTGCTGGACACTGAACTTGGGTCCTTTGCAAGAGCAGTAAGTACTCTAAACCACTGAGTTGTTCCTCCAGCCCCTCAAAATGTGTAATTAAAAATATTTGTTTATCAACAACGACAAAAAGACTGGGTCAAGGAACTGACTGAAATGGTGAACTTCTGCTTGAAACAGTAAACTTCTGCATAGAAAATTTTAAAAGAGACTGAGAAAGATGAAAAACATCTCCCAAAACATGTTTGGCAGAATGCATGAGCTCTGGTGGGGTGGGGGGGCAGGGAAGGGGACACGGGTCTAGATTTGATTGGAAATTTTGTATGAAATGCACAAAGGTTCAATAAAATGGTTTTGAAAAAATATTCATTTAGTATTTTTAATTTTATTATTTAATTATTTTATGTGTATGAATATATTGCCTTGCATGTATATAAGTGAACCTGTGTCATGCAGTGCTCATGGAGGTCAGAAGAGGGTGTTGGGTTCCCTACAACTGGAGTTACAGACAGTTGTTAGCCACCATGTAGGTGCTGGGAACTGAATCTGGATCCTCTGCAAGAGCAGCCAGTGCTCTTAACCACTGAGCCATCTCTCCAGCCCCAAATATGTAATTTTTTAGGGTAAATAATTTTGAAGTCATATTGTATATTAGTTTCTTTTTTGTTGCTGTGAGAAAATACCCAACAAAATCAACTTTAGGAAGAAAAGGTTTATTTGGGCCTACATTTTCAGGAGATTGGGTCCATCCTGGGGAAGGCGGGGCCACAGGGATGTGAGGTAGCTGGTCACACTAGATTTACAGTTAGGAAGTGCGGCGTGAATGCTGATGTTCGGCCTGCTCTCCTTTCTTTCTTTTTGTTCCATTTGGGACCCCTGTGCATCTGATGATGTGTCTGCATCCAGGGTGGGTCTCTATCCTCGTCTACCTCTCTGGAAACAAGCTCACAGGCACAACCAGAGGTCGTCTCCTAGGCAGTTCTAAATCCAAGTTGAGAATGAAGATTAACCATCACTTACTGATGTTGTAATTTTCAGTGGTGTTGATGGAACTCAGGACTTTGTAAGACACTAGCAATACCCTACCACTGAACTACACATCTCCAGTCCCTGCACTGATATTTTAAACTCAAATTTAGAATAAAAATTTGTATGTTTTCTATGTTATCTCTTTTATTATGAACACTTTGCTTCTATATATTAACATTTTATTGTAGACTATGTCATTAGTGGCTTCCAATGATAATAATATAATTATTTATTTATTATTTTTTATGCGTAAGAGCGTACTGTCTGCATGTAGGTTGGTGCACCGGTGTCGTGCAATGCCTTGGAGGTCAGAAGAGGGCATTGGATTCCCCTGGAACTGGAATTAAAGATGGTTCTTAGCCACCATGTGGGTGCTGGGAATTGAACCTGGGTCCTCTGCAAGAGCAGTTGGTGCTCTTAACCACTGAGCCATCTCTCCAGCCCTGGTGATAACAATATTTATATGATAAATAATGAACATGGTTTAAGATTTCTCTTCAATTCTTTTTGTTCTTAGATTTTTATCTAGTTAGTGATATACAGTCCTCACTATAATGGGTTATTGATACCACTGGTTTTATGAAAATAAGTTTCTTATTTATTTATTTCTATATTTATGTAGTGTGTGTGTATGTGTGTGTGTGTGTGTGTGTGTGTGTGTGTGTGTGTGTGTGTTTGTGTATGTGTGGTTGTGGAGGTCAGAGGACAACTTGCAGGAGTTGATTCTTTCCTTCCACAATGTGGGTCCTAGGAAACAGGTTGTTATCTTGGCAACACATGCCTTTACCCACTGAGCCATCTTGCTGGCTCCAAAATCATTGGTTTCAAATTGCTTTATACCCTGACCACAGACTCTCTAGTTCTGTCCACTAGCTTTTAGTGCATTTTCAAGTTTTAAGATTTTTCTTTTAGTTATTGTTTTTTAAACCAAGAAACAAAAGTCTATGACTCTAAGTTTAAAACAAACAAACAAACCCTGAAATACATACCAGGGGACACGACAGACGTCTTCTTTGCATCCTTCTCTCCCTGTTTTTCTTTTTCACCCTAGGTATGTTTGCTTTTTATTAGTGTTTAGTGTTTCTTTTTGGAAATATAAACAAGCAAACACGCATGCCTTGCCTTTTTTAGACATTTTGGGCTGCTCCTGGTGCCACCGAGCGACGTTATCCTAACTGTTGGGCTGTGGTTTACTCATGCCATTTGGCTAGGACCAATGCTGAGATCAATACCATTGGATTACATGGTTTTTCATTTTGCTCATTGTGTCTTCGCTGTGGATTCCTAGAGCTGGGGTGGCTGGGCTAAGGGTAATGCGACGTAAATTCACTCCATGGCGTTGGTCTCCTGCCTCTGGCCGTCCCGTTTTGCACTGTCTCCAGCAGTGCAGTGGCTTGCCTCTTCTTTCATAGCATCAGCATCATTGGCCAAATATATCATAACATCACTCAGCCTTGACTTTGGAGGCTGTGTGTGGATCTGATAACCTGTTGGCCCTTAGAAGTTCCGTTCTGCATTGGGCGGTCTTATTTTGAGCGCCCTCTTTCCCTCTGGTCCCCAAGGTTTCCCTTTCTTTCTTCACAGGCTGTGTGTTACATTTTTGGTGTTATATTTCACTCAGCAGCTCTACATGGAGTGAGTGAGTGGGAAAGCTCTTTGGGATCTTACACCTCCTACTCCTTCAAAGAACTATCCACTGTCCCAACAATTAGTTACAGCAAAAGGAAGACGTGAGGTGGGAATTGAGGGTGCTCATTGGCTGTGCCAACGTCTGTAAGGAAGAACCTTCTGGAGGGTAGAAACTAAAAATTTATCTTTAAACACAATTGAATTTATAAGTGTTAAAAAGCTGGGGAAGCTGGGTGTGCCTTTAATCCTAGCACTCGGGAGGCAGAGGCAGGCGGATCTTTGTGAGTTCAAGGCCAGCCTGGTCTACAGAGTGAGTTCCAGGACAGCTGGGACTACAGGGAGACCCTGTCTCAAAAAGAAAAAAAAAAAAAAAAAAAGCTGGGGCAAACGTATGTTACAAAGGGGCCGCCTGCCCTACATGGCGCTGAACCACTCACACACATGTGTCTATGCTGTAGGCCAAAGAGAAGCAATGCCAATCACTAAATTATACTTTTGGCTAGTTCAGTTCAACCACCAACATACCATAAACAAGCTCACGAAGACAAGAGAAACCAGAATTGTCCCTAATGGGATAATTAGGAAAACCCTTTCATCAATATTAGCTTATTTCCTTTCATATTCCTAGTTGTACTATTAACAACATAGTCGTTACCTTTTGGTCATTTCTATTACAGCCTAGAGTTGACCTTTCCCCTTCCAAAAGGGGCAGGCCTTTGATTTTTTTTTTTCTTCCTCAAACCCTGGTATTTCTAAAATCAGGGCTATGCACTGGAAATCCCCTTAGCCTGAGTATCGAGGAACAGAATCTAACATTGAGGTTTTGTGTCATAAAAGCAGCTTAGCCAAGCCTTACACATAAACATAGCTGGTCTCCCATGAGCCATCATGCAATCAGAGAACAGGCTTTGGCACTGTCTGTTACTGCTGTTTCCCTGCCATCTACCAGTGTGTGTCCTTTTGGCGTGGAGTCAAAAGTTTAAGCACAGTTTTTGAGGAAGGATTTGTGGAAGCTAATCGTGCCCCAGAGAACTTGGATTGGTCTTTCTTGCTCTGATTTATACCATCTGTACAACATTCTAAATGAAGAGGCCAAAATGGAAACCACATTTTTTTAAGCAGAAAACTGTCACATCACTCTCTTGGGTGAGTTCCCTAAAGAACCCTTCACTTGGGACAGAAGGCCTCTTCATGGAGCCTAATGACCAGCTCTTCTCAGAGGCCTCCTCCTCTTTCATGTTGTCTTGCCTTGGTTTGTAGCTCTTCCCTGGGACTTCCATCCCCTCTCCCTTTAAGGCCACATAATTAGTCCTTGACACATGGGACCAAAGACAACTGTACCCTGATCCTCAGGATTTGACTTCACCCTAGGATAACTCAGTGACTTTTCTTCCTTTCATATGGCCTTGTTGAGCTTTTCCCACTTGACCTTCTGCTAAGGGGTACCTTGCTGCTACGTTGCTGCGATGGTTAAGCTGCCCAGGTCCTGGGCGCCCACGTGATTTCTAGGTGTAGTTATGGGGATGTTTCTGCTTAATTTAACATCTGCATTGCACTCAGTGAAGCAGGTGGCTCTTCCCAGTGTGACTTAGTACCATCCAATCCATTGAGAACCCAATGGGACCACAAAGTGAAGGTCGGGAGACTTCTACCTGACATTAAGCCCAGACAGTCTTCTCCTACCAGGACTTACTCCATCAACTGCCCTGATTCTTAGGCCTTTGGAGTTGAGTTGAATTGTATCAGGGCCTGTCCTGGGTCTCCAGCTTGCAAGATCCAGATTGTGGCACTTCTCAGCCTATTCAATTCCTGACTGGCACATAGGTCCAATGAGGCACCTAGTGTGTGTGTGTGTGTGTGTGTGTGTGTGTGTGTGTGTGTGGTGGGGGGAGAACTAAAGAACACTTTTGGACATGGTGGATTTGGTTGAGGACCCTTTGGAGGAAGTTGGACCAGAGGATCTTGTGGGGTCCCATGTGGATTTGTGAGGAAAGGTCACAGATTTCATCCTGACATTCAGCTGTTGTTGACATACTGTTGCCTCTGCCACAAAGGTTGGGTTAGATACCCAGACTAAAAGAATCAAAGGGCAGAATCACTTAGTGCTCCACAAGGAGCACTGTTCCCATCAGAAGATGCTGAGTCAGGAGATTAGGGAAATTTGTTACTGTGATGAGCGAAGTCACCAATGGGAACATCGGGAGAGGTTCTGGGACCTGCATGAACACAGTGGGCAAAGCAGGGTGACTTTTATTAAGAAAAGAGCTGAGTAGAGTTGTGTGTACAGAAGAGAAGTATGGACTGAGTAAAAAGAGGGATAGAGAGGACTTTCCTACACTGTCCATCCTTCCTCTCTGTTCTACTATTCATCTCTCACCCAATCATACATCTATCTTCATAGCCATCCAAACATCTGTCATCTATATCTATCATCTGTCTATCTATCTATCTATCTATCTATCTATCTATCTATCTATCTTTCTATCTATCATCTATCTATCTATCTATCTATCTTCCATTCCTCCCTTTCTCCCTCCCTCCCTATCATATATCTACAATACCATAGGATCAGAAACCCAAATATGGCAGACACTCCTTCTATCTTCATGGAAGTTACTGTGTGTCTTCGTTACTAGTCTTATTGCTGTGACAAAAAAAAAAAGAAGGAAGGGTTTATTTTGGCTTACAGTTCTAGGGGATACAGGCTATCATGGAAGGGAAGCCATGGTGTCTGTAGCAGGAGGTGGCTGGGCACATTGTATCCACAGTCAGGAAGCAGAGAGATGAATCCTGGTGCTGAGCTTGCTCCCTCCTCCTCTTCCTCCTCTTCCTCCTCCTTCTCTTCCTCCTCTTCCCCCTCCTCCTCCTTCTCTTCCTCCTCTTCCCCCTCCTCCTCCTCTTCCTCCCTCTTCCTCCTCCTCCTCCACCTCCTCCTCCTCCTCCTCCTCCTCCTCCTCCTCCTCCTCCTCCTTTCTTTCTTCTCTCTGGGATTCCAGCCTGTGGTATGGTACCAAATACATTTAGGATGGGATTTCCTATCTCGATGACAATCCACCACAGATATGGTTAGAGAATTGTTTCCTTGGTAAGTTTAAATCCCATCAAATTGACAAGGTTAGCCACCACAGAGTGTATTGGGAAGCTTGTCACAGAAATGACTGTAATAAGACAATGATTTGGAGGCACGCCCTCCTCCATGCCATGAATGACAACACTTCAATTTGCCTGGGGCCAGGAAATGCTCTGCAGAAGATGAAGGCTAGATCCAGATCTGAGCAAGGAAGGGGTACCTTTTCACTGACTTGGGCCTTAGCTCCTCCTCAACTGTGGGAGACAGGCATGGGGCCGCAAAACACCCACCTAAAAGCCTTCTGTCACTTCATGAGTGGCAGATACAGATTTCACACTGGAATTTGAGAAGATGTACAGAGGGCTAGTAGGAGACAGAACTAGTTCAACACTGGTCTGCGCTTGAAGCACCCCACTTTTGAGAGGCTTCCAGACCTTGTCCAGGAACTATTACCCCTAGATAGTTGGGCAGCCAGGATCCACTACCCTGATTCCTTGTTTCCGGGGACAAGGCTAGAAGTGATTTTCCAGGCTTGTTTGGTGCCAAGGCTCCATTGTCTGTATTGTGACAGGAACCCCATGAATTTAATAGCCTCCACTCAGTGATGCAAACCTTAATGAAATCTGATTATCTTAATGTTAAGTGTTTTGTGTTCAGTTATGACGTGCTGACCACTCACGTTTGTTGGAAGCTCCAGGCTGCTAGCCCTACCTCCTTAATGAGAAGAAAAGTTGAATATGTTTAAATTAAATTTCTCCCAAAGTAATTGCCTTCCATGAAACACTGAGTAGGCTTCGGGATTGAATTTATAAAGTGGGTGGCTGGAGATGAGAGTTACCGTGTTTGGTGTGGCTCTCATTAATCCCAGGTCTCCAGAAGGAGTGATGTGAAAGGTTCCACTGTAAGTGACAGGTGTTTGTGGTTCGCAATTGCATTAAACAGGCTCTTAAATGTAGGTTAAAGGCCTCCGTGAAATATAGAATATACCTTAAAACGTGGCTGAAATTTTTGCCATTTTGGACTTTGCATTACTTACAGAATTATAGCGCTTTTGGTTAATCAACTGCCAGTGTAAATTGCGGAGGACCGAGTGGCCTATAAGCACCAGTAAGCACAGTTTGCTTTGGCCTGTTGCTTATTTTTTTTTTCCCCTCCCCCTTTCTTTTCTCTTCCCCTGGGCCTTCCGAAGGCCGTCAGCTGATGGAGAGCTTTTAATTTCACATTTTGGCCCCCACCATAGGTGATCAACAAAGGTTTCCTCGCCGCTCTGGCTGGGGTCAGTTATCCGGCCTCCCGTTAATCCCACTCCCCATAATTACACCCAAAAGGTGCCTGAGATCCGCAGCTAATTTGCGGCCTCTGTTTAGCAGAATTTAATAGCAGGTATTACTGCTGCCGCGGTAATTAAGGACCTTTGTCAATAAGACGGAATGGATGGCCACACTTGGTTGTAATCAGTGGGCTCTCGAGAGCCGGAGGAGTGAAAAAGGAGAGAAGCAATCCATTTTGTGAATAACACCGCCCTCCTCAGCCTCCTCCCCCCAGCTCGGGCTGTGGAATAATAATTCCCCAGGCAACGAAAGTACAGGAATAAAAGTACTTACCCTCCAGCCGGTGATTTGTTTTTGACTTTTTATTTACTCTACTGAGCTTTCTTATTTGCTCCAGGCTGCATTTGATGAAGTATTGTTTAAACAGCACGGAGCAAAATGAATGAAGGGCAGTAGGGAGAGGAGGCGGGATTTTAACCAGGTGGCCAGGGAGGCGCCCTTCTTGAAGGTGGATGGCTCGCTATCTCGTGTGCGGCTTTATCAATTATATTTCCCAGGGATACAAAAAAAAGAAGAAAAAAAAACCTACAAAACCAAGTGGCTTCATGAAGAGGTGGAGGGTGTCATTTTGAGCCGTCTTTGAACACAGTTATTCAGCTCTAAATGGGTCGCCTGTAACAAGCAGGAAGTGGACTTGTAGAGAGCTATCACCCTCCGGCCTCCCCCCTAATGTGCTGATGAATGGCTTGGGGAGGGGGCACCCGAGCGGGGAGGGGGCAGGAGCTGGCGGCCACAATTCAAAGACACCGCCAAGGTGTGTGCCCCTCGCTGTAATTGGAGAGGAAGCTGCCTTCTCTCCCAGATTCCTGGCCTTTTTACTGGTTTTAAGAAGCGTGATGCTTTTAATAGTGCTTTGAGTACCATCTTTTTATACGCCTCTCCCTTTTTAAAGCATCTTTAACTATACTCTTTCCTTCGTCGCTAATGTCTGAAAAACTTCTACCTTTAATCATTCCTGGACGAGGCAGCAAACAGGAGCCCTTGGCTTTTGCAATTACTGCTGAGCAGGGCTTCCCAGCAGGAAAGGAGGGGGGCAGCCAGAGAACCTGAGGGAACTGCAAGTGTGTGGATCTTAAGCATCTACTGCCAGGCCCAGCCACGGACATCACAGGGACCTCTTGTTAGTGCAGGACATGCACTATGCCCACATGGTGGAAGACAAAAATCACTTGACTATGGTATTGACTATGTACTCAGATCTGGTCCATAGGAAAAAGATTTAACTTGGCTCTGAGGCTATTGAAGGACCTAGCCCCAAGCCGCTTGCCCAACACCCAGTGTGCATTCTCACTCAGTATCCAGCTGTTGGCAGTGGGGATGGGTGGGGTTGTCTTGTGAGATAGGTGCTGAGTCTTCACTTTCCATTCTGTGCTTGGCTCAGGGCTGGCGGGCTTCAAGTGCAGGTTCAGGAACAAAGCTGCGCCCTCAGTATCCAGGACCGCTGTGCATACAGCTTTTGTGTTTCTCAATGGGATGGGAGATGTGAGGCTTTCAGCTTCCTGGTGGCGAACAGAGGGAGATCCTAACCCCTGGAGAGGTGGAACTGGGGCAGGGAGGGCCCAGAGGTCACCCCTTCCCTTCCCTCCCCCATCTCTGTTTCCTTATCAGTACTATTCTTGGCTTCTGAAAATGGACTTGTGCTTCTGAAAGGATTGTTCAAACCAAAGATAGGCAGATGTCCCAGAGACGCAGGATTTTCCAGAGGGCAGCTGGAAAAGGGAAGGTCCTCCAGGGGAGCGCAGGCCTGCCCCTACCTTGACTTTGGCCCAGTAATAGTGAGCTCAGTCTCTAGGGCTCTAGAATTTTAAGAGGATACATTTGTTTTGTTCTAAGCCACCCATTTGTGGTGATTTAGTAAGGCAGCCAGAGGCCGCCACTGACGGTATGTGGAAGAGCCTGCAGCATAAGTGGAAACCACAGGACTGGGAGGGAAGGTTCTGTGGTTAGATTGGCCATAATGGACAAGGTAGGCAGGGTCCCTGGTGTCTGTGGCAGGTGATCTGACTCTGTGGACATTTGCAAGGATCTTATCCCAAGCCTTGACTTTGGGGTATGCTGCACTCTACCGTAGAGGAAGAGGCATTACTCAGGCACCAGCACAAGAGCATCAGGACCATGATGACTAGAACTCTGAAGGAGGGATCTGATGTGAGCTCAGCGTGGGGCAGGACTGGAGCTCAAAAGCGTGACCCCCTCTCACCCTAGGAAACCAAAAGAGCTGTTAGCAAAACACAGCAAAATAGCAGGCAACGTCTCAGAAGGCAAGTTTTAGAAATTGGAATGTGGAGGCTGGAGAGGTGGCTCAGCAGTTAGGAGCACTGGCTATTCTTGTAGAAGACCTGGGTTTGAACCCCAGCACCCATATAGCAGGATCCACCTGTAACTCCAGTTGAAGGGGATCTGGCATCGTCTTCTGTGTCCTTGGGCACTGCATGACATGAGTGCACTTACATATATGTAGGCATAACACTCACAGACATAAAATAAATAAAAATTTTAAAAATTGAAACAGGGACCATAGTGGACACTTTTCAAAAAACGACTTTTATTTATTATTTGTTATTTTCTTGTTTATTTATGTATGTGTGTGCTTGTGTGAAGGTCAGAGGACAACTTGTGAGAGTTGGTTCTCCTCTTCTACCATGTGGACCTAGGGGCTGAACTCGGGTCATCAGACCTGATAGCAGCTAGGTGTCTTTACCTGTGGCTCTCAGAAGGCATTTTTAAATGGAGAAATGAGTTTCTTTTCCCATCTCGGAGGTCTTCCCAGACCTTTCTTATGGCTTGCTCAGTTCCGCACTTGTGTCCCTGTGGAGTGGCTGCTTTGAGGAAGGGACAGCCAAGCCTCACTGGCCAATTGTGAGCTTCCCTTGGCTGTGGCTGTGTGGTGATTCTACCTCACTAACAGTGGAGTTTGGGGTTCTGAAATGGGGCTTTTTTTCTGTACATTTATTGGGTGCTTGAAGTATGTTGGGAAAAAGAAGCAGATGCAGAGGAGGCGAGTAACGTGCAGAGGAGGCGAGTAACTGCCCGGGTCAGCGCATGTGGTGACACCAGCCACCTGGCTGCAGAGTTTTACTCTTCACTTCCACATGTTTAGAAGCCTAGGGTGAGACTCAAACCTGGTGCTGTGGGGTTTTCTTGGGAAGTCCTGTTACATGTTCCCTGTAGATGGAGTCTTCCAGCCTTAGCCCCAGTCCTTCCTACAGGTCTTCACAGAGAGCTTGGCAAGTGAACCCTCAGGAAGTCTCAGAAAGAAGCACTATGGGATATCGCTGAGGCCTGGGAGCATTCATGGTGGACAATGTGGAAAGGCTGCCCTGCCCTCTAGTAGCAACCATGTTTTACAGTGGTGATTTAAGGACCCCAAAGCAGTAAGAACAGCTCTGGGCTACAAGAACTGCACATGTGTTCTAGTAGCATAGCAGTCAGAGGGGCTCTTCCATCCCATAGAGTGTTGCTCTTTTTTTTTTTTTTTTTCTTTTTGAGGCAGGGTCTCCCTGTAGCCCCAGCTGTCCTAGAACTCACTATGTAGACCAGGCTGGCCTTGAACTCAGAGAGATCTGCCTGCCTCTGTCTCCCAAGTGCTAGGATTAAAGGCGTGCACCACCATGCCTGGCTTTTTTTTTTTTTTTTAAACAGGGCTTCATGTAGCCCAGACTAGCCTCAAACTTGCAATGTAGCTGAAGATGCCCCTCAACTTCTGATCCCCTGTGGAGGATCACCTTCTGGTTCACCTTCAGAGTGCTGGGATTACAAGCCTGCGCCACCAAGCCTCTTTATGCGGCAGAGAATTGAACCCTGCGCTTTGGGTATGCTAAGCAACTACTCTATCAACTGAGCTACATCTCCAGTGGAATTTTAGTCTGTAGCAGTTATGATCAAATCCATAACAACCCTGAATCTTCTCAGATTCTGTTTGTGGAGGGGCCATTACATATCAGGTTCCAGCCTGTCCCCAGGTACCACTGCTTCATACCTGGCAGTTAATCCAGGACAGTCCCTGCTGCCTGCAAGTGCTTGTAAGAGAGCAGGGTTTGGCCCGGAGGCCAGGGCTGTCACCTCAAGAGCATGTTTCTGTTTTGCATTCTGCTCAGAACACTGGACCGGGTGTGACTGTGTTTGAACGGCAAGTGTTGAGCAGGTATCTGTGCGGCGAGGTCCTGTGGAAGCAGCAGGGTGGTGTGATGAGGGTTTCCTAACAGAACTACCAACAGTCAGACAGCTGGAAAGTAAGCCCTGACTGTGTGATCTGGGGCAGATGTTTTAATTGCTCTGTGCTGCCCCTTCAGCACTGGAAAGTGAAGGAACTAATTGTCCATTTTACCGGGTCTTTGAGAAGTTGAGTTAGGATAAAACTCATTAGGATTCCTGGAACAGTGCCTGGCACAGGGGTTCATATTCCCGAGGACTGCTGATCTCAGTGCCTGCATTAGTCACTTTTCTTCTGGTTGTGACAAAATGCCTGATGGAAGCAACCAAGGGAGAAAGGATTCATTTCAGCTCATTGTTTAAGAAAATAAATAGTGTATCATGGTGGGGTGGCATGGAAGCAGGAGTGCGAGTGAGAGCACATCTGTAGTTGGGAGCGGAGAGAGATGAACGCCAGCACTGCAGGATATCCCAGCATGCCAGCTTGGGGCACAGCCTGTCCGTGTAGAGGGGGCCCGCAACTCTGCTTTGCCCCTTCTTCGGTACAACTTCCGTTCACCCCCTTTCTCCCTAGGTTGGTTCTCTCTGGAAATGCCCTCCCAGGCAGTGGAGGTGTGTCTCCTAGGTGATCTGAAGTCCAGTAAGTGGAAAATGAAGAGCAATCATCCCAGTGCCCTGCAGGAAAGAGGAGGGCTCTGAGAGCAGGGACATCTGGGAAAAGGCCTGTCCTCGGCACTCGGCAAGACTCTTGCTGAGTCTCAGTTTCCCCGTCTGCAGTCAGTGGTGGGACGCAGCGATGCCATCCTGAGGTTGAATCACTTTGCGGTTGGCTCATAGAAGGTCTAAGGAACAGAGTGTTGGTTACTTCTTCTGTTACTGTGATAAAATACCATGACCAAAAGGAGAAAAGGGCTTATTTTGGCTGATAGCTCCAGAGGAATAGAGTCCATTACGGCTAGGAGGGTATGTGACAGTCAGAGCAAACAAGACCGACGGCAGGGCAGGACGCTGGCCGATCACACTTCATCCTCCCCCAGGAAGCAGAGAAAGAATAGGAAGTGGGTGAGGCTATAAAAACCACAAAACCTACCTCCAGTGATGCACTTCCTCCAGCAAGGGTCCACCCCATAAAGGTTGCATAACTGTCCCAGACAGCACCACCAACAGGGGACCAAGTGTTTAAGTAAGTACAGGAGCCTATGGGGACAATTCTTATTCAAACCACACACAAGCCTATGGGGACAATTCTTATTCAAACCACAACAAATGCCTTCCCTGGTTCTCTGTTTTTCTTTTTAGCACTGGGTGAGGAGGGAGCGGGGCTTGCTGCTTTAGCAGTGTGATTTCAGCCAAGATCTCCAAGCAGCCTCCTAAACCTACCAATGTCACTTTAGCAGGCTGGCTCAGACTCCATCTGTTCAGCACACTCCTGAGTCCCGTTGGATGGGGAGTAGGCACATCAGGCTCTGTCTCCGCCCCTGCAAAGTGGTTCCTCATAATGCTGCCAGTATGACTACAAGATGCCCAGCTAAGTTTGAATTCAGACACTCAATGAGTAATTTTCTTCTAGTATATCTGCAGCACTATGTAGGATATACTTAGACTGCAAGCTCATTCAGGATCTCTTTGAATTAAAATTGAACCCGCTGTCCTGAATTTTGATTTTCGAAATCCAGCAACCCAATGACTGTTGTTCGTCTACAAAAATGCCAACTTGGGGTCACAGCCTGACAGTTTGGAAGGACCCCCGAGACTGTTGATACCTGGGATCTGACCCTGCTCTGTGTCTTTGGTCTTGAGGCTTGAGAAAGTGCCCCTTGTCTGTGCCTCAGTTCCTCCTCTGCTTCGGATTACCATTCATGGACTTTGTAGTCCTTTTCTGTGACCTCAGAGTTGGTGAGCAGACATCTGGTCAGCCTAGAGTTTTAGTATTTCATAGACAAAATAACCTCCGACTCTATTCATCTTTCACTTTTCAAATACTTGTTTTGGCTTCATGTAGACTCAATCCAAATGCCTCTGACCTGCCCTTTCAGTCCCAATTCTCAGCACTTGTAAGGAAAAGTCTCCTTGTAACACAGCCCAATTCCCCCAGCTGGGTCTCCAAAGGGCATTTTGAAGCCCTTTTAATTTCCGACCCATTAAAAAAATAAATCTTCTGAGGGCTTACTTCCTACACAGCGGCGTGCACTTTGGCTTGACAGCTGTCAAACTGAAAAACATTCCATGAATTCTCCAAGTAATTTAAAAGTTGCTGGGACTGAAATACCCGGTGAAGCCTTCTCAGTGGAAGGGGTGCCATTTGTACCTGGGTCATTCAATTCACTGTTTTTGTTTTTTTTGTTTTTTTTTTTCTCAGGGAATTACTTTCATAAGGGAAAAGAGAAGTTCATTTTACCCAAGTCTGAAATGCGAGTTCCAATCTATCGTGCGACTGTTCCTAATCGGTTACACCGTTCATGGTGCCTGTGGGATGGGCCATCTCTTAAGTGATCACTTGTTCTTTGGAAACATTTCTTGTGGGTGTGAATGAAAAATTCAATTTGGGGAGTTATGTTCTGTGACATTGGCATATATACATATGTCCACACATGTGTATGCGTATGCACACATATACATGGTATCTTCTTTTAGGATTAGGATCTCAGCTTCTTGCTCACATAGGAGTTTCTCCTAAGAGAGGCAAACACTCTGATTGTCATTTGTTTTGAGTAAACACAGTGCAATGAAGTCCTGTAACAGAGGATTTAAAGCCATGACTTTTTTTTTTTTAATTCTGCTAAACACCTTGCCAAGTGTCTTCCAAATTCCCTGAGTTTCGCACTCATTCTCTGGGGTTCTCCGTGCCCTGCCGTCACAGTCCTGGCAGCCTGTCCCCTTTCCTCCCCCCCTTCTGATCTCTCTCTTTTTCCTCCTTCCTTTTCCCATCCTCTTCCCGCTTTGACGCTCTGTGCTCTTTAGTCTCAATAAAAGGGCCTGATGTCTGCCATTGGGACCCTTACTTCCATTTTTTCCCCTAGAAAAATGGAGCAGGTTTCTCTTAACTAGTGCAAGGCTCTCCTCTCTAAAAGGTTTTTATTATTGAGTGCCCGGGGTCCTTGGTTCCTGACATTTATCTTC
This sequence comes from Rhizomys pruinosus, assembly GCA_009823505.1. Classification (NCBI taxonomy): domain Eukaryota; kingdom Metazoa; phylum Chordata; class Mammalia; order Rodentia; family Spalacidae; genus Rhizomys; species Rhizomys pruinosus. The sequence goes on from VZQC01000045.1 coordinate 365,222, forward strand.
CAGCTAAACAGGAACAAAAGAGGGAGGCAGCCTTCTGTACCCCGAGTTTCTGAGTAATCACCCAGCAGTTAAATTGGAGCAAGCACAACATCTTCTTCATTGTGTCACTTTGGACTTGCTCGTTAATTTATGAGCCTCAACTGTCAAAATAGTTTGTGCAACGGACCCTAAAAATGGTGATGGGTCTTATCAATCAGGCAGGTTTTATAGCCCTGATTTCATTCACAGCAGGTTGGCCTGCTGTATACAGCATGTTAAATGGAAAGCCACGCACACAAAAGAAATGCCTAATGAATACACAACCCCAGACAGGATCTACCTTCACAGGGGCTCCACCTTGCCCAGTGTGACAGTCCAGAGTCCCCTCCAATGGGGGCTCCTCAGGCCAGTGCCCTGTGATTTCTAGGGTCTCTCATGATCAGGTGGTCCAGTCTGACCTTTGGGGACCTTTGGCACAGTGTGTGAGGATGAGGTGTGTGAGATGGGGAGAACAGAACTGGTGCCAAAATTAGCCCACATGATAGAAGTTTCCAGAGTCTGTGGTTATAGATTCTGAATAGGTCCTCAATAACTCATGGAACCTGTTTGAGGACTGATGGTTTCCTTCCAGATGTAAGCCTGCTCCCCTGCATACTTTTGTTAGGGTAACAGATATTCTCTGCATTTCCTGTGTTCTGGGCCTTGCCTAGAGTTTGCATATGGTAAAGACTTTTTACCCCTTTGTTTTTCCAATCAGAAATACAAGTTCATGGGCCTGCAAGGTGGTACAGCAGGTGAAGGTGCTTGGTGCTAAGCCTGAAAACTTGAGTTTGATCCTTAGTACACACATGGTGGAAAGAGAGAAGTGATGCTTGAAGGTTGTTCTCTGACTTCCATACATGGCTTGGCATGCACAGAACCCTCTCCCCACACAAATAGATAGGAAAAATGTAATTAAAAATCAAATCACTACTGAAAATTTAGAAACTATTGAGAAGGGAAAACTTGGCTCCCTCAATCCAGGATCAGCAACCTCTGCTAACATCAAATACACACACACACAGACACACACATGAAACATATATGTATACATACATATATGCATGCATATATATTGTCTTCTATGCATGTGAGTTTATGCAGCTGAGAGAATCTGTACAATTTTGTTTCCTGCTTTTAAAATAATTTTTTAAAATCTTATTTATTTCTGTATGTGTATAAATGTACTGTCTGCATTCAGGTCTGTGCACCCGTGTTGTGCAATGCCGTGGAGGTCAGAAGAGGGTGTCGGAGTCCCCTGGAACTGGAGTTCTCCTGGAATTGGAGTTTCAGATAGTTCTCAGCCGCCATGTGGGTGCTGGGGATCGAACCCGGGTCCTCTGTAAGATCGGTCCGCGCTCTTAACCACTAGGCCATCTCTCCAGCCCCTTAAAATAATTTCTAAGCCTCGTAATTTCATTATTGACATATACTATATTTTATTGAGTCAGAATAGCAGACGTTCTGAAACAGTTTCAGATATACTGAAATAGACACTTCTAGTCTCCAAAATACAATCTCTCTTTTTAAGACCCCATGAGAACTGAAGGCAGGGTGTTAATTACGGTAAGGTGCTTTTCCCCCAATTTTTCTCTACAGAGCCAGTGAGTTCCTATTCATCCTTCAGGATTTGGCTGAATTCTTGTGATCCCCTGTGACCTCTGGGTTCTTTTTCTCCATGGAGCTGGGCCACCCACCCTTCTTTGCGTGGGCCTGTATTTTAGCTTATCATTGTATGCACTGCTGCGATCCATGTTGGCTGGCTTTAGATACACTTGTTTTCTTCAGTCTGAGCTCCTGCCATCTGCCGTGGTCTCTGGCCACCCTGGGCTACCCAGAGCCCAAGGCACACATGGGATCTCCAGTTTTCTGGACTGTCCCCAACATACTCACAGATAAAGCAGTCAGAAGTATAGCCCAGGTGTTTGGGGACTAAAACCAAACAATACTGCAACCTTTTCCAAGCGCCCAGGGCTCTTCCTTGATTTCTGCTTTGGGTATAAGGACGTTTCCTTCAGATGTCCCCATTGTTGATAACTGCTGTCAGAGTTCATGGAGGCATTTGTACTGAAAACTTCTAATTTGATAGTTCTCTAGCGAATTTAATGAGGACAAAAAAGTGTCACTTAGAGCTAGTTTTCTCTTTGTGCTTTGAAAAATGAAATGCACATAGTTATCTGTAAATGAGATAATTACCTCCTGACTTTGCTAAAGGCACCTACTAGTGAAGGCTTTTTTTTTAAAGCTTGTTTCACTTAATGAAAGCGTTATAAAATGGGGACCAGAGCTGTTAATAGACTTGTCGTAATAATCTCTGAGAAAGGAAATCAAACTGGTTGCTGCAAAGCCAGGCACAGAAATAGCCCAATGAAGTGGCTGGCAGCTCCAGCAGACGTTTCCATCTTGGCTGCACTGAGAGCAAATGTAATAATAGCTGCAACCAATATTTTTAATATTACTGATCTTTCAGCAATAATTACCTAGAACTTTTAATGTGTGCAATTAGAGCGCTAGCAATTCAACAGTACAGCCCAGTGGTGAATTGCATGAAATTGGATACTTGCTGTAATTGGTAATTAATCACTTTTCATTACCAGGAAGGGATGTTGTAGTTATTCTGAATAGATACATCACGCTAATTACAGGCAAACACAAACCTACATATTTGAATTTAGGGCTTTTAGGAAAATAAGCAACCCCTGCCAATATTCTGCAGCACAGAGGAGATTAGCCCACCCAATTAAGCGATGAAGAAGAGGCCGTGTATATTTTGACAAGAACTCATCAGGGCAAGAGTTCCCTTTTCCTAAGGGACTTGATAACATTCCCATTTACATGGGTAATTTAAATTCTTGTCCTTTATGCACATTTAGAAATGGTTCCAAATAAATATTTGCATGTGTGTGTGTCTCCCTCTGTAAGCACGCGTGATCTCGGGGCACTGTCAGCTGCTCTTTGTGTGTAATTGGCCAATCTACCTTTCCTGACTGGACTTGGCTCACTGGCCAGGTGTCTCCTGGGATGTCTGCTGGCCTCACTTTCAACTTCTCCATGGTGCCTGTTCTGTATATGGAACCACATGACTCCAGACTCAGAACTTCCGTCATTGTCTTTTCTCTGGTCTGCCTCCCACTTTGTCAGTCAGCTGTCCTGTCTTTTATCAGGCCTTGCTATGTCTGCAGTCGCTACTCTGCCGATTGGGCAGCCCTCTTTCATCCTCACAGACTTTTGCTCATTGCAAGGGTTCCCTGGCTCCTCAAAGTTGTACCTTTGAGGAGGGAAGACTTGTACAGGAAAAATATGCACATAGAATTAGTGTGAAGAATCTCTATCCAATACTGGGACCTGGGCTCTCCTATCTGTGCCTTACAGAGACAAGGAAAGAAGGCTCCTGGGATGAACAGACTTACCTCACTAAAGGTCTGACCACCAAATCTGTCTCAGAGATGGACTGACAAGAACAGGTGGGTTTATCAACGCCCCCCACCCCAGTTTCATCCTTTCATATGCACTTCCGGAAGCCCAGGTCCACACGGAGGCCAAGAAGGAAGAGTTTGCTGAGGGCGACAGAGCTCTGAGTCCTCCATGTTCTCCCTAGACAGCAGAGCAGGAAGGAAGTGCTCACCACTTCTGTGAGTTTCAGCATCCTTGATCTGCCTGTCTGCTCTCTCCTGCCTCTACCAATAATGTCGTATCAAAATTGGGTCACAGTGTAGAATGCTCCCATGTGAAAGAGCTACCTGGGGGAAAGAGGGTGGGCAAGAAGCCCACAGAACCTGTTACCCTGTCATCTGTCTAGCAAGGGGCCCGTCGGGTACCCTGGGCCCCAGCTGTTTTAAGTCTTAACTCTCACACAGCTGGCCTGGATGGTTGGCTAGGCTTAGATTGAAGGTTAGCTCTCCTCACCTTAGGAATAGACATGGAATTCCTCAGGAGCCTCCGGAGGGCTGGTGGCCTGATGTCTACAGGTGGTGGGTCTACCTACTCTTCAGATGCCTCATCATTTCCCCTCAGGACTCTGCCATGACAAGCTAACCAATGGCACACTACGACCACGTTACTATGCAGATTGTATTTAAAATACAATACACATCACACATAGCCATTTGGACTTCTCATTCCTCTTCCTCCCCAAGGTGATTCTTTGCCTGGGCCTCTTTAGCAAATTTTTTTTTCAGTTTCTTGCTTTTATTTTATTTTATTTTTTTCATTTTTTTATTGATGCTTTGTGTATTTCATACATCATTTTCCAATTCAGTTCAGGCATATTTCCTTTTCCCTTCCCTCCACCCCACCCTACCCCATCCCAGATCATGCATTCTGCCATATCTGTCCTGCATCTTTCTCTCAGTTTTTTTTTCTTTTCATTTTTTAACAATAAGTGATAATTTATGAGTACAAGCATCCTTCATGTAAAACCAATTTAGCCAAATTTTATCTTGTTCCCAGATCTGCTGTCGTGGAGACTGTGAATTGGTTCCCTGTCTGAGAGCACCGTTTCAGCAGAGTTCTCTTTCCTCTGCGTTTATATCAGTGCTGAGTAATGACGGGACAACATGTGACTGGACGATGGATAGCAAATGTTATCAGCAACATTCGTTTTCCCCTGAAATGAACAGAAAAGAGCGAGAGTCATTTAGGAATCCCGTCTAGAAGCTGCGCCTCACAACTGACATCCCAAAATTGAATTGGTCTGAAATTTCAAGTGGCTTTTAAAAAAACTTCTTCTCTGATTGTTCCTCAGGTCAGTCTGGGTTCTAAAGGGCCGAGGAGCAAGTTAGTGATGGGAGGGAGCTGCAGGTGCCATTTGTCAGGTCCCTGGCTCCTCTGCCAGATCCATTGCTCTAGTGGCAAGGGGCTCCGGAGACCTTGCATCACAGAGAAAGACCTAAGGCTTTGGAGAGGCACAGACGAGTCTCCAGATGTGGCTCTGTGCTTTCTTCATAAGCCTTGATGTCCTCAGATATCAGTGTGGTTAATAATGCACAGCTGTAGGGGAGACGAAGCCTGGGAAAAATTCATCTGGTCCAGAGCTTGGCTCCTGAGGATGCTCTGTAGGGGTGGGCTTTTCTTTTTCTTTTTAGTGTAATCGTGTGTGTGTGTGTGTGTGTGTGTGTGTGAGCGTGCTCACGGGTGTGTGCCCCCACACATGTGTGCTTGCTCATATGTAGGCCAGAGGTTGAAGTTGAGGTTGGATGTCTTCCTCCATTGCTTTCCATCTCATTAACAATTTTTTTAATTTATAATTTTATTTTTATGTACAGGAGTCTACTGTCTGCTTGTATTTAAGTGCATTCTTTTTTTTTTTTTTTTTGGTCTTTTCGAGACAGGGTCTCCCTGTAGCCCCAGCTGTCCTGGAACTCACCTTGTAGACCAGGCTGGCCTTGAACTCACAAAGATCCGCCTATCTCTGCCTCCCAAGTGCTAGGATTAAAGGTGTGCGCCACTTTAAGTGCATTCTTGTAATGAATGCCTGTGAAGGTCAGAAGAGAGAGTCAAATGGAGCTGGAGTTGGAGTTACAGATGGTGGTGTTAGCTGCCATATGGGCTCTGGGACTCAAACCCAGGTCCTCTGCAAGAGAAGCCAGCGCTTTCACCACTGAGCTATCTCTCTAGCCCCTCCACCTTGGCTCTTTTTAAAGACAGGGTCTCTTGCTAAACCTAAACGTGATGAGTCAAATAGGCTGGCCAGCAAGCTCCAGGGAGTTCTCCTGTTTCTGCATCCCTACAGCTGGGATTGAAGGCCATGCTGCCTGCCCAGCTTTTTTGTGTGGGGTCTGGGGGATGGAACTCAGCTTCTCCTGCTTGTGCAGCAAATACTTTACTGAATGAGTCATCCCTCCAGTCCTTTCAGTGTAACTTAAAATTTTTATTTACTTTAAAACATTTTTTATTTATTTGTATTTTAGAGTATATGAGGGTTTGCCTGTAGGTGTGTAAGTGTACCACATGTATGCAAATCCTGCAGAGGAGAGAAGAGGGCGTCAGATCTCCTGGAACTGGAGTTACAGTTGATTGTTAGGCACCATGGGGGATGCTCAGAATAAAACCCAGGTCTTCTGGAAGAGCAACCAGTGCTCTTAACCATGGAGCTATCTCTCCACCCCCCTAGTGTAACTTCTTAATGATGATCTAATTCAATCTATGAAGTCTGAATTAGTGTCATCTTTGGAATGATGGGGGAATATTAGGTCTTAAATGCCCCTCAAATGATTGCCATTCTCTGTTTTCCCAGAAATCAGTGTCCTGCATAGTTGCAAACCACTCCCCAGCTGCATTCCCTGGTATGGCGGTACCCTGGATCTCACCTTTCCACACCGCAATATGGAGCAATCTCATTCAAAGTCCCCTTTCCCCTTCCTCAAAGAGAGAAGAATATAAAAACCCTGAGTCTGTGACAGTGTTCACTGCTCCTCTGGATCCCAAGTTCCCAGGGAGTGACCACCTCTTCCTGCTCCCAGGCCATGGTGGGGGGTACCCTCTCTGGTCTATTCTCTGCTTTAACAAACCTGCTTATTCTGTCAAGGTCAGTTTCCCTCCATTCTTTTCCTGCTTCCTATTTTCTAATATTTGGTGCTGAAATCTGGGAGAGAGTTCTCAACGGGTCCCTGGCTGATCTCTCTGTCTCTGTCTCTGAATCTAGAAGAAAAATCTCTGCAGCGGCAGCCCCTGACCAAGCTCTTTCTCTCTCTTCTTGGCATTCAGGGCTTGGACCATCCCTGTGCATACTTTGGCTAAACCGGGGTTGGAAATTGACCTGGAGCTTTAGTTCTAGGTGCCTTATTGCTTCCTAGGCACCGAGGGACCTTGTATTGAGGACTTTATTGACTGATCTAGGAAACCGACTACCAAAGCCCCTTTCCGAATTTTCCTAATGTTGACTTTGCCCCTCTTTGACCTCCAGAGCAGGGGCCATCACTGCTACACCAGTCATTCTACCCCAAATTAGCTGTCCTAAGCCCAACTGCAGGGCATGTGCCCCTGTCTGCCTAGGTGCCCTTAGGATGCACATTGTACATTTCATTCTCCTTATCTATCAGATAGATCCCTCAGAGCTCTACCCTGGGAAGTGCCCAGAGGATGGCCTGAGACTCTGGGCTTTGATATCTCCAGGTTGGGCTTTTGTCTCAGAGGCCTCTGGCATCTTGTCTCAGCACCCTTGTCCTACAGCATGGCTTTGAAAATGTTTGAGGTTCCCTGGCAACATTCCTTTGGCTTGCCTCTTCAATAACCTCTCAGCCTTGGGACTCCAGTCTGACATAAAATGGACAAAACTTGGGGGCTGGAGAGATGGCTCAGCGGTTAAGAGCACTGACTGCTCTTGCAGAGGACCTGGGTTCAATTCCTAGCACCCACATGCCAGTTAAGAACTGTCTTTAACTCCAGTTCCAGGGGAATCCAACACCCTCTTCTGACCTCCACAGCATTGCAAGGCACAGGTGCACCTACCTACATGGATACAGAATACTCATACACATAAAATGGAGGAAGCTTTCTTTGTAAGGAGCGGCCGTGCTAAGGGAAAGGGGAGCACAGTACCCACCTGTGGCCACTGTAGGGAACTGGCCTCTTGATGCACAGACCACCCAGCTACTTCCATAGCCTGACCTGAGAGCTCCCTCCAGCTCAGGCCCTCAGCCTGGGACAACGGAACACGTTTCCCACTCTTGGCTGTGATTTCCCACCTGCCCAGAGACTGCTGACCCCTGGACAGAATTTCAGGCTGATGACTGATGGCCTATCTTTAGCCTATATCCACTCACAACTCACTTTACCACACCAGCTATCCAGGTTGGTGGTCCAAGAGCCCCTTTCTAACCCACTGGCCACCCGAATGAAATGCAGGCCTGCATGTGTGCAAAAATAATGACAGCCAGGAATTCTGTAATGATGGTAATGGCTAATTCGAATTTATTGCCTGCTACAGCCTGCCTTTATAAGCAAAATGATGTCAGCTCCCAAAGCCAATCACAGACCCCCAATTCCGCACCACTGCACACTGCCCCCATCTAGCATCCTATACCTGGGCCATGTTGTCTGCTCCTTCTTGGGGTGAGGTTCAGAGAAATCCCTGACTCCCATCCATGTGGTGCCCTGATGGGTGCTAGCTGAGAACTAGCCCCCAATTCAAAATGGATCTTCTTACCATAAAATAATAAATAAAATTGAAAAAAATGGACAAAACTTTATTACCTGTTGACTTTCATTAGATGCCTACACAAATTAGATAACTGGTGGGCTGAATTTGGTACATTTGATCCAAATGTTCTATCAGACCTTGAAAATTTCATACAGGGGTATAGCAGATGGTCTGCGAGTCCCTGTGCCTCGTCTCATTCCTCGCTTTGTAAGGGCTGTTCCCCCTCACTCCCCTTAATAGACTCCTATTAATAAATTGTCACGTGCTATTTGAGCTCACTGAGAAGACGGATCTGTTGATGGGAGTGGCCCTCCCACTTCAAACTCAAGCATGTTTATTTCAAAGTGTCCTCCAAAGGCCTTTCCTGAGCCAGGCTGACCCCTTGACTCTATGGCATGGAAGAGGACAGCAGGTGGATGTAAACATAGAATTTTAACACGAGGAGTCTCCAACAGGCAATACAATCAATATATTATTACACTGTCCTTCATACCAATAATGCCACAAAATGGACCTGAGGAGAGCTCAGCCCTCTGACATTATGCAAGAGCTTTGGTCCAATACAGTATTATATCCTGAAATTAGAATTAGTCAAAAGTTCCATTCACATCTAAAAATAGAGACTTTCCATATAAAAGGAAAAATATTTGCCTAAATGTTGCTTTCATACAAAGATTTTGTTTAAAAGCATGTGTGGTTTTTTTTGTTAAACCCTTATGTTATTTTATCTAGTAATATTATCATTACCGATAACAATACAGAATTATTCTATAATATCATTTGTAGATAGTGGATTATTGCAGGAATTGTTTTGGTCGCAGCCCAGCTGGAGCAGCCCCTTCTGCCATGGCTTTACAGCGAACCATTCAAATGTTGTCCAGTTATTCTGAAAGAATTTTACTGAAAGTCAGACCACCTAGATTCACATTTCAGGAGATTTTTGGAGAGACCCAACAACTAAAATCTCTGTTTTGTGGACAGAGGAACAAGAGCAGAAGTTGAGATGGCGGCGTGGAGCGCCGGGCTGCTCAGCTCTGTGGCTGCTCAGCTCTGTGGCTGCTCAGCTCTGTGGCTGCTCAGCTCTGCGGCGCTCAGCTCTGCTCTATGTGCAGTCTCTGTAATTACTCTCAACATGATTGGCAAGGGGTTAAATTATTTATTGGACCTTGATCCTTTTAAAAATGCTTAAAATGAAAAAAAAAATAATGCTTAAAATGACGAAGCCAAACACTTGCAGTGGCAATGGCCCAAGCGCCGATCGGTGGTGAGCGAACCTGGGAAAGTGTGGCTGTTTCCTTAGGCCTGCTTGAATATTTTAAAACTTATATTGTCTCTCCTCTGGCTGCTGTAATTAGATTAATTGTGTTATCCTTCGATTTTCATGCTATGAATTCGTGCTCTGAGCCTTAAGACAGAACCGGTCCTTGAAGACTTGCTCATCTGACACATCTCATGAACTGTGTTTGCCTGACTTTTTTTTTTTAGTCACCCTTAAGTTCCCTGTTATTCTCCATAACTTCAGTTATCTGAAACTTTGCTGATTGGGCTAGTCTCCTACCTCCACCACAGATGAGTTGCAGGTACCCTGTCTGGGTGTGGTTGTTACTAAATTTACTAGGCTGCATCCCAATATTCTGGAGGACAATTATTCCTCTACTTTTAGTTTATTAGTCAGTCGCCCACCAACATCCAGACAAAAACAAAAAACAAACAAACAAATAAAACCTCTGTAAACTTGACCTTGGCCCCCAAACTCCACAGCAAAAGCTCCTAAACCTGGCCTTCAAGGTTTATAACCAAAAAGAGGACAGAGGTGGAGGATTAAAAAGAGAGAGAGACTTTCAAGTTGTTTACCAACTTGTAGCCTTTTCTGTGTTATGCAGCCTTAGGCCAGCCGAGACAAAACTAACCTGACAAGATCCACAACAACACCTGGTTCCTTTCTCTGTTGCAGTAGGGATGGGCAGCAGGCAAAAGCATGCCTTGACCCTCGGGCCTTCACTAAGCCTTGCTCCTGTTGTAGAAAAATGCCTCATCGGAAAATAGATGCCCCAAGGGGAGACACCCTACCCCCTTAGGGAGGTACTGCAGGCTTGTCTAGAACGGTGAGTCTCCGGAACCCAGGATTATTGGGATAGTGTCCAGCCATCCTGTTTCCTTTAGGGTTAACACTGGGGCTAGTCCATCTATATGTACCACCTGGCACCCTAAATTAAATTTCTTGAGAGGATTTCCATGGGAAGAGAATCAGATATATTATTTTCTACAGGCATTTCCAAGTGTCAGCTATGACTTTAGCCATACTTATAGTTCATAAATCAACCAGTCTCTTCTTAATTCTTAATTCAGACTCTTAATTCAGAAAGTGACAAGTGGGCCACTCATTTTTATGGAGATATCTATAATGGTCAATACTATAAAGAGAAAACAGAACACTGCCTGCGTGGTACCCCTTCCCAAGGCCCATTCTTTCAACTGATCATCTCTTTTCATGAGTGGAGGAACTCTGGTTCTGGGGAAGCTTTCAAAACTTCACTTCTACCTAAATTTCCTTCTTCCTCTGCCTTGTCCTGTGCTCTGGGGCACCTCCCCCACCCCTTGGGGGTCAGTGATTTTCCTCCGTCCCTCTTTACTTGGTCTGTTCTTCCCTCCCCGGGAGGGCTTCCAGAACCCCTACCCTGTGCTCCCTGTCAACACCCCAGCTTCCCTGCTCTTTGTGGCTAATCCTAACTTGCCCTTCTGTTGGGTCCACACTAGATCAGCAGCCACAAACTGGTTCTTTAAATGTTTAGACACAAACTGAGGCTACTTTATCTATGCCATCCATAGACATGGGACCCATCTTTTACAACAGTAAGTCCCAATCCAATGTTCTGGACCTAGCTCCAAAAGCATTGAAGGAATTACAGTCTCAGCTACAGCAGCTTTCTTCTCAGTCCAGCCCTTAAAACCCCATTTCAGGCCCTGTAGGCCAGGGCTTCTGATAAGGACAGACAGCCCTCTGCATCTCTAACCTCTCCTTCCCTGGTGGTCAGCCCTGAGAACACAGCCCCATTACTCAGTCACTATTTAAATCCCAACACCCACCATCAAAAACTCTTCTTCACAGACCCAGGGAGAAGCTAGTTCCTGGCTCAGCACACGGGCCCCAACCTACTCAGTCAGCACACCCTCTCCCTTGCCTCACCCTCCCCAGCTCCACTGGCACAACCTTGGGCCTCTGCCAGGGATGCTCCCTCTTGTTTCACTTCCACTTTTTGGCATAATGCCTACCTCTGCCTTTAGCAGCAGCCACTGTGCATTTCTCCACCCCCACAAATGCCCAGCACACTGCTCTTCTTTTATGATTCCTCAGTTCTCCAGCCTCTCACCATGGTCCTCTTAGCCACTTCCTTTAGGTCCTATGTATGGGAAGTCTACACAGATAAAGTCCAACTACTCATTAGCATGGACTTTTGGAAGTGCCTGGAACCCACCAGATAGTTTTCTTTGCTTGTGGAGCAACAAGTACATATATATGCCTTCCAACCACTTGGAAAAGCACCTGTACCCTAGACTGTCTATTGCTACCTACCTCCTTCCCCTGTACCCTAGACTGTCTATTGCTACCTACCTCCTTCCCCTGTACCCTAGACTGTCTATTGCTACCTACCTCCTTCACTTGCACACTAGACTTTCTATTGCTACCTACCTCCTTCCCCTGTAACCCTAGACTGTCTACTGCTACCTACCTCCTTCACCTGTATCCTAGACCGTCTATTGCAACCCACCTCCTTCCCCTGTACCTTAGACTGTCTATTGCTACCTCCCTCCTTCACCTGTACCCTAGACCGTCTATTGCTACCTACCTCCTTCTCCTGTACCCTAGACTGTCTATTCCTACCTACCTCCTTCACCTGTACCCTAGACTGTCTATTGCAACCCACCTCCTTCCCCTGTACCCTAGACTGTCTATTGCTACCTACCTCCTTCACCTGTACCATAGACCGTCTATTGCTACCTACCTCCTTCACCAGCACCCTAGACTGTCTATTGCTACCTACCTCCTTCACCTGCACCCTAGACTGTCTATTGCTACCTACCTCCTTCACCTGTACCCTAGACTGTCTATTGCTACTGTGGTGGTTTGAATGAGCATGTCCTCCATAGGCTTTAAGTATTCAGACATTTTGTCCCCAGTTGATGGCACTGTTTTGGGAAGTCCTAGAAGGTGTAGCCATGCTGGAAGAAGTATGTCACCAGGGGCGGGCTTAGTGAGTTTAGCAAGCCTTACCAGTCTCTCTCTCTCTCTCTCTCTCTCTCTCTCTCTCTCTCTCTCTCTACTTCCTCTGCTCATTGGAGATGTGAACCTCTGCTTTCTGCTCCAGCCTGGGCCACCATGCTTCCCTGCCACATTGGACTCTTAATTCCCTGGAACTATCAATCATAAGCTCAACTAAACTCTTCCTTTTCTAAGTTCCCTTGGTCATAGTGGTTTTATCACAGCAACAGAAAAGTGGTATTTGGTACCAGAGAGTGGGCTGTTGGCTGTGAAGAACCTGACCATGTGGGTGTTTGGAGAAATGTGGAAGACTTTGGAACTTTGGGCTAGAAAAGCTGTTGACTACTATAAGCAGAGCTTTAACGGGCCATTCTAGTAGAAGCCTGGAAGAAAGCATTGCTCCAAAAAATGTAGTGCCGGAGGAAAATAAAGACTTAGGCAGCAACTGGGATATTTTGGCAAAGAGTCTGGCCGCAGTTTGCCCACAGCCCTGATGCTTGCCTGTTGCTAAGGTGAAAAGTAATGGACTAATGTCTTTGGTGGAGGATATTTCAAGACACCCTAATGTAGAAATGGTGGCGTGGCTATTAATGGTGAGTACTGTGCAGATCTACAGGAAAAAGAGCAGATGGGGCAGAAAGAAATGCAGAATGTACAGTTTGGATCTGAAAAGTGCACTAGGAAGATTAATGGTGGAGCCAAGGCAAGTCCTGAAAGAGAGGCTCCCTTTGATATGGAGATTAAAGTGATTAAGGAGAGGCCAAGATATTTACAAGTAAACAATGGAAAAAGTGAGATTAAAGTGATTAAGGAGAGGCCTTGAGATTTACAAGTAAACAACGGAAACAGTACCTTCAGGGCAAGACCACACCCAGCTAAGCTTCCAGCTTTTGAAAGGAAAATACTGAAAGGGCAGAGAAAAGTTGCGAATGTGGTCGAAGTAGGCCAGGGTCATCCCAAACTTGCAGCCACACTTGACAGTTTCATTCATGTGGTGCTGGCTTTAGAGGCATGAAGGATGCAAGAGTGAAGGGGTCATCAGTTCTTCCTCTGTGGTTTCAGAGAGCCGCAGAGGCCAGGCAGAGTGCAGCAGGGGCGTCCCTGAATAAAGAAGGTCCTGATAGGCTATTGTGTGAAGCTGTGAATGTGAAGCCTGGTTGGCAGCAGAGACCCCAAGAAGATATTGATGCCAGAGCTGTAAGATATTTGCCAAGGAGAGCTGCATATAGGGAGTGGTACCAGCCTAAGAAAGAGATGTATGTTGCAAGCAAAGCTGGAAGAGCTGAGCCATCTAAGCCCTTTGGAAGTCAAGTCCCAGAAGTTGCACATGGAGCTACTGGCCTTGGTGTTTGCCCTGCTGGTTTTCGGTCTTGTTTTGGTCCAGTATTTCCTCGCTATGCCTCTATTCCTCCATTTTGGAATGGGAATGTGTATTTGGTTCCACTGTATGTTGGGAGTATGTAATTTGCCTTTTGATTTTATAGGAGCATACAGTTAAGAGATTGGCCTGTGTCTCAGAAAAGGCTTTAGACTTTTGAATAAAATTGAGACTGGTAAAGACTATGGGGACTTTTAAGGTTGGACTAAATGCATTTTGCATTTTATATGGTCAGGAGCCTATGGGGGCCAGGGAGTGGAATGTGGTGGTTTGAATGAGCGTGTCCTCCACAGGCTTTAAGTATTCAGACATTTTGTCCCCCGTTGGTTGCACTGTTTTGGGAGGTCTTAGAAGGTGTGGCCATGCTGGAGGAAGTATGTCACTGGGGGTGGGCTTAGTGAGTTTAACAAGCCTTGCCAGTCTCCAGTCTCTCTCTCTTTTGACTTCCTGTTCTCATTGGAGATGTGAACCTCTGCTCTCTGCTCCAGCCTGGGCCACCAGGTCTCCCTGCCACATTGGACTCTTAATTCCCTGGAACCATCAATCGTAAGCTCAAACAAACTCTTCCTTTTATAAGTTCCCTTGGTCATGGTGGTTTTATCACAGCAACAGAAAAGTGACTAATACAGCTACCTACCTCCTTCACCTGTACCCTAGACTTTCTATTGCTACCTACCTCCTTCGCCTGCACCCTAGACTGTCTATTGCTACCTATCTCCTTCACCTGCACCCTAGACTTTCTATGGTTACCTACTGCCTTCACCCGTACCCTAGACTGTCTACTGCTACCTACCTCCTTCACCCATACCCTAGACTGTCTATTGCTACCTACCTCCTTCCCCTGTACCCTAGACTGTCTATTGCTACCTATCTCCTTCACCTGTACCCTAGACTTTCTATTGGTACCTACCTCCTTCCCCTGTACCCTAGACTGTCTATTGCTACCTACTTCCTTCACATGTACCCTAGACTGTCTATTGCTACCTATCTCCTTCACCTGCACTGTAGACTTTCTATTGCTACCTACCTCTTTCACCCATACCCTAGACTGTCTATTGCTACCTACTTCCTTCCCCTGTACCTTAGACTGTCTATTGCTACCTATCTCCTTCACCTGCACCCTAGACTTTCTATTGCTACCTACCTCCTTCCCCTGTACCCTAGACTGTCTATTGCTACCTACCTCCTTCACCTGTACCCTAGACTGTCTATTGCTACCTACCTCCTTCCCCTGTACCCTAGACTGTCTATTGCTACCTACCTCCTTCACATGTACCCTAGACTGTCTATTGCTACCTATCTCCTTCACCACCAACTTACCCCTGTTTTCCATCCCAGTCACTTGCCACATAAAAATTAAAAGAGAACTTGTTCTGGTCCCTTCAGTGGCAAGATTGAACATCCTAACTGAGGCTGTCACCAGGTCAGCAGGTCTTGGAGTTTCCATTGACAAATTTCAGCAATTATCCATAGCCTTAGAGACTGCTGAGGGCCTGGCACTCCAGCTTGCTGGTATTAAGACCAAATAGACCAAATAGACTTTTTTCCCCCAAAGCCAAGGACCAAATAGACTTGCATTGCCACTGAACTTCAGAACAGATGGGCTTAGACTTTTTGACTATAGAAAAAGGAGGTTGTGCCTCTTTTTAGGAGAGGATTGCTTCCATATTTTTTAAAAAGCATTTTATGGGGCTGGAGACATGGCTCAGCAGTTAAGAGTGCTGACTGCTCTTGCAGAGGACCTGAGTTTGATTCCCAGCATCCACATGGCAGCTAAGAACTGTCTTTAACTCCAGTTCCAGGGGAATCCGACACCCTCTTCTGACCTTCACAGCATTGTCTGACATGGGTGCACCTACCTATGTACACTCATACACATAAAAAATAATAAAGAAGACAAATATTTCATGATTCACTTTAAAAAATAAAAAAGCATTTTATCTATTTATTTATTGTCCATTTAAAATTATTTTTAATTGAACTTTTGTGCATTTCATACACATTTCTTAATCAAATTTAGACACATTCCCCCTTCTGTTCCTCCCACCCCACCAGATACATTCTGCCATACATGTCTTGCATCTTTTTCTCAGTCTTTTAAAGTTTTTTTTTGTTGTTGTTGCAGAAGTTTACTCTTTGGGGCAGAAGTTTATTGTTTCAGTCAGTCCTTTGAACTCATCTGTTTTTGTTGTTCCCTTTAATTTTATATTGCTCTAAAATATGCATATATACACTCTACACATATACTAAAATTATGATATCTGAAAATAAACTATAGGTTAATTCCAAAACATGTTTAAGGGTTCACATTTTAACAGTAATACTGTATGCAGGTAAAAAGAAATATTACTTTACATTCCTAAATTACATAACGAGTTGATGTATGTTTTAATGTACTTTTTATAGTAGAATAAGGTATTATATTTACTAAAAAAGAAAGAAAAATATTACTCAGTTTGCTTTACAAATAAGGATTTGGTGCTAGGACACACATGAGGGACACCATACACCATTTGTTTTTCTGGGACTGTGTTACTTCACTTAGCATAATGGCTTCTAGTTCCATCCATTTACCTGCAAAGTTCATTATGTGGTCTTTCTTTTTTTCTTTTTTCTTTTTGTCTTTTTGAAACAGGGTCTCCCTTTAGTCTCAGCTGGCGTGGAACTCACTATGTAGACCAGGCTGGCCTTGAACTCACAGAGATCTTCCTACCTCTGTCTCCCGAGTGCTGGGATTAAAGGCGTGTGCCACCACACCTGGCGATATTGTCTTTCTTTACCACTGCATAGAACTCCATTGTCTTTATCCACTCATCAGTTGAGGGACATTTGGGTTGCTTTCAGCTCTTCACTACTGTGAAGAGAGCTGCAATAAACATGGTTGTGCACATATCTCTGCTATAGGATGAGTCTTGTGGGTATATTCCCAGTAGTGGTATGTCTGAGTCAGGTGGTAGGTTCATTTTGAGTCTTTTAAGTGTTCTCCATGCTGCTTTCCATAGAGGTTGCATGAGTTTGCATTCCCACCAGCAGTGGATGAATGTTCCCCTTTCCCCACAACCTCTCCAGCATTTGGTATCATTTGTTTTCTTGATCATAGCCAGTCTTACTGGGGTAAGAGGAAATCTTAAAGTGGTTTTAATTTGCATTTAATTATTAGTGACGTTGAACACTTTTTAAGATGTTTCTCAGCCATCTTTACTTCATTTGTGTAGTCTCTGTTCAGCTCTTTACTCCATCCATTGATCGGGTCATTTGTTTACTTGTTCCTTTGTTTTTTGAGTAATTTATATACTTTGGATGTTAATCCTCTGTCATATGTATCACTGGTGAAGGTTTCCTCCCACTTTGTGGGTTTTCTCTTCACTTCGATTGTCTCTTTTGATGTACAGAAGCTTTTGAGTTTAATGAGGTCCCACTTGTCAATTGTTGACCTTTCGAGAAAGGGTCTCCCTGTAGCCTCAGCTTGCCTGGAACTCACTTTGTAGACCACGCTGGCCTTGATCTCACAGAGATCTGCCTGCCCCTGCCTTCCAAGTGCTGGGATTAAAGGCATAGCCACCATACCCGGCTTATTTATTATTTTTTATTTTATGTGTATGAGTGTATAAAAAGTACACCCATGTCATGCAATGCCTGAAGAGGACATTGGATCCCCTGGAATGGGAGTTATGGATGGTTGTTAGCCACCATGTGGGTCCTGAGAATCGAACTCAGGTCCTCTGCAGAAGTACTCAGTGCTCTTAGTGTATGTGCTGCCAAAGTGAGCATGTAGTCAGTGTTCTTAAGCCCTGAGTCATCTCTCCAGCCCTGATATTCACTGCTTTAAATTTTTTAATTTATTATTATTATTTTATGTGTATGAGTGCTTTATTTTTGGATTTTTGAGACAGGGTCTCCTTTCAATCCCACCTTGCTCTGTAGACCAGGCTGGCCTTGAACTCACAGAGATCCTCCTGCTTCTGCTTCCCAAGTGCTGGGATTAAAGGCATGCTCTGTGCACCACCATGCCTGGCATGTATGAGTGTTTTGTCTGCATATATACAGCTACACACACAGAGACACACATACATGGTGCACTCATGTTGTGCAATGCCCGTGGAAGCCAGAAAAAGGGACTGGGTCCCTTGAAATGAATTTAATTGATTATGTGGGTGCTGAAACGGAGCCCAGGTCCTCTGGAGAACAGCTGGGGCTCCTAACCTCTGAGCAGTCTCCCAGCCCCAGATTGCTGCTTTTTTCACAAACATGTCAGGTGTGGTCCAAGAGGGAATAGAAACTTGAAGAATGAGCACCCTCATTGGGAGGGCCGTGCTCTAAGGGATTTTCTCCCACTTGCCCCTGGCTCCTGCCTGCTCTTATCCCCGATTGTAATTACCCTGTTTGGCATGTGTTTTGAGTATATTCCAGAAATCCTTGATTAACTTAAATCGCAGCAGTTTCTCAAGCCACTCCCCAGCTACATTTCCTGATACGGCACAACCCCTACCCCTCGCCAATATGGCAGAACCTTAACCATGATCTTCTTTCCCCTCCCCAAAGGGAGAAGAACATAAAAGCTCGGAGTCTGTGAGTCCTCCTATCAGGCTGTGGGGATGGGGGTGCCTGCTCAGCTTTGTTCTCTGCCTAGGAAACCTCCCTGTTCTTCCCAGGCTAGTTCCCTTCATTCTTTCCCTGATTTCTATTTTCTTACAGGGAAGAGAAAGGTTTAGAGAAGCAAATGACGAGCCTGGGCTGATTACTGTTCTGTTCACTCTCATCAAACATCTAGTATAAGCACCTCAAGGGGGCAGGAGTTCATTAGGGTAATGGGTTCCAGTCGTAGTTCATTATGGCTGGGAAAGTATGATGGAGTTCAGGGTTGGGGAGTGCAGCTTGTCTTCTCATATCTCCTAGAAGCAGGGAGCAGAAACCTCTGGCAGTGTCAGAAATGAGTGTCCTCTTCAAGCCCCGCCCCTCAGTGATCTTATCTGACAGCTAGGTTCTACTTCCTGTAGGTTCCACAACCTCCGGAACCACCTGGTCAACAAGTAAGCATTCAAACTTCGAGCCCATGGAGACAGTCACATTCACACCATTCTGGAGCCCACATTGTGGAGTGAGTGGGCCCCTTGCTCCTCGGCTCCTGCCTGGCACCCGGGAGACCTGGGCTTGTTCTCCAGCTTTACCCCAAGCTCCCTGAGATTTTCACATAATGGATGTGGACAGCTTCCCTTCAAAGCTGCCCTAGAAAGGAGCAGCTGACACTTGTCTGTGGAGGACTTGCAGTCAGAAGCAGGGTGTCCCCAGGGTGCTCCAAAGACCATTTCAACAGAAGTCAAAATGGTCCTCAATGATGAGGGCTTAAACTTCCAGCTCTTCTGGGTCAGCGGTCTTCCACCACATACATGGTGGCTTATGTACATTCTGAGCCCCACCCTCACCCCAAGACCTATGGTATCTTTGTCAGAAATGGTTTCCACCTATGGCTCTGATACATGGTTTGGCTTTGATTGTGATTCATGGCCTATGAGGACTCAGGGGTTGCTGTGTTACCTCAAAGCACCCTGCCTGGCAGTGCCTAGGAACAGGCCCAGCTATGAGATCCAGTCCGATATGCTAATAAGATCAATGCAATGGTACATTAGAAATGCAAACTCATTTGCAAATGAATGTTAATAAGGAGGAACAGCAGAAGCCCAGGCTGGGCCAGAATCAATGGCGTGACTGTGACTAGCTCTTCCTCAGTTAAGTAACATAATTTGTTCAATTTGTTTTATGTCAGCAAGTGAAGAACCTTTTACTCACGTTGATTCATGGAAGGAGGTTAGAAAATGGTACAGTAGAAAAGAAATTAACATTTAACCTGCCTGCCTGGATTTCCTAACGGATGTCTCAATATGAGGGGCTGTGTGCGTAAATTCTCCTGATAAACCAGAATGAAACAGCAGCTATTTAAATCCCACGGAGAACCTGGGTGTCATATATACTCCGAAGCCTGACCAGTCAACGCTGAGTCAGAATTCAGAAGATGGGAATTCTAGTCTGGCTGGCTGCTTGTCACATGACCGTAAGTCACAAGCTCTTGGCCTCAGTTCTTGCATCTGTGAAGTGGTTAAACGTGAGTTTATAATAAACCACAGCATGTCAATTGTGACGTTGCCCCTTCAGTGTGATCCCCTAGCCTCGTCACTAGGCCAAATTAATTGATCTTTTGTTTTGGGAGCACACACCGCATGTCAGGCGTCAGACTGGCTGATGAAGGCCCAGAGGGGGATGAAATTGCCAGCTCTGACCAAAGGGAAATAAGATTACAGCTAGTGGCCAGGCGTGGTGCTGCACACCTTTAATCCTAAAACTTGGGAGGCAGAGGCAGGCAGATCTCTGTGAGTTCACAGCCAGCCTGGTCTACAGAGAGAGTTCCAGGACAGCTGGAGCTATAGGGAGATGCTGTCTCAAAGAGCGGAAAAACAAAAAAAAAAAAATTACAGAGTAGTAATGTGTCTTTCAAAAAAGAATTTAATATGAAAAGTTTCAAATCTTCAGGAAAGAGCAGAACAGCACGATGAACTTTCAGACACTCGTCCTGGAGATTGAGCAGAAGTGAGATATTGCCACGATTTCTTGGTCTGTTTCTCAGGTTATCTTGCTGAGTTATTTTAAAGCAAACCATGGACAACTGTGCAGCATTGCCATGATCAAGCTCCTTCAGGAATTCATAGTTGTTAGGTGACAAGCATTGCTGCTTAAGTACTGGTTACGGATCCTCTGCAATGGGCCAGCATCCAAACTAGGACATCACTGAGGTCACATGCCTCTTCTGAGCTCATGGATTATTGAAAGAATATGGGCCTGGGGTGTAGGGGCGGGAGGCTGAGAGATTGAGACCAGCCACATCTAGGCCACTCCTATGAAGAGTCAGCCTACACACCATGCTGCTTGCTTCTCCTTTGAGTTCTGTAGGAGAATCTCTACCTTTTGACTCTCTTCTAGAGCCCCTTGATCTTGGGAACCAAGCCCACTTAGAATAATGTCTTTTTGATTGACTCATAGTCTCAACTTTGATGAGTAACCTGTTTTTCTAGTTTCATTGTATGGTCTATGTCATCAAATATATCCTGATAAAAGCCATACTCAGAGGAAGAAAGGGTTCATTTCTGCTCTCCAAGTCCAGGTTATAGCCCTTCGCCTGTGGGCAAGGTCCAAAGCAGGGCAACTTGAGAACAGCTAGCCAAGAAGAGAGAGAGAGATGGAATGCAGGCCATAACTGTGCTCAGGTGGGTTCCCATAGCTCAGGGTCCCGTGCGGTGCCGCCCACAAATGGGCTGGATCTCCCCAGGCCATCTGCTTTATTAAGGGGCAATCCCCCAAACATGTCACTAGGTCAACCCGATGTAGCCAATGCCCTCATTGAGACCCTTCTCTTCCCAGGTGATTCCTTAGGTTGTGTCAAAGTGACAGTTAAAGCTAACCACCACATCTGTCATGTAGACACCATCCTGCCTGATTCTCAGGTCTTGCTTCCAATCAAGAGGAGATGACTATACAGGACAGCCAATCATTGAGAAGAATCTTGGGGGCCATCGTGCGGTGGGAGACATTTGGCCTACCTTGGACATACATCTCTATAAGTTTAATATGGAATAAAAGAGAAGTTTAAAATGTACCCGTTCCTACAGATTATGGCATTTCATTATAGAATCTAATATTGGTCTGGTTCTATTAGTTAGTTTAGCTTCTGCTTGTGCTGTATAACAAACCAAGCCCCAAATCTCAAAATCTCAGTAGCCTCTAGCACCATCTTGTATTTTTCTTTCTTTCTGACTTATGGTGCCAGCCATTGTGAGCTGATTTTTAGCTTTGGGGACCCGACTTTGAAGGACCCAGCTCTTTCTGGGAAAGAAAGATAGAGGAAGATATATGAGCTTAACTTTAGGCTTCAGCTCTGGGCAGTGGCCACTCCTGCTGCTCTGAACCCTCCATTTGCTCATGCGGTCCCACTTCAATTGGCTAGGGAAGTGCTACCTTCCAATAATATGGGGGGGGTGTCGTAGTCATCGAAGGGCAAGCAACTGGGCATGCTTTCTCGTGCTGAGTGTGTGGTGTGATGCATGATCTGTATGAGCATGTGGAGGCAGGGATTCCAGTGTTTTCCTCAGTCATTCTCCACATTGTTTTTCTGAGAGGTCGGGGGGTCCTTGTCAGACCTGGAGCTCACCAGGTGCAGAGCGGCGGAGGGCTCCTTCTCTGCTTCTCATGACCGGACTGCAGGAAGCACTGCTATGCTCGCTTCTGCTAATGTTAAGTGGCAGAGATCCCCAAACTCGAGTCAGGAATACTCTGAGATAAGAAACAAATTATTAACCAATCAAAGAAAAAAAAATAACTGAGCTCGCATAAAAATCAGAAGCCTTTTTATGTTTCAAATGATATTTAAAAAAGGTAAATGACTGGACCTAGGGGATTTTGCAAACCCATATGGTGCCAACCCCACGCTTGTGCACCAAGGTCGGCACGTGGCAGGTGGTGCATGCCTTGTAATCTTGCACCTCGTGGAAGAATGGGGCAGGGAGGCATCGGAAAGTTTCAAAGTATCCTTGGCTACATAGCAAATTTCTGAGGACCATCGCTGGGCACGTGCAGAGCTGCTAAGAAAAGAACAGTAAATGTCTACCATTCGGCTCAACCAGAGAATGGCGGAGAATATTAGTTGTTAAACCAATGTCAGATAAAGTGTGTCTAGAACATAAATTATAAGAATTTTCGCATAGTCTGGTAACACAGAAATCCCCCAACTTACTTGACTTATAAACCACGATTTATTCCTTAAAGTGACCAGTATTTTTACAAGCATGTTACATGGCTTAGAAATCAATCATTAAGGATAATGCCACATTGATTAGCCAACTCAGACTCTCGGGCTGTCCTGAGGACATCCACATTACTCCCCCATGCCCCCGTTGCCTTGTGTTTGCAACAGGCCAGCTGTTGCAGCTCAGATGTCCTGCTCAGCTTTCAGCACATGCATGTAGGATGCGGAGCGAGGTCTGATTTCAATAGATAAATGCAGTGCCCGACTTGCCGCATGCAGAGTAAGGTTAGCGTACCAGCGAAATGCTGGCTATATCGGTTTGTGGTCTTTCGGTAAGATTCAATCTGGACAAGTCAGCCGATTCTGCAACCCCTCCTTGGGGGTAACCAAACCTTCTGTGCTGGTGGCATGCTGGTTAGTAACACAGCATTCATGTAGTGAGTGCCTGCTCAGCTCCTCTAAGCCATGACTATGGTTGATAACTGTGCAAAGCACTTAGAGATGTCACAGCAGGGTTGAGGTAACTAGAAGAGTAGAGAGAGTTTAGCTGGGTCCCCCAAGTCCACGTGACTCTCTGTCCGATTCACAAGGTTGAGAACAGTGCAAGCTGGTCCTGCGCATAGTAAGCTCCGATGGCTCCGTGGGCTGGGTTGCTCTGTGGGTTTCAGTGTGTTCACCTCCGTGACCTCCCCCGACCTCCTGAGATTGTTCGACTGTCTCATTGTTTAATTAAATCCTCACTGATTTAAAATCACACTAATCAGTGCAGCCTCTGGGCATGTCGTTGTGAGAGGGCATTTCTAGAGAGTTTTGACCTGAGGAGGGAAGACCCTACCGTTGAAGCAGGATGCACACCATATCATCAGACCGGTGGGAAAAAGCCAGAATGTGTGCTGGTGTTTCCAATTTTTCCTTCCGTCCTGGTCGTGCCTAGATGTGAGCGAGCAGCTTTCCATGCACCTGCTACCACAGCCTCCATCCATTCCCACCTCTCATGCCTTCCCACCGTGGTGGACAGTATATTTACTTCAGTACTGTGAATCAATAATTAAGAATCCTTCTCCCCATAACTTCCATCTGTGAGGCATCTGGTCACTGCTGGACAGCCTCAGTGTTGTACTTGACACACCTGGGAGGGGGAACCTTACTGGAAGAATTTTCTTCCATGGCTTAGCCTGCATGGCCCACATCTGTGGGCATTTTCCTTGAGTGATGCTTTAGTGACAGAGGACCGTCTACACTGTAGGGGGGGGGTGCGCACATCTGGGCAAGGTTGTCTCATACTTTAATACGAAGCAGTGGGCTGAGGTCATCAAGCCCAGGGGAGTAAGCCAGTAAGCATGTCCCCTTGCCAAATGGTCCTGACTTTTTGTCCATCGTGCCGATGTCGTTCTGCATCTGGTGATGAAACTGTAAGCTGAGGATGGGATGGGCCCTTTTCTCTCCATATTAGTTTTGCGTCAATGTTTTATATAGCCCAGATAGAAAGCTAGACAGTCACAGTCGAAGAGAACACGTAACACAGCACTCTTAAACGCTGTCATGCACACCAGTATTGGGATAGACGCCCTGGGAGTGACTCCTATATCCTTCGGTTTTCTACTTCTTCACCCTTCACCCCATCCTCAACCTATTCTGCCTAACTGGATTGATAAGAACCCTCCACCACTCACCAACCCCAAAGCCCCCTAGGACTGGGGTTCTGCCTCTTCTTCATCTCAGATTCTGTCTGTTTTCTTTCCTCCTTGCTCCTTGCCTACATCTGGCTTTCATAGTTGAGCTTGTCGATTTGGTTATTTCAGCCTGATTTCTCCACCTCAGAGAACCAGCAGAGCCCAGAGATCTGGCCTGCGCTCTGGCCACGCCTCCCTGCCATCCTTCTTAGTATACATGAGATGCTCAAATGATGATGTTTTATTCTAATGACAAAGAGTATAAACAAGCACAGGAATGGCCTGGCAATTAAATCTCCACCTCCATCTTGTGGCAGTGACTGCAATGAATATGAGAAATAGTTTAAGCTAACCCATTCTCATTACAAGTCGATAATACATGTCTTTGTGGTCATTCTTATGTTTCCGAGCAGAAATCTGACCACAACTGTCTCCTGCATGTCAGTTTGAAAAGAATACGGACAGCCCTGTATTTTTCTCCAGCACTCTCCATTTGCCCGCCATCTGCCGAGGACTGATCTTTGGGGAAGCTGAAAATTAGGCGTAAAGAACTTATCTGTTTTATGTTTAAATGGTGTGACACGGACCTGCTAAACATCTGGTATGAATGTTATTTACGTCCAATGTGCCTCAAAAACACATTGAGTTGGCAACTGATTCCTCCTTCTCTAGTAATATATTAGTAGTTGTACTCACACTCGGGCTCCCGTTATACAGCTAACATGCATGAGAACTGAGTCAAGAGGCAGGAGGTTGGAGAAGCAGGACAGGTCTCCTAAGGGGAGCACCCCTCACCCCCCCAATTCATAAGCCAACACAGGAGCACTGAGTGGCCATGTCTTTATGTGCACTGTGCAGAAGGGATTTTCTAGAATAGCTACATGTTTACTGTTCTGAAGGACTCTTCTGTAGCCATGGCATAACATGAATCCATTTACCAGTAATTACTTGTACCAATGACTCAGTCATTCTTTTTGCATGTATTAATTGAGCAATTATGATGTACTACCTATTGTCCAGGTTCTAGGAGTGCTTTTAGGAGATCCCTTTTGTATGCTCAATCAGAGCAGAATATAAACATCACAGAAGGCTACGAAGGTTACAGAAGCAGCCCCCCCCCCATTTTCAGGAGTATGGTCGTAAGGGGATGAACATGTTCCATCCCAGCATCCTGGCTTGCTCTTGACTAGTTACTGGCAATGGTAAGTCACACAGCATCTCTGGACCCCAGCTGTCTCCATCCTTTAACTACGGTCTACCGGCCTATTGAGAATGGGTTATATAATAGAGAAAGTGCTTCGTGTCCACCAATGTAACCTGCCTAGTGTAGGGGCCACAAGCGGCTTCCTGAGGATGGTAAAGTCTGCTGGTATAAAGGGCCAGAACAGCGTATTTCCAAGGTGATGGTTCTGGTGCACTACGGGAGCAGTTTGACGTTGGGCTGGATCCTTGCAGAGGGAGGCATGGCAGCAGAGAGCCCTTGAGTGTCCGGGTGCCGCAGTGGGAGGAATCTGGGCTTGACTTCCAATGCCGTGGGCGGCTTTTTGGCAGGATGAAGGGAGGTTGAGCAGGTTTGTATTTTAGAAATGCTACCCTTGCCGGTATAAGGCAAACGGAGACTGGGATGTCAGCAGGTGGTGGTAAGGGTTGTGCTGATTCTGTCCGGTGTTCTAATGCAAGCTCATTTTTATGTCGGATGGCATTTTGATAGAGTGAGAACTTATAATATTGATTTTAGAGTTCTTGAAAAGATAGTCCTTGATGCTTGCTCCGATATCTTGTATATTCAACATAAATTAAATATTAAAAATTATTTTAATTTTAATTTATTTATTTCTGTTTACTGTGTATGTAGTGTAACTGCATGTATGCAGGTCTTATGCACCTGTGTTCGTACATCGCTGGAGGTCAGAACGATTGGGGCGTCGGATTCCCCGAACAGGAGTTCAAAGTAAATGGTTCTCAGCCGCCAATTGGGATGCTGGGAATCGATAACCATGGGTCCTCTGCAAGACTGCTCTGTGACACTCCATTACAGTCAAGGCCAATCTTCTCCAGCCCCTATTGAACATATCTTTTTTAATTACTTATTCTTTCTTATTACCATGTATGAGCATTTTTGCCTCAATGAAATATACGTGACTACATTACATCTGCCTGGGGTCCCTGAGAAGGCCAGAACGAGAGCATTCAATGCCCTGCGAACTGGGCTTACAGGTATGATTTGGGGCCATCGCATGTCGGGTGCAGGGAATCAAACGTTGGGCCCTCTGGCAGAAGTCAGGCAAATGTATCTAACTTGCTGAGCCCATTATTTCCCTGTTCCTCTCCACGACCAGTGTGCTCAGACTCCTGTTTGAGTTCTGTGCAGGTAACCCTTTTCCTGTCAGGGGAGGAGGAGACTGGGGGTGGGTGGAAGAACCCGAAGGCTTCGCAATCCAGGAATTGCATGGACTTACCTTACCCTGTGGGGTGCCCAGGCTCGATCCAGTTGATGCATGGACTTACTCTCTCCTGTGAGCCCAGCTCGACCAGGAGCATGGACTGACCGTTCCCTGTGTGCTCAGGTGAGTGTTGCTCGATCTTGGGCTGCTCGGTGCACCACCCAGCTTGTGCTAATGGCAGATCCTGTTTTCTACTGGGCTTATTTCTTTACTGCAGTTTGATCTCCCTGAACCTTATACCAAAATGGGTGGTGAAGAGAACGTCAACCCCACGCAGAAGTTTTTTTTTTTTACATCTACATGCGCGATACTAATCTGCTACTTGTTGGTCCCCTCACATTATGTCCTGTCATGTGTAAGGTCTATGGCCGCTGAGTTCTCCCCCAGAATGGTATAAAAGCCAACGGAGGTCTAGTCGGTTCTCGGAGCAAAGTTTAAATATCAGAGTTAGCCGGGGCTAAGGCTTAAGGAGCAGAGGAAGGAGCAATGCCCAAATGGCGTCCTGGCTTTGGGAATTTTAAGGGGCAGAAAGTGGGGGAAAATAGAGATATCCAGTGGGGAGAGTGGGTGGGTGGGTTGGAATCTGGAATCTGGCCTCCAGAAGGGTGAGGGGCGAGGTGGAAAATTACTGAGTAATCAGGGGTGGCCTACTTTAGCATAACGTAACTTCAAGGCCAATGCACTAGTAGAGCAAGGTTCTTTTGGAGCCTCCGGCTCTTTAAAGGTGTCTCTGCCTTCCGATGGGCTTCTGGAGCTTACACCTCAGCCTGACGCTCCAATATAATAATTTTTTTTTTTTTTGGTCTTTTGTTTGAGCATGGGTCTCCTTGTATTCCCTGGCTGTCCTGGAACTCACTTAATTGTAGACCAGGCTGGCCTTGATCTCACAGTAGTCCACCTGCCTCTGCCTCCAGAGGTGCTAGGATTAAAGGTCATGGCAGCCACTACACCTTGGCTTAATTAAAGAAAAAAACTTTTTTTTTTTGTTTTTGTTTTTATTTGGGTTGGAGGGATGGCTCAGCGGTAAGAGCACCCACTGCTCTTGCAAGGCCCCGGGTTTCAAGTTACCCAGCACCGCACATGGCAGCTAAAGGAACGCGTACTTTAGAAGCTGGGCGTGGTGGTGCATGCCTTTAACTACCTAGCACTCAGGAGGTCGAGGGAAGCAGATCTCCTAAGCCTTCAAGGTCAAAGCCTGTCTACAGAGTGAGATTGCAGGACAGCTGGGGCATAGGAAGACCCTATCTAAAACATTAGAATAAATAAAGTCAGTGACAGCAGATAAGGCAAGCTGACACAGGAAAGTGGGGAAGTAATTGCCATAATGAAGGAAAATATCACAGCAGACCTGGAAGTCCGAAGTCATAGTTGCCTCTAGAACTGGCTGGGAACAGACCAGAGCTTAAGGGTGGGTCACCCTAGGAGCCCCGTCCCTTCCCAGTCTGGCCGTCAGCCCTAGGCCTGCGTCATTCCCCAACCCCCAGCTCCGAGCTGCAGCCTTCAGTTTGGCAGCTGTTAATAGGCAGTGGAATCAGATCTGACCTTTGCATCTAGGTGGGGATTTTTTTTAAATTATTAACTTTTAAATGGTTTTAATCTCAAATGTGAGCTGAAATCTTATTTGTATGAAAAACCCGGCATATCATTGTCCTTTTGCCCTAAAAATATATTTACACCCAAACACCACTAATAATTAAAGCCAGTGGAAATCAGCAGGCCATGTTCCAGTATTGATGTGCACAGCAGAGGTGCCGGCCGCTCTCATACCTAAGTGGCATTCCTGAAAAGGAACAGCGTGGCTATCCGTTGCAGCAGCATTTTCTTGATTGCTTGGCAAAGCTAACAGGCAGGAGGTTGAGCTCTTGTGTCGCGTATTGGGTCAACAAAGCTTCGCCTGCATGGTGCCTCCCCCACCGAACAATCACATTAGGTGGTTCAAAAGAAAATGCTTCACAATTAGAGCGAAATGTCCAACAAAGGATAGTTAGGCTGACCTTGCATTCTGGGAGAGCCTGGACAGGGTAGGAGTATCGTTAGGCCACATGATAATCTTGGCCAGTTCGACATTCAACCAAGTCTAAGGTACATCAGTGAGGCTGCAATAATTTCCAAACCCACAAGAAGGTGTCCTGAGCACATGAGTCCAGTGTCCACCAGCTAAGAATAGTTGGTGATTTTGTGCGTTGCAAAGCAATAATTTCTGTAATGCAAGTATACTGGCAGGGCTTGGGACCTGCTCAGACCCTGAGTTAGGGGGTTTTCTCTGTCTGTCTTCTCATTTTATATGGGATTAGATAAATCATGTAGGGAGAGGCCGTTCAAATGAGCCCCTGTTTCCTTTTATATAACCAAGTAGAAAGAGAAAAGGGAAAGAAAGAATCTTCTTTGCAGGATAGTGGTGGTTTAAACAAGGTAATATACATTAAGCACATAACAGGGCTTGAGTGTGGAGATCAGGCTGTGTGAATGGGTTTATTATTCTGTCATCTCAACTGTCAACATTCAGAACTGCAGACATCCTGGAGGAGAGGGGCCTCTGGGGCAAATGGCTGTGGGCATTTTGTTGATTATGTTAATCGAGGCAGGAAGACTCCCCCTTATACCCCACCTGCCCCCTATGGGTGGCATCACCCCTGTGGATAACACACCCCGCAGCGGGAGACGCTGGACTTCAAAGGAGGAAGTGAGCTGAGGACAAACATTCATTGACCAGGGTACCACGTGACAAGCTTCTCCAGCTCCTGCTCTTAGGACTTCCCTGCTTTGATGAACCCTGAGCCAAAACAAACCCTTCATTCCTTTAACGCGTTGCTCGTCATCCAGAGTGTAGACAAAAGTATGGAAAGGCTAAGCTTCCTTTTTTTCCCTCTTCTCTCCCTCTTCCGTTGTCCTCAGAACAAAACTGTGAAATTAGCCAGGGGTTCTTATAAGGAAAAATAATATCAGAGAGCTTGGCAAAAGTTCCCTCTGATAAAACTTCGATTCTTTCAAATGAAACTTGGTATATTTACAACATAATAATGAATATTAAGCATCCAGAACTACAAAAATCGGGCTAAAGTGCAATGAATATAAAACAATGGGAAAGAATATATGAAGACATGAATATAGGCATTTTATGGAAGAGTAAACTGGAATGGTCAATTAGCATATGAAAAGTTGTTCAACCTCATTTGTAATTAGGAAAATGCAAACTAAAACCACAATGACATACTGTTTTATATTTGCCTACTTGATCCAAGTTAAGAAGTCTCCTGACCATATTGTGTATAAGCGAGTGTATTAGGTGGGGGTTTTCTCTAGAGGAACACAAAAACGAAAATGAATATATACTATGTATGAATGCAATAAGAAAACTTCATTTGATTGGCTTCGACAGGATAGGGGGACAGGGTGGGTCTAGTATGGGGTACCATCTGCATGCTGGAGAGGCTGAGAATCTTGGAGCAGCACAGTCGATGAAGCTGGATGCCACGGGAGTCCCAATCTTGCACTGAAGACCTGGAGGATCTTGGAGAGTTACTGATGTTAAAGCAGGATGGGGCAGCAGGGAGTGAGGCAACAATGCTCTTCCTCAGACCTCTTTCCAGGCTGTCTGTGCCACCCACTCTGACGGCTGGTCTTTCCGCTTAGCTAACCCTCCCATAAAAGCCTGTACAGATATTTGCAGAGGGGTGTCTCCCTATGTTTGAATCCTAAACTCCGCCGTCAAGGCTAACCATCCATCATGAGGGTGACTATGAATTTGAATCTCTCGTGGATATTGGCAGAGGGAAAGAGGCAATAGAAACAACTTCCGCAAAAAAGGGTTGGCATTGGTTTCCTGCGCAAAAATCACACATTGCAACAAACAAAACAACACCATGCACACCACACAAAAGCCACGCAGTGCATACACAGAACAAGCCAGCTGCTCCATTCTGTCGACCTGTGAGAAGCTCTTGTTTGTGTGCAGTAGGATTGTGACGAAGATGCTTCCCACAGCTGTACAGATAAAAAACCAAACCTTGGAACTGCTCTCATGCCCACCAATAAGAGACACTTGGAATAAAAAATAATAGATTATAGCGAAATCTTCACATATGACAAAGATTGCGCATGAGCATATAGGCCACAAAACAGCTGTATAGATTCTTTGAAAAACCCAAATGCCTCGAGCTGAGTAAATGCATCATGCAGAAGAACCCGTATAAGAACAAATGTCATTTTTTCAAAAGCTCAAAAACCCTAACCATATCAACTCTAACAGTACTCTGAATGTATAGTTTAGATAATAGACCTGATAAACCACTACAATTCAGGAATCTGCTACCCGTCTGTAGAGAAAGCCGGGTCGTGGATGAGCTGGGTAAGAACAAATAATGTTAGCTAACGTTGAGATGTTCTTGTGTCCTTGCTGATTTCAAAAGTGTTTTCAACTGTGGGTAATCATAAAAAATAAAAATAAGTACCAGGACAGAAGGCTGGGAGGGGACAGATGGCAGCTGTAGTCTCCAACTGGCTCTCAGAAGATGCAGATGGAGGAGAGTGCTGGGCAGTGCTCCCCAGCAGACAAAGCTCACTAGGGTGAAAGAGAAGATGTGACGATGTCCTTGGAGAGTGGAGCTTGCAACACTTTCTGGTCACATACAGAGAACACANAAAAAAAAAAAAAAAAAAAATTACAGCTAGTAATGTGTCTTTCAAAAAAGAATTTAATATGAAAAGTTTCAAATCTTCAGGAAAGAGCAGAACAGCATGATGAACTTTCAGACACTCGTCCTGGAGATTGAGCAGAAGTGAGATATTGCCACGATTTCTTGGTCTGTTTCTCAGGTTATCTTGCTGAGTTATTTTAAAGCAAACCATGGACAACTGTGCAGCATTGCCATGATCAAGCTCCTTCAGGAATTCATAGTTGTTAGGTGACAAGCATTGCTGCTTAAGTACTGGTTACGGATCCTCTGCAATGGGCCAGCATCCAAACTAGGACATCACTGAGGTCACATGCCTCTTCTGAGCTCATGGATTATTGAAAGAATATGGGCCTGGGGTGTAGGGGCGGGAGGCTGAGAGATTGAGACCAGCCACATCTAGGCCACTCCTATGAAGAGTCAGCCTACACACCATGCTGCTTGCTTCTCCTTTGAGTTCTGTAGGAGAATCTCTGACCTTTGACTCTCTTCTAGAGCTCCCTTGATTGAACCAAGCCCACTTAGAATAATGTCTTTTGATTGACTCATAGTCAATTGATGAGTAACCTGTTTTTCTAGTTTCATTTCTATGGCTATCATAAAATATCCTGATAAAAGCAACTCAGAGGAAGAAAGGGTTCATTTCTGCTCCCAGTTCCAGGTTATAGCCCTTCGCTGTGGGAAGGTCAAAGCAGGAACTTGGAACAGCTAGCCAAGAGCAGAGAGAGAATGAATGCAGGCATACTTGTGCTCAGGTGGGTTTCCCCATAGCTCAGGGGCCCTGGTGCTGCCCACAATGGCCTGGATCTTCCCAGGCCATCTGCTTATTAAGGCAATCCCCCACAGACATGTCCATAGGTCAACCCGATGTAGCCAATCCCTCATTGAGACTCTCTTCCCAGGTGATTCTAGGTTGTGTCAAAGTGACAGTTAAAGCTAACCACCACATCTGTCATGTAGACACCATCCTGCCTGATTCTCAGGTCTTGCTTCCAATCAAGAGGAGATGACTATACAGGACAGCCAATCATTGAGAAGAATCTTGGGGGCCATCTTGAACATTTGCCTACCTTGGACATTACATCTCTATAAGTTTAAATATGAAAAAAAAAAGTTTAAATATGAACCTCTACAGATTATGGGCATTTTCATTATAGAATCTAATATTGGTTGTTCTATTAGTTAGTTTAGGCTCTGTTGTGCTGTCATAACAAACCAACCCCAAATCTCAAATCTCAGTGCCTCTAAGCACCATGCTTGTTTTTTCTTTCTTTCTGACTTAGGTGCCATGTCCATTGTGAGCTGATTTTAGCTTTGGGGACCCGACTTGAAGGACCCAGCTCTTTCTGGGAAAAAAGATAGAGGAAGATATAGAGCTTTAACTTTAGGCTTCAGCTGGGCAGTGGCCACTCCTGCTGCTCTGACCTCTCATTTGCTCAGCTCACACTCAATTGGCTGGGAAGTGCTACCTTCCAAAAGGGAGGGGGTGCGTAGTCATGAAGGGCAGCAACTTGGGCATGCTTTCTCTCTGAAGTGTGTGTTGTATGCATATGCATGAGCATGTGGAGGCCAGGGATCCAGTGTTTTCCTCAGTCATTCTCCACATTGTTTTTCTGAGAGGTCGGGGGGTCCTTGTCAGACCTGGAGCTCACCAGTTGAGTGGGCGGATGGGCTCCTTCTCTGGCTCTCATTGACCGGACTGCAGGAATGCACTGCTATGCCTCGCTTCTCAATGTAAGTGGCAGAGATCCAAACTCGAGTCAGGTAAGTTACTTCTTAGATAAGAAACAAATTATAACCAATCAAAGAAAAAATAACTGAGACTCCATAAAAATCAGAAGCCTTTTTATGTTTCAAATGATATTTAAAAGGTGAAATGACTGGAACTGGGGATGTGTGAAACCCAAGGTGCCAACCCCAGCTTGGCACAAGTCGGGTGGGTGGTGCATGCCTGTAATCTTGCACTCTGGAGATGGGGGCAGGAGGATCGGAAGTTCAAAGTCATCCTTGGCTACATAGCAAATTTGAGGCCAGCCTGGGCTACGTGCAACTGTCTAAGAAAGAAAGTAAAAATTTCTACCATTCTCAACCAGAGAATGGCAGAAATTATTTGTAAACCATATGTCAGATAAAGGTGTCTAGAATAAATATAGAATTTCTGCAACTGAACAAAATCCCCCAACTACTTGACTTAAAACAGATATTTTCTCTTAAGAGGACACATGGATTTTTACAAGCATGTGACATGGTTGTAGAAATCAATCATTAAGGAAATGCACATTGAGTTAGCAACTCAGATCTCTCTGGGCTGTCCTGAGGACATCCACATACCCCCCATGCCCCGTGCCTTGGTTTGCAACAGGCCAGCTGTCACTCATGTCCTGTCTCAGCTTTCAGCAATGCATGTAGAGCGGAGCGAGGTGCTGTTAATAGATAATGCAGTGCCCGACTCTGGCCCATGCAAGTAAGTTAGCTACCACAAATGCTGGCTAATCGTTTTGGTCTTTCGGGTAAGATCAAGTGGACAAGCACCGATTCTGCAACCCCTGGTAACCAAACCTTCTGTGCTGGTGGCATGCTGGTTAGTAACACAGCATTCATGTAGTGAGTGCCTGCTCAGCTCCTCTAAGCCATGACTATGGTTGATAACTGTGTAAAGCACTTAGAGATGTCACAGCAGGGTTGAGGTAACTAGAAGAGTAGAGAGAGTTTAGCTGGGTCCCCCAAGTCCACGTGACTCTCTGTCCGATTCACTAGGTTGAGAACAGTGCAAGCTGGTCCTGTGCATAGTAAGCTCCGATGGCTCCGTGGGCTGGGTTGCTCTGTGGGTTTCAGTGTGTTCACCTCCGTGACCTCCCCACTTGAGATTGTTCATCTTCATCATTGTTAATCAATCTCACTGATTTAAAATCACCTAGGATATGCACCTCTGGGCATGTCTGTGAGGGCATTTCTAGAGAGTTTTGACTGAGGAGGGAAGACCTACCTTGAAGAGGATGACACCATATCATAGACTGGTGGAAAAAGCCAGATGTGTGCTGGGTGTTCCAATTTTTCTTCCTCCTGGTCTGCCTAGATGTGAGCGAGCAGCTCCATGCACCTGCTACCACAGCCTCCATCCATTCCCACCTCTATGCCTTCCCACCGTGGTGGACAGTATTTCTTCATACTGTGAATCAAAATAAATCCTTTCTCCATAACTTCCATCTTGTGAGGCATCTGGTCACTGCTGGACAGCCTCAGTTGTGTACTTGACACACCTGGGTAGGGGGAACCTCTACTGAGGAATTTTCTTCATGGCTTAGCCTATGGCCACATCTGTGGGCATTTTCTTGATTGCTTAGTGACAGAGGACCAGCACACTGTGGGGGGGGTGCCACATCTGGGCAGGTTGTTCTATATTGTAATACGAAGGCAGGCTGAGCACCAGCCAGGGGAGTAAGCCAGTAAGCAGTGTTCCTCCATGGTCTGTACTTTGGTTCCTGCCCTGTCGTCCCTCTGGGATGAACTGTAAGCTGAGGATGGAGTGGGCCCTTTTCTCTCCAAGTTAGTTTTGGTCAATGTTTTATTATAGCAATAGAAAGCTAGACAGTCACAGTGAAGAGAACACTAACACAGCACTTTTAAACCTGTCATGCACCCAAGGGTATAGGCCCGGGGAGTGACTCCTATATCCTTGGGTTTTCTACTTCTTCACCCTTCACCCCATCCTCAACCTATTCTGCCTAACTGGATTGATAAGAACCCTCCACCACTCACCAACCCCAAAGCCCCCTAGGACTGGGGTTCTGCCTCTTCAGTCTCAGATCTGTCTGTTTTCTTTCCTCCTTGCTCCTTGCTACATCTCTGTCATAGTTGAGCTTGCGATTTGGTATTTCAGGCCTGATTTCCACCTCAGAGGAACCAGCAGAGCCCAGAGATCTGGCCTGCGCTCTGGCCACGCCTCCCTGCCATCCTTCTTAGTATACATGAGATGCTCAAATGATGATGTTTTATTCTAATGACAAAGAGTATAACAAGCACAGGAAATGGCCTGGCATTAATCTCCACTCCATCTTGTGGCAGTGACTGCAATGAATATGAGAAATAGTTTAAGCTTAACCCATTCTCATTACAATCATAATTACATTTTGTGGTCATTCTTAGTTTCCAGCAGAACCCAACTGCTCTCCATGTCAGTTTGAAAGATACGGACAGCCCTTAATTTTTCTCCAGCATCCATTTGCCCAGCCATCTGCCGAGGACTGATCTTTGGGAAGCTGAAAATTAGGCGTAAAGAACTTATCTGTTTTATGTTTAAATGGTGTGACACGGACCTGCTAAACATCTGGATGAATGTTATTTACGTCCATGTGCCTCAAAACACATTGAGTTGGGCAACTGATTCCTCCTTCTAGTAATATATTTAGTAGTGTACTCACACTCGGGCTCCGTTATACAGCTAACAGCATTGAGAACTGATCAAGAGGCAGGAGGGGAGAAGCAGGACAGCTTAAGGGGAGCACCCCTCACCCCCCCAATTCATAAGCCAACACAGGAGCACTGAGTGGCCATGTCTTTATGTGCACTGTGCAGAAGGGATTTTCTAGAATAGCTACATGTTTACTGTTCTGAAGGACTCTTCTGTAGCCATGGCATAACATGAATCCATTTACCAGTAATTACTTGTACCAATGACTCAGTCATTCTTTTTGCATGTATTAATTGAGCAATTATGATGTACTACCTATTGTCCAGGTTCTAGGAGTGCTTTTAGGAGATCCCTTTTGTATGCTCAATCAGAGAGAATAAAACATCACAGAAGGCTAGAGAGGTACAGAAAAGACCCCCCCCCCATTTCAGGAGCATGGGTAGGGATGAACATGTTCCATCCCAGCATCCTGGCTTGCTCTTGACTAGTTACTGGCAATGGATAAGTCACACAGCATCTCTGGACCCCAGTGTCTCCATCTTTAACTACGTCTACCGGGCCTATTGAGAATGGGTGTATATAATAGAGAAAGTGCTTGTGTCCACCAAGTACCTGCCTAGTGTAGGGGGCACAAGGGCTTCCTGAGGGATGGTAAAGTTGCTGGATAAAGTGGCAGAACAGGTATTCCAAGGTGAGGTCTGGGCAGCTAGGGAGCAGTTGAGTGTGGCTGGACCTTGAGAGGGAGGCATGGCAGCAGAGAGCCTTGAGTGTCCGGGTGCCCAGGGGAGGATCTGGGCTTGACTCCAATGCCGTGGGTGCTTTTTGGCAGATGAAGGGAGGTGAGCAGGTTTGTATTTTAGAAATGCTACCTTGCCGGTAAAGGAAACGGAGACCTGGATGTCAGCAGGGGTGGAGAGGTTGTGCTGATCTGTCCTGCTGTGTTCTAATGCAGCTCATTTTTATGTGGATGGCATTTTGTATAGAGTGAGACTTATAATATGATTTTAGAGTTTGAACCCAAATGTCTCTTTCTTTGTTGCTCTGTCTCTGAAACATATTTTTTAAAATATATATTTAAATTTTATTTATTTCTTTTATGTGTATGTATGTACTGTCTGCATGCAGGTCTATGCACCTGTGTCGTACAATGCCTTGGAGGTCAGAAGAGGACGTCGGATTCCCCCGGAACTGGAGTCAAAGATGGTTCTCAGCCGCCATGTGGGTGCTGGGAATCGAACCTGGGTCCTCTGCAAGAGCGGTCGGCACTCTTAACAGCTAGGCCATCTCTCCAGCCCCTGAAACATATTTTTTTTTAATTCATTTATCTTTATTTTACATGTATGAGCATTTTGCCTGCATGTATATACGTGCACTACATGCATGCCTGGGGCCTGAGAAGGCCAGAAGAGAGCATCAGATGCCCTGGAACTGGGCTTACAGATGATTGTGGGCCATCATGTGGGTGCAGGGAATCAAACTTGGGCCCTCTGCAGGAGCAGCAAATGTTATTAACTGCTGAGCCATTTTTCCTGTTCCTCCCGCCAGTGTGGCTCAGACTCCTGTTGAGTTCTGGAGGTAACCCTTTTCCTGCAGGGGAGGAGGAGAGACTGGGGGGGGGGTGGACCCCAGGTCGATCCAGGATGCATGGACTTACCTTCCCTGTGGAGCCCAGCTCGATCCAGGATGCATGGACTGACCTTCCCTGTGGAGCCCAGCTCGATCCAGGATGCATGGACTGACCTTCCCTGTGGCTCAGAGTTGAGTTCTCATCTTGGGCTCTGGTCACCACCCAGCTTGGTGCTAATGGCAGATCCTGTTTTCTACTGGGCTTATTTCTTTACTGAGTTTGATCCCCTGAACCTATACAAAATGGGGGAAGAGAAGCAACCCCACAAAGTTTTTTTTTTTTACATCTACATGCATACTAATTGTACTTGTGTGTCCCCTCACATTATGTCCTGCTCATTGTAAGGTTATGGCGCGCTCCCCCCAGAATGAAAAGCCACGAGGTCTGAGTTCTTCGGAGCAAAGTTTAATTCAGAGTAGCCGGGGCTAGGCTTAGGGGAGAGAAGGAGCCAAGCCCAGAATGGCGTCTGGCTTGGGAATTTAAGGGAGAAGGTGGGGATGAGATTCAGGGGGAGTGGGGGTGGCTCGGAGTCTGGAATCTGGCTTCCGAAGGGTGAGGGGCGAGGTCGAAGATTCCTGAGTAATCAGGGGTGGCCTGCTTTAGCATAACCAAAGGCCATGCCTAGTAGAGCAGGTTCTTGGACCTCCGGTCTTAGGTGTCTCTGCATTCCGATGGGCTTCTGGAGCTCACACCCTGACACTCATAATAATAATTTTTTTTTTTTTTTGGCTTTTTTGAGACAGGGTCTCCTTGTATTCCCTGGCTGTCCTGGAACTCACTATGTAGACCAGGCTGGCCTTGATCTCACAGAGGTCCACCTGCCTTTGCCTCCAGAGTGCTAGGATTAAAGTCATGCACCACTACACCTGGCTTAATTAAAGAAAAAAACTTTTTTAAAGAAAGAAGATCTGGGATGGGAAAGATGGCTCAGCGGTTAAGAGCACCCACTGCTCTTGCAGAGGACCCGGGTTCAATTCCCAGCACCCACATGGCAGCTAAGAACCGTCTTTAAGCTGGGCGTGGTGGTGCATGCCTTTAATCCTAGCACTCAGGAGGCAGAGGGAAGCAGATCTCCCTAAGTTCAAGGTCAGCCTGGTCTACAGAGTGAGTTGCAGGACAGCTGGGGCTATAGGAAGACCCTGTCTAAAAATAAATAAATAAAGTCAGTGACACAGATAAGGCAAGTGACACAGGAAGTGGGGACAGTAGATGCCCAATGAAGAGGAAAATATCACAGCAGACCTGGAAGTCCGAAGTCATAGTTGCCTCTAGAACTGGCTGGGAACAGACCAGAGCTTAAGGGTGGGTCACCCTAGGAGCCCCGTCCCTTCCCAGTCTGGCCGTCAGCCCTAGGCCTGCGTCATTCCCCAACCCCCAGCTCCGAGCTGCAGCCTTCAGTTTGGCAGCTGTTAATAGGCAGTGGAATCAGATCTGACCTTTGCAATTGTGGGGATTTTTTAATTATTAACTTTTAAAATGGTTAAATCTCAAATGAGCTGAAATCTTTTGTATGAAAAACCCGCATATCATTGCTTTTGTCCCTAAAATATATTTAACCTCAACCACATAATTAAAGCCAGTGAATCCAGCAGGCATGTCAGGTTTATTATGTGCAGAGCAGAGCGTGCCGGCCGCTCTCATCTGAAAAGGACAGCGTGCTTCCGTTGCAGGCATTTTCTTGAGTTGCTTGGCAAAAGCTACAGGCAGGAGGTTGAGTCTTGTGTGCAATAGCAACAGCTTTGCCTCTGTGCCCTCCCCCACCACAATCTAGGTTGAACAGAAAATGCTTCACAATTAGAGCGAAATGTCCAACAAAGGATAGTTAGGCTGACCTTGCATTCTGGGAGAGCCTGGACAGGTCAGTATCCTGATACTCCCAACCAAGTCTCAGGTACTCAGCTGCAATTTCCAAGACCCAAGAGGTGTCTGAGCAAGTCCAGTGTCACATAAATAGTGATTTTGAACATAATTTCTGAATGCAAGTATATGGGCATGGGCTTGGGGACCTGCTAGACCTGAGTTAGGGTTTTTCTCTGCTTCTCATTTTATATGTGGATTAGATAAATCATTAAGCCGTTCAAAGCCCCTGTTTTCTTATAAAATACAAGTAGAAAGAGAAAAGGGAAAGAAAGAATCTTCTTTGCAGGATAGTGGTGGTTTAAACAAGGTAATATACATTAAGCACATAGCACAGGGCCTTGAGTGTGGAGATCAGCTGTGTGATGGTTTATCTCAACTGTCAACTTCAGACTCAGACTCTGGGAGGAGAGGGGCCTCTGGGCATGGCTGTGGGCATTTTGTTGATTATGTTAATCGAGGCAGGAAGACTCCCCCTTATACCCCACCTGCCCCCTATGGGTGCCATCACCCCTGTGGATAACACACCCCGCAGCGGGAGATGCTGGACTTCAAAGGAGGAAGTGAGCTGAGGACAAACATTCATTGACCAGGGTACCACGTGACAAGCTTCTCCAGCTCCTGCTCTTAGGACTTCCCTGCTTTGATGAACCCTGAGCCAAAACAAACCCTTTCTCCTTTAAGTTGCTCTCATCAGAGTGAGACAAAGTATGGAAGGCAAGCTTCCTTTTTTCCCTCTTCCTCTCCCTCCTCCGTTGTCCTCAGAACAAACTGTGAAAATAGCCAGGGGTTCTTAAGGAAAATACAGCTTGGCAAGTTCCCTCTGATAAAACTCAGAACTTCTTTCAATGAAAACTTGGATATTTACAACATATATAATGAATATTAGCATCCAGAACACAAAAATGGGTACAGTGCATGAAAATAAGACAATGGAAGAATAATGAAAAGACATGAATAGGCATTTTATGGAAGAGTAAACTGGAATGGTCAATTAGCATATGAAAAGTTGTTCAACCTCATTTGTAATTAGGAAAATGCAAACTAAAACCACAATGACATACTGTTTTATATTTGCCTACTTGATCCAAGTTAAGAAGTCTCCTGACCATATTGTGTATAAGCGAGTGTATTAGGTGGGGGTTTTCTCTAGAGGAACACAAAAACTAAAATGAATATATACTATGAAAGTAGACTTCTTTGATTGGCTCACAGGATAGGGACAGGGTAGTCTAAAGTGGCCATCTGCATGCTGGAGAGGCTGAGAATCTTGGAGCAGCACAGTCGATGAAGCTGGATGCCACGGGAGTCCCAATCTTGCACTGAAGACCTGGAGGATCTTGGAGAGTTACTGATGTTAAAGCAGGATGGGGCAGCAGGGAGTGAGGCAACAATGCTCTTCCTCAGACCTCTTTCCAGGCTGTCTGTGCCACCCACTCTGACGGCTGGTCTTTCCGCTTAGCTAACCCTCCCATAAAAGCCTGTACAGATATTGCCAGAGGGGTGTCTCCTATGTTGAATCTAAACTCCGTCAAGGCTAACCATCATCATAAGGGGATAGAATTTGAATCTCGTGGATATTGCAGAGGAAAGAGCAATAGAAACAACTCTGCAAAAGGGATTGGCATTGTTCTGCAAAACCACACATGCACACATACAAAACACACATGCACACACACAAAGCCACGCAGGCATACACAGAACAAGCCAGCTGCTCCATTCTGTCGACCTGTGAGAAGCTCTTGTTTGTGTGCAGTAGGATTGTGACGAAGATGCTTCCCACAGCTGTACAGATAAAAAACCAAACCTTGGAACTGCTCTCATGCCCACCAATAAGAGACTGGATAAATAGATTATGGAATCTCACATATACAAAGAGCGCATGAGCTATAGCCACAAACAGCTGTATAGATCTTTGAAACCCAATGCTGAGTGAGAAATGCATCATGCAGAAGACCGTATAGAACAACATGTCATTTTTCAAAGCTCAAAACCCTCAACCATCACTCAACAGTACTGATGTATTGTTTAGATAATAGACTGATAAACACACAATTCAGGATCTGCTACCTCTGTAGAAGAAGCGGGTGGATGAGCTGGGTAGAACAAATAATGTTAGCACTGTTGAGATTGTTCTGTGTCTCTTGCTGATCAGTGGTTTCAATGTGGGTATCATTAAAAATAAAAATAAGGTACCAGGACAAGGCTGGGAGGGGACAGATGGCAGCTGTAGTCTCCAACTGGCTCTCAGAAGATGCAGATGGAGGAGAGTGCTGGGCAGTGCTCCCCAGCAGACAAAGCTCACTAGGGTGAAAGAGAAGATGTGACGATGTCCTTGGAGAGTGGAGCTTGCAACACTTTCTGGTCACATACAGAGAACAGAACCAAGATCGTCACAGGGGGGACCCAGGTTTACCAGCTATCTCTTGAGACATCTTTTCCTATGTGATATGGGATGCTGGTGTCATGAGAAACTGCTGCTGGGTACCAGGCACATATTTCTCAGCTTTGGTCTCCAGAATGGAGCCATTAGAAATAACTGTTGGTATATGTTCTGATGTCCAAGGTTTGGGGACAGTGGTTTTGAGGCATAAAGAAAGATGATGCAAGTGGGCTGAGTTCGTAATGCCTGGGGTGCTGGGGCTATGGCTTGGTCGGTAAAGTGCTTGCTGTGCAAGTGAGGACCCAGAAACCATGCAGCAGGAGAAGCTGGAAGTGGTGGGGGGCCTTGTAACCCCAGCGCGAGGGAGGCAGAGACAGGTGGATGCCTGGAGCTTGCTGGCCAGGCAAGCCGAGTCTACCCGGTGAGCTCCAGAACAGTGAGATATCCTGCCTCAAAAATAAGCAGACACAATCACAAAACAAACAAGGCAGGCAGTGCGTGAGGAACAGCACCAGAGGTTGTTGAATTCTGACCTCCCGACTTGAACATACATGTATATGCACACTTGTCACCCACACACACATGCACACATGTAAACATACACGCACAAAAGAAAAAGTTCAGAGTTCACACATACAAAAGAAAATGCTCAGAGCTCAAGAACATTATCAAGATAGTAAAGTAGCTGAAAATACTGTTGAACTTAAGGGCCATGCGAAGTTTGCTCGCTGTGTGATACAGGCCAAGCCCCGTGGGGCCATGTGTGTACCTTTACCTGCTTCTAGCACAGCAGCCCGTTTCTTTTCTGGTCACACTAAAAATGTCCTGTCCTCAGTGTCATGGGCCTGATGGAATGTAGATAGTCCAGTGTTTCAGAAGAGCATGGACTGACACTCTCGTACTGCACATTG
Source organism: Rhizomys pruinosus (assembly GCA_009823505.1). Classification (NCBI taxonomy): domain Eukaryota; kingdom Metazoa; phylum Chordata; class Mammalia; order Rodentia; family Spalacidae; genus Rhizomys; species Rhizomys pruinosus. The sequence continues at coordinate 407,789 of VZQC01000045.1, forward strand.
CACACTGACCACTGCCCAGAACGTCTTGTGTGGACCCAGTGTGCAGTCGTGCTGAGCTGGAGAGAATGTGTCTATGAGAACACTGGAGGAAGTCGTGCCGCTTCTCTGTTTATTTATCCAGGAAGATCTCAGTCTGGGCTTTGTTCCTAGTTATTTGGCAAAACTTCCTGGTTTGACTTACTGTTGTGACAGAAGTAGAGTGTCTTGATACCCATAGGAATACCAGTAGGGCTTAGCAAGAGGAGCTTACTGCCACAAGCCTGGTGATAAATATCAGGGATTCCCCCACCCGTGGTGTATTTGTATGGTGTGTGTGTGTGTGTGTGTGTGTGTGTGGTGTACTTGAGAGTATATGCGTGGGTGTGAGCACACGTGCGTGTATAGTGTATTCCCGTGTGCAGGTACACTTGCCCATGCATGCACATGTAGAGGTGGCCATAGGGCATGTTCCTCAGCGAGTATTGGTCTCCTCCTGCCTGTCCCACATTGCTGCACGGCATGTACTGCCGTGCCTGGCTTTTAATGTGGGTTTACCCACCGAGCCATCTCTCCAGCCCCAGATATTAACTTCTTATGGTGAATTTCAAGCAGGATTCTGCTCCCTCCTGTCATTTCCAGGCCATTGTCCACATGTAAGGTTGGTTAAAAATCTGCTCCAAGGGCTGGGCGTGGTGGCGCACGCCTTTAATAGCACTTGGGAGGCAGAGGCAGATGGATCTCTGTGAGTTCAAGGCCCACTGGTCTACATAGTGAGCTCCAGGCCAGCTGGGACTAAAGGGAGACCCTGTCTATAAATAAATAAATAAATAAATAAATAAATAAATAAATAAATAAATAAATAAATATCTGCTCCAAATATGAGTGGGGCTCAAGGAGGGAGGAGCAGGTGCGGCTGGATTGGAAAAGCTACATTGGCGCATGCGCTGCACGGCTTCCGGGTGCATGTGGCTTTGGAGTATGGAAAACCTCGCTCGGTCGTTGTGAAGACTTACTTCTTGCTAATACCAAAAGTATGGGAATGCTGACAATGAATGTAGTGCTCTTAAGCAAACTGCTGGCCCTAAAACTCCTGCTAGCTTACAGGAGCTTTGTGCTTTTAGAAACAATAAAGTCACGTTTGTTGTTATTATTATATTAGTAAATAAAAGATGTATCTTGGATTACTGAATTGGAAGATCGCTTTTCTAAGGCGCCTCAGGACCGACCATAAGACCTGCTTTTCTTTCCTTTCACCATGGGCTTGCAACTCGGGAGTACAGAGGGAAAGCCAGCGGCTTCTAATTGTGTCTTTACAGCCAACTAGGCTACCAAAATGATTGTCTTTTCCTCTCCCAGCCTTACTGACCTGTGGCTAATGAGATTTGTGCTTCGATTAGTTGTAGAACATAAATTAGCTAATCGATGGCAATGGATTCACATTATTTCTCATACGTGGGTTCTGCTGCAGTGATCTGTATGTAATATTCAAATCAATTTCAAATACTCTAGATGCTCCTGTCACAGGCTGTGGTGCAAGCCTGGAGCAGCTGCAGCCTCCAGGTTCAGGAGGAGGAGTCTAGGCCTGGAGGATACACCACTCTTCAGGCTATTGGGAGCTCACAAATTGACTGGCCTTTGTTAATGCAAGGTGAGGGGCCGGCTGGGTTCCAAGGAGAGCAGAGAGCAAAAAGCAAGAGGATTCTCAGAGAATTCACACCCCAAGGTGGGATCTTTCTTGGACGGGCCAGACAGACAGACAGACAGACAGACACACACACACACACACACACACACACACACACACACACACACACACAAATGCTCTCCACAAAACCCAAAACCATCCTTGCCCCCTGGAAAAAAACATCAGAGAAACCAACTTTGGGATTTTATTTTGTTTTGTGCCAGGGTTGCTCTGTAGTCCTAGCTGGCCTAGAGCTTGGTATGTAGGCCAGGTTGCCCTTGAGCTCACAGAAATCTGCCTGTCTCTGTCTCCTGAGTGTTGGGATTAAAGGTGGGTGTTACTATAGACGGCTTTAATTTCAGGGTTTTTTTTTTCTTTTCTTTTTTTTGAGATGGTATCTCCCTATAATCCCAGCTGGCCTGGAACTCACACTGTAGACCAGGCTGGCCTTAAACTCACAGAAATCCGCCTGCCTCTGCCTCCTAAGTGCTGGGATTAAAGGTGTGAGCTACCACGCCTGGCTTAAAGACGGTTCTTAGCTGCCATGTGGGTGCTGGGAATCGAACCTGGGTCCTCTGCAAGAGCAGTTGGAGCTCTTAACCACTGAGCCATCTCTCCAGCCCCTAATTTCAGTTTTAAAAAAGGTTTTATTATTTATTTAATTATTTGTATGTGTGTGTGTGTTTGTGTGTGTGTGTGTGTGTGTGTGTGTGTGTAAGCACCTATATCATGGAGTCAGAGGACACCTTGCAGTAGTTGGTTCTCTCCTTTCACAATGTGACTCCCCAGGGATTGAACTCAATTCATCAGGCTTGGTGGCAAGCACCTAATTGGTTGAGCCATTTTATTGGCCCCTAATTTCAGATTATTATTATTATTATTATTATTATTATTATTTTTGAGGCAGAGTCTCCCTGTAGCTCTGGCTGTCCTGGAACTCACTATGTAGACCAGGCTGGCCTTGAACTCAGGAGATCTGCCTGCTTCTGCCTCCCGAGTACTAGGATTAAAGGCATGTGCCACCATGCCTGGCCTCAGTTTCAGATTTTTTTTTTTTGGTCTGTTTGAGACAGGGTCTCCCCTTAATCCTAGCTGGCCTGGAGCTCGCTTTGTAGACCAGGCTGGCTTTGAACTCACAGAGATCCACCTGCCTCTGCCTCCCGAGGGCTGGGATTAAAGGTGTGCGCCACCACGCCCGGCTTCAGATTTTTAATGCGGAAACTTTGCAGAGATAGATCCTCAGCCGGTGTCTTCACTTCTCAGCCCCGAGAAGCCTGTCTCCACACTCTGCTGTAATTGTCTCATCTGCACAATTAACCAGCATCTTGGCATAAAATGTGGGAATTTGTACAGTCTTCTAGGCATCTGTGGGCTTTATGGTACAGGTTCTGTTAGTACTGAAGCCACAGAAAATTAAATGTTCCCCAAAGAACTTCCAGATGTGCTTTATTCTAATAGGGTCATTATACAGTAAATTAAAAAGCAGGGTAAATGGAACTGTAAAATTTAAATTACTCTAAAACCACATCTCTTTGCTTTGAGCATTCATTTGTGGGGTTGCATTTTGCAATAAATGTGAATTAGGCAGCTTCAATAACTGTTAATCATATATTTATAAAATAGTAATGAGGAAATGAATAGCAGAGTGAGACAGCTGCACATTTCTCTAATAGTGTGTCAACTGTGAACATAATAAGATGTGGAACATTGTTTGGTGCTGGCCCGGTAATACAGCTGAATGTACGCGATCGCTTCAGCCTCTTAACTTTACACGAAATTATACATAAAATCCATAAAAGCCCATAATAATGCATTATGCCTCGGAATTGTATTCAATATTTTTCTTTGCTTTGATTTTCTGAAATGAGCTCTGCTTTCACCGAAGTCATCTTCCCGGGGTCGGGAGGCTTTTGTTTCAGGCACATCAGCCTGCTAAGATTGCAATCGGATTTAAAGAAACCCACACGGTTGCAGGCAAGGTGTTAATGTCGGTACTCTGGTTCTGTTTTCTCTGAGTTGCTTTAAGTGGCTAGAGACATGCTTTGTCCTGGTGGAGGACATGGTCTGCACAGGTCTCCCTGGCCACCCTCGGATGGCAGGATGGTAGAGAGAGGCCACCACTGCCCAACAGAGCCTGGAGAAGTGGGTGTGGCTGACCGGCATAGATCGTAATCTTAGCCCCACGCACACAGATATCTCTTTGGGAGAATGAAGCTCTGGGCTCAGGATAGGTCTGGGAAAGGGAATAAGCTTTCTATAGGCTGGTGTCTGGGGAGGACAGGGTTTTTATGCGCCATACGGCCTGACTGCGGAGTTCCTTGGGACTCTGTGAGGGCTGGTTTGATGATGATGGAGAGATGGGAGGAGCACTCTTCTGTGGAGCGCTGGAGTCACTGAAGCTTGCTTGGTCTAGTCTGGCCTGGTTTTCTGACAAAATCCCTCTGCAGTGAGATTGCAGCATCCAGGCAAATTCTTCCAGAACAGCAGAGGAGGCAGGGAAGTGGGTATGGAGATGGAGTGGTCATGGGTTGGTCCTGGCCAATCCCATCATGCTCCTGGCCTCCACAGCATTGCAGGGGCTGTGGGAGAGCGGAGCTCTAATCACCCATCAGGGTTCTGCATGGCCTCGTTGTTATATCTCCTTCCACTCTCCACATTAGACACTCCTATGGTTCTGGGTGTGCCATGGTCTTCAGTGTGGTGGCTTTGAGTCTGAGATTGTTCTGGATTGTTCTGTTTGTAAACTCTAGTTCCACCTTGGGAATGCTTTCCAGGTCCCCAACCCCCAACCCTTACTGTACTTCACACATGTCTGAATGATACCGAGACCATCTGAGACTTCTGTGGGCTGGTGGCAGTTACCTCCTCAGGCATGTCTGAGTGTTGGAGCTTGCTCCTTCTTGTTCTGAAGAATATAAATATCACTGGACGCTAGTTAAGTTTGAAGGAGATTGTCTGAGAGAGTCTGACTTGAACTTGGTTGATGCTTCTAACAAAGGCTGCCTTTTGGGATCAGCCTCTAGCTCTTGGGATGAAAAGGAGTTGTCTGAAAGGGCCTGGGGAAATGGTTCTCACAGACTGTGTGTCTTTGAGATGCCCAATGTGGGCTGGTTCCAGATGGATACCAGAGATCTGTAGACACCCAGCCCAGCACACTGAGTGAAATGTTCCAGGAAGAGGCTGGGGCCCACTACTCTCCATGGGAAGAAGGGAAAAAGGGGTAAGAAAGGAGAGGAAGGGGGAAGAAGAATGAGGGAGGGAAGAGGAATGAGGAGGAGCTGTTACAGGCACATACCCAGAACATTCTGCAGCCTTCTTCTAAGCCAGGTTCATCTCCATATTCACTACTGAATTTATTTCTCTAAATAGGGTCTCATTGTGTACAATGACTCTGACCTGCCTGGTATTTGCTATGTAGTCCAGGATGGCCTTGAACTTGGAGCAATCCTCTTGCTTCAGCCTCCCAAGTGCTGGACAGTACTGAATTTTTAAATAGTTCCTTCCTTCCTTCCTTCCTTCCTTCCTTCCTTCCTTCCTTCCTTCCTTCCTTCTTCTTTTCTTCCTTCCTTTTTTTGAGACATGATCCCCCTGTATTTGAGGCTGGCCTAGAACTCTCTAGGTATACTATACTGGCCTCTGTCTCATAGAGGTCTGTCTGTCTCTGTCTCCTGAGTTCTGGGATTAAAGCCATGTACCACCAGGCTTCATTAAGCAACACTTTTTTTTTAAACAATTTTTTAAAATTTATTTTTACTTATTTATTTTCATATGTGAGTCTGCATGCAGGTTTGTGCACCCATGTCATGCAATGCAGCAGAGGTCAGAAGAGGGCGTCGGATTCCCCTGGAACTGGAGTTAAAGATGGTTCTCAGCCGCCATGTGGGTGCTGGGGATCGAACCCCGGTCCTCTGCAAGAGCAGTCGGCACTCTTAACCGCTAGGCTATCTCTCCAGCCCCTAAGCAACACTTTTTTATTCAAAGTACTATATGGTTACTATAGAGAATATTCAAGTAGAAACAAGCACACAATAGAAAATAAATAGAACAAAGGCTAGAAGGGTATGGCCAAATAGTAACAGGAATTATCTCTGGGTGGGGATATGGTTATGAGAATATTTCTTTTCTGTTCTATCATCTATTTTTTGTCCTATCTATGTCCACATGCATGGTCCAAATATAACCACACTGTACAGATACCTTGAATATATTAGGAATGCTTTTCACACTGTCAAATGCTCTGTCATATTACAACACATCATTTAATGTGACCTCATAGAATATCCAACATAAATAATTCCACGATTCCTTTGACCATTCTCTTATTTGTTTAAAAAGTCCATAGTGGGGCTGGAGAGATGGCCTAGAGGTTAAGAGCGCCGACCGCTCTTACAGAGGACCCGGGTTCGATCCCCAGCACCCACATGGCAGCGGAGAACTGTCCAAAACTCCAATTCCAGGAGAACTCCAGTTCCAGGGGAATCCAACGCCCTCTTCTGACCTTCGCAGCATTGCACGAAACAGGTGCACAGACCTGCCTGCAGACAGTACATTCATACACGTACAGAAATAAATAAAATTTAAAAAAAGAAAATAAAAGTCCATAGTGTAGTCAACTATTCTTTATATGTTTAGCTATTTTCTTATCTTTGATGAATATTTATCAATATTTTAAATAGAGTTGCCATTAAAGTAATTAAAAGCTTTGTTCATTCCCTAATGTAGGGCTAGAGAGAGGGCTCAGCACTTAAGAGCACTTGCTGCTCTTCCAGAAGACCCTGGTTCCATTCCCAGCATCCATGTTGGGCAGCTCATGACTGCCTGTGACTCCACCTCCAGGGGCTCTGATACCCTCTTCTAGACTCTGCAGGGACTGTATTCACATGCACATACCCACCCACAGACACACACATATACACATAATTAAAAATAAGGTAAATCTTTAAAACTTTTGTATGAAAAGTATAGCATTTGTTTTGTTTTGTTTTGAGACAGGGTCTTTATATGTACCCCTGGATGGCCTGGGACATCTTATGTAGACCAGGCTGGCCTGGAACTCAAAGAGATCTTCCTTGCCTCTGCCTCTCAAGTGCTGGGATTAAGGGCATGTATATCACACTGACCTTGGTGTGCCATCTTAACTTTGCTTTATTTCTAATAGAATTTCCCCCTCTCTTTCCTTACTTGTACATGTTTTTCTTCTGAGATGGTTAAGGGTAGACATCTTTAATCAAAGAGGCAGTGTTAGCACTGAGGGCTATAAGGCTGGGTATCACTTTACTCAATCCTTTCATTAACCCCTAGAACAGACACTATGCTCTACCCTTATAAGGAGGCTTGGTGAGGTTCAGCTCTAGACACACAGCTGGTGAGTGATGGCATGTACTGTGATACAATGTATATCTGATGACTCCTGCTGGGTCATGACAATTTTCTCATTGCATACAATTTAATTCACTGTCCATATACATACAACACAGTATTTTAAATGTTTTTAGATTTATTTATCTTTATTTTATGTGTGAGTGGTATGCCTGCATGTATGTAAGTCCACCCAGGTTGTGCAGTACATGTGGAGGACAGAAGAGGGTGTCAGATCCCCTGGAACTGGAGTTACAGATGGTTGTCATGTGGGTGCTGGGATTCAAACCCAGGTCTCCCACAAGAACAACAGGTAATACACTTTCTACTCAGCACCCCACGGAACATTCTCCAAAATCGACCACATACTGGGACACAGAAGAAACCTCCACAAATACAAAAAGATTGAAATAATTTCATGCATCCTGTCAGACCACAGTGCAATGAAGCTCAACATCAACACCAGGACAAGCCCTCCTGCCTACAAGAACACATGGAGACTAAACAACACACTCTTGAATAATGAATGGGTCAAGGAAGAGATAAAGAAAGAAATAAAAACATTCCTGGAACTGAATGACAATGACAATACAACACAACAAAACTTATGGGATACCTTAAAAGCAGTCCTAAGAGGGAAATTTATAGCCCTGGGTGCCTACATTAGAAAAACAGAAAGAGCACAAGTGAATGATCTAACACTACAGCTAAAAGCACTTGAGAGGCAACAACAGATGAACCCTAAACGCAACAGACAGGAAGAAATAACAAAAATCAGAGCAGAAATCAATGAAATAGAAACAAAGAAAACAATACAAAAAATCAATGAAGCCAAAAGTTGGTTCTTTGAAAGAATAAACAAGATAGACAGACCTCTAGCCCAGTTAACAAAAAGAAAGAAGGAACAACTCCAAATCAATACAATCTGTGATGAAAAGGGAAATATCACAACGGACAAGGAAAAGATCAAGAAAATTATATGGGAATATTACAAGAACCTATATTCTACCAAGTTTGAAAATCTAGAAGAAATGGATGAATATCTGAAATCTTGGGAATCACCAAAGCTTGGCCAAGAGGAGACCAGCAGCTTAAACAGACCCATAACATATGAAGAAATAGAGGATGTAGTAAGAAGCCTCCCAACTAAAAAAAGCCCAGGCCCAGACGGTTTCACAGCAGAATTCTATAAAACATTTCAAAAAGACCTACAACCATTATTTCTGAAACTGTTTAGAAGTATACAATCAGAGGGAATTCTCCCAAATTCCTTCTATGAAGCCAACATCACTCTATTACCAAAACCAGGCAAAGATCCAACTAAAAAGGAGAATTATAGACCCATCTCCCTCATGAACACAGATGCCAAAATTCTAAACAGAATACTGGCAAATCGCATACAGACCCACATCAAGAAGATCATCCATCATGACCAAGTTGGATTCATACCAGAGATGCAGGGATGGTTCAACATACGAAAATCAATAAACATCATCAAACACATAAACGGAATCAAAGACAAAAACCACACCATCATCTCAATTGATGCTGAAAAAGCCTTTGACAAAATCCAGCATCCCTTCATGCTTAAAGTCCTAGAAGGAATTGGATTGGAGGGATCATTCCTCAATGTAATCAAAGCCATATACAGGAAACCCACAGCCAATATCATCCTAAATGGGGAAATGACGGAAACATTCCCTTTAAAGGTAGGAACTCGGCAAGGCTGCCCCCTATCACCACTCCTCTTCAATATAGTGCTTGAAACACTTGCTAGAGCAATAAGGCAAGAAAAGGATATTAAAGGAGTACTAATTGGAAAAGAGGAAGTCAAACTATCCCTATTTGCTGATGATATGATTGTTTACTTAAGAGATGCAAAAAACTCCACCAGAAAACTCCTAGAAACGATTAACAGCTTCAGCAAAGTGGCAGGATACAAAATTAACCTTAGAAAATCAATGGCCTTTCTTTACACCAAGAACAAGCAACTGGAGAAAGAATTCAAAGAGACCTTCCCACTCACAATAGCCTCAAAAACAATAAGATACCTAGGAACAAACCTAACCAAAGACACCAAAGACCTCTACAACAAAAATTTTAAACCCTTAAAGAAAGAAATTGAAGAAGACCTCAGAAGATGGAAAAACCTCCCATGCTCATGGATTGGGAAAATTAACATTGTAAAAATGTCCATTTTACCAAAACTCTTGTATAGATTTAATGCAATCCCAATCAAAATCCCCAAGAGTTTCTTCACAGGCTTGGAAACAAAAGTTCTTAAATTCATTTGGAGAAACAAAAGACCCCGAATAGCCAAATCAATCCTGAGTGAAAAGAGCTACACAGGAGGGATCTCTATACCAGATTTTAAACTATACTACAGGGCTATAGTCATAAAAACAGCCTGGTACTGGCACAAAAACAGACCTGTTGACCAATGGAACAAAACCGAAGATCCAAATCTGAGCACATACAATTTCAGCCATCTCATATTTGACAAGGGGGCCAAGAAACCACAATGGAGAAAAGACAGCATCTTCAGCAAGTGGTGTTGGCAAAACTGGATCACCACTTGTAGAAGAATGAAATTAAACCCCTACCTCTCGCCCTGTACAAAAGTCAACTCCAGATGGATTAAAGACCTCAACGTGAAACCCCAAACTCTGAAGGTGATAGAAGAAAAAGTTGGCAGCAGACTACAAGACATAGGCGTAGGAAAAGACTTCCTAAATCAGACAGCAGCTGCACAAGAATTAAGGTCGACAATTGACAAATGGGACCTCATTAAACTCAAAAGCTTCTGTACATCAAAAGAAACAATCAAGGAAGTGAAGAGAAATCCCACAGAGTGGGAGGAAACCTTCACCGCAGAAACATCTGACAAAGCATTGATTTCCAGAATATATAAACTACTCAAAAAACAAAGAAGAAAGAAAACAAATGACCCACTCAATAGATGGAGCAAAGAGCTGAACAGAGACTTCACAAGTGAGGAATTAGAGATGGCTGAGAAACACCTTAAGAAGTGTTCAACATCACTAATCATTAAGGAAATGCAAATCAAAACCACTTTAAGATATCATCTTACTCCAATAAGACTGGCTAGGATCAAGAAAACAAATGATACCAAGTGCTGGAGAGGTTGTGGGGAAAGGGGAACACTCATCCACTGCTGGTGGGAATGTAAACTCGTACAGCCACTATGGAAAGCAGTGTGGAGAACCCTTGGAAGACTTGGAATGAACTTGCCACCCGACCCAGCCATACCACTCCTAGGCATGTACCCTCAAGACTCACCCCACCGCAGAGATACATGCACGGCCATGTTTATTTCAGCTCTCTTCACAATAGCAAGGAGCTGGAACCAACCCAAATGCCCCTCAACTGATGAGTGGATAGAGAAAATGTGGTACATCTACACAATGGAGTTCTATGCAGCAGTAAAGAAAGATGACATCATGAGCTTTGCAGGAAAATGGCTGGAGCTAGAGGACATCATGCTGAGTGAAGTAACACAGTCCCAGAAAAACAAACGATGAATGGTATCCCTCATCTGTGGATGCTAGTGCCAATTACCTAGTTGTAAGTATTTCTTGTGCATGGCCCCTTGAGCTTTTGTCCAAGCAGTTGGGAGTGATGCATATTGGAAACAACAACAACAACAACAACAACAACAGAAAGGACTGCATCAAAGAACTGACTGAAACAGTGAACTTCTGCTCAAAACAGTCAACTTCCACATGGAGAATATCAAGAAAGACTGAGAAAGAGATGAAAAGCATGTCTGGCAGAATACATGAGCTCTGGTGGGGTGGGGGGATAGGGTGGGGGACACAGGTCTAGATTTGATAATCTTGTAAAAAATATATATTAAAAAAAAAGAAGAAAAAAAGAACAACAAGTGCTCTTAACCTCTGAGCCATCTTTGAGCCTACAGCACAGTGTTCTAAACAGTAGCTGTAATGGCCTAGCGTCCTATTAAAGGGGAGATGTCCTCCAAGAGTCTCACTGTTTGGGTTTGTTCAGAGGGTCACCAGTGCTTCTTGGCCCTGCATAAAAAAAACAAATACTGAAGAACCTTTCTTGGTTAAGTCATGAGCAGACTGGAGACCATCCGTGGTTAGAGGTTTGGCAGGCTAGCCAATGAAACCCAAACCACACGCACAATAAGAACCAGCCTATTCTAACCAAAACAAACAGCAAGTAACCCCAGATGGTGTCAGATGATTCATGTTAGAGACAGAGTTGCCAGGTATGATAGAGATTGCATTTCAGATAAACAAGGAATTTGAATTTCAGATAAACAAGGAATACTTGAATTACTAAAAGCAGTTTTCATTTATAATAAAAGCACCTGTGCATTTTGTGGATCCTACTCATTTAGAAATGATTCGTCTTGGTTTGTCTGGGAGGTCTGTTTGTTTGCTTACTATGGCTTACAAGCCTAAGCAGTGAAGTCTGACACTGACACTATATCTTAACTGGGATACATTGAGTGCAGGGTCAGGGAGGTGGGGAGATGACAGTGCCTACAAAGCAAGCTTGCTATTGTTCTTTTTAATATTGAATTTTTTATGTGTTTCATACATAATTTCTCAGTCAGTCATAACCACCTATTGTACCTCTTCTCCCTTGGCACCCTCCCTCATCCACCCCCTCACCCCCTTCCCCGGACTTCACACCTTCTGTCATTCTTGCTAGAGTCCATTGTGCCAAATTACTCTCCCTGATCACAAGTCAGTGCCAGCTCCTCCCCTGACCTCTCCTCAGCCTATCCAGAGTCTCTTTTCTAAAGACCTCCCGGTCTTCCTCACCTGACCATCATCTGCTGCCAATATTTCCTCAGTCAAGTTTGGGCTCTGCTACCCATTTATACAGTTCTGTGCTGGGTTTTTGTCCAGCTGAGACTGTGTGGATCTTGTGCATGGTGATATCAATGCTCTAGGCTCATGTGAACCGGGTCCCAGCGGCATGTAGGATTCATTTCCATTTGGTCTTGCATCACCTTCCTGGCTTGTACGATCTTTCTGCCCCCTGTTCTGCAATGTTCCCTGAGCCCTGGGTGGGTGAAGCTGAATACAGGCAGCCTGTCAATGGAGCCACACTCTGCAGACTCCTAATCTTCATGGTTTAGACATTCAGGCCCTTTTGGGTTCTGGGTCTCCTGTTGCATGGAGGAGCTTCCTTAACAAGAGTTAAGTAATAATGTCTTCTTGGGTCCTTGTTCTATGATGATTGGGTCTTGTGTGTAGAGGCTGCATTGTAGATGTGTTGCCTAGGCATGAGCCATTAAGAGACCATGTCTGTGTGTGTCCAGTACTATTCTCATCTGGAGTAAAAGAAGCTTCTTTTCTGAGTGGTGTCTGGGATATTTGTCTGTAAATATAAAAGACACTTTTGGAGTTAGTAAAATGTTACCTTAGCTTAGGGATGTGTCTACCTTGTGGAATTCTCTAATATCTATGACCTATGTGGCTATGTTAACATTACCACACATCAGTTCCCTTCCACTGAGTGGGCTTCTAGGTCCAATTGGTTAGCCATTGATTTCTCTGAAGGTAAAAGTGCTGCTATTGCCCAGATGTCATATGCCATGCTGGTCATTGACATGGATATTTGGCCTTGAGGCTGATGTTGGACCATCTATTGATGATCCTTCCTAGTGGCTTGCAAAGCGCTCTCCATAGCTATGAGAGCTAGCCTTCAGGGGAGGTGGCTTCCAGGTCAGATTCAGCTCCATTGCTCAAGATCCAGTCTCCAAAGTATGTTCTGTCTTCAGCCATAGGATCTTACTTTCAGGTTCTGGGAAGCAATCAAGGGCTGTGACAATAGCCTGTGTAATTTCAGGAGTCTCTTGGACTACCCTGGCCAACAACTCAAAGGAAGGGTTCTCTTGTCTAGTACTGTTTCTTGATATGTAGCCTTCACCTTTCCATATGGACTCATGTAGAGGTATTGTGTGTGTATTTTGTCAATAGATTGTTAAACTAATATGATTTTTTCTCAGTTTTTTTTACCCTAGCAGGACATTATTTATCTCACTTCTCTTCCTTTACCTGTCTATCCCCCCCCATGTCTCCATGTCTTCTCCCCATTTCTCCCTCTATACTCCCAGTCTCCTATGGCTCCACTTCTCTTGGGCTCCTTTTCCTCCCCTTATGCCCCCCTTTCCTTCTCTAACCCTTCCACTCCCTCCCATTTGGATCCCCTGATTGTACCCATTGCCTCTAGTAGCACCTGTCACCTACCAGCCTTCTGTCTCGGGTTCCCTCTTTCCGTTTGCTTTCCTGGTTCCTTTTCACTTACCTGGTTCCTGCAGTTACATCATGTCATCCACTTACATATATGGATTTGTGCTAGGATCCACAAATGAGGGACAACATATGTCTTTGTTTTTCTGAGTCTGTGTTACTTCACTTAGCATAACAGCTTTGAGTTCCATCTGTTTACCTGCAAATTTCATGATATCCTCTTTCTTTACTTCTGCACAGAACTTCATTGTGTAAATGTACCACATTTTTATTATCTACTCATCAGTTGAGGGACACTTTGGTTTCTTCCAGCTCTTTGCTATTGTGAAAAGAGCAGCACTAAACATGAATGTGCACATATCTCTGCAATAGGATGAATCCTTTGGTTATAGACCCAGGACTGGAGTGTGCAGAGCTTAGATCAGGGACTTCCCAGGACCACCTGAAGCACAGGTAGGAGCCTGGCCCTTCAGTCAGGCAGATTGTAGGATACATCTATCTCTGGGTTGTTGGATAATTGTTTCATTGGTTCATTGGATAGTTAAATCATTGTCTTGTGTGGCTGTAGGGGTGGAATCGCCCTGCTAGCTGGTATTAAAGGTGGGCCTGTTGGATCATTGTCTTGTGTGGCTATCAGGGCAGAGTTGTCCTGCTACCTGATATTAAAGGCAGGACTGTCGCCACTGTGAAACTTGAGTGCACAGAGCTTAGATCAGGGACTTCCCAGGACCACCCGAAGCACAGAGTATGGGGCTAAGTCAGGCATTACCCCCACCCCCCACCCCAGGGAGAGTCCAAGTGGATTTATTTATTTATTTATTTATTTATTTATTTATTTATTTATTTATTTATTTATGTGTATGAGTGTACTGTCTGCATGTAGGTTTGTGCACCCATGTCGTGCAATGCCGAGGAGGTCAGAAGAGGGTGTTGGATTCCCCTGGAACTGGAGTTAAGACAGTTCTCAGCCACCATGTGGGTGCTGGGGATCGAACCCAGGTCCTCTGCAAGAGCAGTCAGCGCTCTCAACCACTAGGCCATCTCTCCAGCACCCCCAAGTGGATTTTTTTGAGAATCTTCAGAACAGAAAGGGAAGAGTGAGTTAGACCTCCAATATATAAACAAAATTGAAAGCCTGAAACCTAGACAAGTCAACACTCCATAAACAAGGAGAAAAAAACAGGCATCTGAAGGAAGCAAGCAAAGCAAGCTTTCAACACAGCGAAGAGGCATTTGGGATTCACATTGGAGTACAGGCAAAAAGGGAAACCCACATGCCAGGGACATGACAAAGGGACAACATGGGAAAGGTACAGAATAATTCCACACCAAGCTCTAGCAACACTGTGGGAGATTCCTACAGTGGGATCCCCCTGGGGATGGCCCAGGACACAGATCTTAGAGGAACAATTACAGAAATATTCAAAGAAAACAAAGAATATAAAGAACAAGTCAGAGAACTAAGGAGAGAGAATGAAAAACTCAAGAAAGACCTAGGGGAAGTGGAAACACTGAAAAAGAAAATCAACCAGCAAAGCAAGGAGCTACAGGAAGAGATTGAGAAGCTCCAAAAGGAAGTGGAAATACTAAAGAAATCACAGGATGGAATGATAAAGGAAATAGAACACTCATCCAATCAAGAGGAAAGGAATGGAAAAAGCGTTAGAAATAGAATAGAGGAAGCAGAACAAATATCAGACCCAGGACTGGTATGACTGGGTCAAATGGTAGGTTCATTTTTGTCCTTTTAAGAGTTCTCCACACTGCTTTCCATAGGGTTTGCATGAGTTTGCAATCCCACCAGCAGTGAATGTTTCCCTTTCCCCACAACTTCTCCAGGATTTAGTATCATTTGTTTTCTTGATCTTGGCCAGTCTTACTGGGGTAAGATGATCTTAAAGTGGTTCTAATTTGGATTAATTACTAATGATGTTGAACATGTTTTAAGATGGTTCTTGGCCATCTTTACTTTTCTTGAGAACTCTGTTCAGATCTTTAGCCCATCTTTTAATTGGGTCATTTGTTTTCTTGGACTTTTGTTTTTTGAGTTATTTATATATTCTGGATGTTAAGCCTCTATCAGATATGTCACTGGTGAAGAGTTCCTCCCACTCTGTGGGTTTTCTATTCACTTCTTTGATTTTTTCTTTTGCTGTACAGAAGATTTTTAGTTTAATGAGGTCCCAGTTGTTGATTGTTGACCTTATTTCCTGTGCAACTACTGTCTGCTTTAGAAAGTCTTTTCCTACACCTGTATCTTGTAGGTTACTGCCAATGTTTTCTTCTAACATTTTCAAAGTTTCAGGTTTCACATTGAGGTCTTTGATCCATTTGGATTTGACTTTGTGCAAGGTGAAAGGTAGGGGTTTAGTTTCATTCTTC
The DNA here is from genome assembly GCA_009823505.1 of Rhizomys pruinosus. NCBI lineage: Eukaryota > Metazoa > Chordata > Mammalia > Rodentia > Spalacidae > Rhizomys > Rhizomys pruinosus. Next base: position 423,446 of record VZQC01000045.1, read on the forward strand.
TACAAGTGGTGATCCAGTTTTGCCAGCACCATTTGCTGAAGATACTGCCTTTCCTCCATTGAGTGTTCTTAGCCCTTTTGTCAAATATCAGGTGCCTGAAATTGTATGTACTCAAGTTTGGAACTTCAATTTTGTTCTATTGATTTATGGGTCTGTTTTTGTGTCAATACCATGCTGTTTTTATGACTATAGCTTTGAAATAGAGTTTGAAATCTGGTATAGTAATCTCCTCTGCATTACTCTTTTTGCTCAGGGTTGCTTTGGCTATGCAGGGTCTTTTACATTTCCATATGAATTTTAGGATTCTTTTTTTCTAATTCTGTGAAGAAAGTTATGGGGATTTTGATAGGAATTGCATTGAATCTATATATTGCTTTGGGTAGGATGGTTATTTTTACTATATTAATTCTTCCAATCCATGACCATGGGAGGTCCTTCTATCTTCTGGTGTCTTCGTCAATCTCCTTCAAGGATTAAATTTTTCATTGTAGAGATCTTTAGGCTCTTTTGTCAGGTTTGTTCTGAGATTTTTAACCCTTTTCCAATTGCTTGTTATTGGCATATAGAAAGACTACTGATTTTTGTAGATTAATTTTGTAACCTGCCACTTTACTGAAACTGTTAATCATCTCTAGGAGTTTTCTGGTGTAATTTTTGGAATCCCTTAGGTATCATATCACATCATCTAAAAAAAGGGATAGTTTGACCTCTTCTTTTCCAACTAGTACTCCTTTATTTTCCTTCTCTTGTCTTATTGCTCTAGCAAGAGTTTCAAGCACTATATTGAAAAGGAGTGGAGATGGGGGCAGCCTTGCCGGGTGCCTGACTTTAAGGAGAATACTTCTAATTTTAGAATGATGTTGGTTGTGGGTTTGTTGTATATAGCTTTAATTATGTTGAGGTATATTCCCTCCAGTCCAATTCCCTCTAAAGCTTTAAACAGAAAGGCATGCTGAATTTTATCCAAAGCCTTTACTGCATCAATTGAGATGAGCATGTGGTTTTTGTCTTTAGGTCCATTTGTATGATTTATGAATTTATTGACTTATGTATGTTGAACCATCCCTGCATCTCTGGAATAAATCCCACTTGATCATGGTGTACGATGTGTACCTGTATGCAGTTTGCAAGTATTTTGTTGAGAATTTTTGCATCTATATTTATTAAGGTTATGGGTCTATAGTTTTTTCTTTTGGTTGTATCTTTGCCTGGTTTTGGTATAATGCTGGCTTCATAGAAGGAATTTGGTAGATTTCCCTCTGTTTCTATTCTTTTGAATAACTTGAGTAATATTGGTTGCAGGTCCTCTGTAAGTGTCTGGTAGAATTCTGCTGTAAATATATCTGGGCCTGGGTGTTTTTTAGTTGGGAGGTTTTGCATTACTGTTTCAATTTCCTTATATATTATGGGTCTGTTTAAGCTCTTTATCTCTTCTTGGTTAAGCTTTGGTGATTCCCATGATTTCAGATATCCGTCTATTCCTTTTATGTTTTTAAACTTAAGAGAGGGGGCTGGAGAGATAGCCTAGCAGTTAAGAGTGCCTACCGCTCTTACAGAGGACCCGGGTTCGATCCCCAGCACCCACATGGTGGCTGAGAACAGTCTTTAACTCCAGTTCCAGGGGAATCCGACACCCTCTTCTGACCTCTGTGGCATTGCACGACACGGGTGCACAAACTTGCATGCAGACAGTACATTCATACACATACAGAAATAAATAAAAATTAAAATTAAAAAAAAATTTAAACTTAATAGAGTATAGATTTTTAAAGTGTTCCTATATAATGTTCTGGATCTTTTTGTTATCTGTCATGATGTTTCCCCTTTTATCTCTAATTTCATTGATTTGGAGTTGCTCTTTCTTTTGATTAACTGGCCTAAGGGTTTGGTCTGTCCTTATCCTTTCAAAGAACCATCTCTTGGGCTCATTTATTTTTTGTATTGTTTTCTTTGTTTCTATTTCATTAAACTCTGCTCTGATTTTTGTTATTTCCTCTTGTCCTTTGGGATTCATTTATTTTTGTCTTTCAAGTGTCTTGACTTGCAATGTTAAGTTATTTATTTGTACTCTTTCTGATTTTTAATTTTTTAATTTTTTTTCCCAGGTCAAACCACTTTATTCATAGGCTTCAGGGTGGGGCGGGATGGGGTGGGGACAGTGGGGGAAGGGCAAGCAAGGTCCTCTGGATCCTACGTCCTCCCCAGGGCAGATCTCCGAACCACCTCGTAGCTAAAAAAAGCTCTGATATTTTAAAATGTAGGTACTTAGAACTATAAATTTCTCTCTTAGGACTGCTTGTAATGTGTTCCAGAGGTTTTGTTCTGTTGTATTGTCCTTTTCATTTAATTTCAGGAATACTTTTATTTCTCTCTAATTTCTCCTTTGACCCATTCATTATTCAGAGTTTAATCTCCGTGAGTTCATGTAGTTACTAGGGCTTCTTCTGGTATTGATATTAAGCCTTATTGCATTGTGGTCTGATAGAATGCCTGGGATTACTTCAATTTTTTTTTTTTTTTTTATTTGTTGAGGTTTGTTCTATGCCTCAGAATGTGGTTGATTTTGGAGAAAGTTCAACGGGGTGCTGAATAGAAAGTATATTATGTGGTGCTTGGATGGAATATTCAGTAGATGTCTGTTAGGTCCATTTGGTGTATTGTATTGTTCAGTTCAGATGTCTCTCTCTTTATTCTTTGTCTGATTGACCTGTCTAGTGAACACAGTGGAATATTGAAGTCCCCTACTACTAGTGTGTTGGGATTAATCTGTGCTTTAAAGTCCTGTAGAATTGGGTTTATAAAGTTCAGTGCATCAGAGTTTGGTGTGTATATATTCATGATTGTGATATCTTCTTGGTTAATTGTTCCTTTGATAAGAATGAAGTGGCCCTTTTTATCTCTGCTGATTAGTTTTAGTTTGAAGTCTGTTTTGTCTGATATTAGAATAAGAACTCCTGCTTGCTTCTTAGTGCCATTTGCTTGGAATATTTTTCCCACTGTTTTACCTGAAGATAGTGCCTGTCCTTGAAGGTGAGATGGGTTTCTTGCACACAACAAAAAGATGGATTTTGTTTCTTTTTTTTTTTTAATTTTTTTTTTTATTATTTTATTTATTTCAGTATGTGTATCAATGTACTGTCTGCATGCAGGTTTGTGCACCCGTGTCGTGCAATGCCGCGGAGGTCAGAAGAGGGTCTCGGATTCCCCTGGAACTGGAGTTCTCCTGGAATTGGAGTTTCAGACGGCTCTCGGCCGCCATGTGGGTGCTGGGGATCGAACCCGGGTCCTCTGTAAGAGCGGTCGGCGCTCTTAACCGCTAGGCCATCTCTCCAGCCCCTTGTTTCTTAATCAGTTCTACTAGTCTATGTCTTTTGATTGGGGAGTTCAGTCCATTGATATTTAAAGTTATTATTGAGATATTTATATTGCTTCCATAATTTTATTTTCTGTTTTCATTTTTGGTCTAGGTTTATATTTCCACAGTTATACCTTCATTAACTACTTTCTGTTGCTGCTTGTGTATTCCTTTCTTCTGATCTTTGTATTTCTTCAGTATTCTCTGAAGGGCTGGTTTTCTGTTCATGAAAGATTTTTCTTTCTCCTTCAACTATAATAAACATTTTTGCTGGGTAAAATATTCTGGGTTGGCATCTATAGTCATTTAGAACTGGGAATACTTTGGTCCAAGCTCTTCTGGCTTTCATAATTTGCATTGAAAAGTCAGCTGTGATTCTGATGGGTTTTCCTTCATTCATTATGTTACTGAGGATTTCTCCTGTCTTTTCCAAATGGCTTATTGAGTGTTCCACTTCCTTTTTCATTTCAGCCTGAGTTTTCTTCAGTATTTCTATCTCTTTTGTGAAAGTCAGTCAGAAGTTTATCATTATCTTCTTTTAGTTTATCCCTATCTTCTTTTAGTTCTTTGATTTGTTTCTTTGTGTATTCTCTAAATTCATTGAATTCTTTGATCATGTCTATGACAGTTCTTTTAACCATCTATGACAGTTCTGTGTCCTGGGTTACATCTAGGGGGTCTTCATTGTAGCCCTCTTCCACAGGATTGGTAGTATTTAGTGGAGACATATTATTTGGGTTTTTCATGTTATTGACTTTTTGTTGTGATTTTGGCATGCAGATTTTTTTGTTGTTGTTTGTGATTCTGGTATGAAGCTCATGTTTCTTTGTTGAATTGAAGACTGACTTTACTTGTATTCTTCAGGTCCCTTTGTTGTCTTCTTATTAGGTATGAAAGGCTGGTTGGTCTAGGCTTCAGGTTCTCGCTTCTGATTTTGTACTGGAGGGACCAGCTAATTCTCACCCAGCTAGTCAAGAGTTCCTCCAGAGGCCCAAGACAGGTATCAGTCAGGCAGTTTTGAACCCACAGTTCCCCACACAATGTGAAGCCAAGGGAGTGGGGCAGATGTTCCTGAGCTAGGGTCTAGGGAGTCTGGAATGCTGTTACTGCAGCATAATTTGGGGCTTTCACTGAGTGGAGGTCAGCTTCATGCACTCACTGGGAGAGTGGAACCCACAGAGCCACCTTACCACATTGGGTCTGACTACCAGCTCTCCAGGGCTGGTTGCAAATGTGGGAATCTGGGTCCAGGGGCAGGGAAGCCTAGCCTGGAGCCAAGGGAGGGTGGAACCCACAGAACCACTGTATCATGTGGGGTCTGCCTTCAGACTCTTCAGGGCTGGTTGCAAATGTCTGAAGCTATTGTCTTTAAATTTCCTCTTGTTCCTTTGTGCCTGACTTGTAGACACCCAGTGGAGCAGAGCCCAGGGCATGGAGTCTGCCTGCCTCCAATCCATGAATGTATTGGGGTGAGACCCAAATCTTCCTAGCTTTCCATGGCAGTCCTCTCTTCTGGGAGCTTCATGAAGCTTCCTTGTCCTTTTGGAGGTTGGGTCCCAGTGTAGAGGGCTGGTCACTGTTGGAACAAGAATGTTTACTGTATGGCCTTTTTTTTTTTTTTGTATGGCCTTTTTTTAATTAAAATTTTTATTTTATATGTATTGAGTATTTTGCCTACATGTATGTAAGTATACCCATGTATGTAATGCCCACTAGGACCAGAAGTGTGTGTCAGATCCCCTGGAACTGGAGTTACTGACATTTGTTGCTGTCCTCTATGGCCTTCTGTACAAAACACAACAAGGCTGGCGAGATGGCTCAGCAGCTAGAGATGTTTGCTGTGCTTGCTGTCAAGCCTGACAGCTTGAGCTTGATCTCTGGGACCCACATGGTGGAAGGAGGGAACTGAACCCTGCAAGCTGTGCTCTGACCTCTATACATGTGCTGTGACATGCCTGACCCTGTATCTCTGTACACATGTACACACACACACACACACACACACACACACAAGTAATAAAATGTATTAAAAACATCACTTTCTTTTCTTTTTTTTTTCACTTTCTTTTCCAGTCAAAATATCAATACCACAAAACCTCAATTTGTAAGGATGATTGTAAAATCCTTGGGAAAAAGAAAAGAAAGAAAATCTTATTCAGTCATCTAGAATTTTTCCACCCACAGAAAAGTATTGAGAATTGATTGTATTTCTTACCTGTCTTTTTTCTGGGATCCTCAAAATCTTTAAGTATAATGGCTGGAAGTTCAGGGGACAGTGGCCCTTTGCAGAGACACAGGGTGTTTGTGGGGGCTCAGTGTGTGCTGTGTTGGCTGGCTAACCTTGCCTAGGAAGTCCCAGGGCTGGTGCTGAGCTCTCTCACCAGCAGATCCAGGGCCACATCTATTCACCTTGTAAGGAGTCTTTCAGGCTGTCTCATATATTACTTTACTGGGAGCTCTAGCATACTTAACAGATAAAAGGGCATTTTAGTCTGGAGAGATGGCTCAATGGTTAAGAGCACATACTGCTCTTCCTGAGGACTGGAGTTTGGTTCCTAGCACCCAGTCTGGACAGTTCACAACTGCCTATAACTCCAACTCCAAAAGATCTGACACCCTTTTCTAGGCTTCATAGGCACCCCCACCCATCATTCACTTGCATAAATAAATAAGAAATAAAAACATATCTGCTTTTTAAAAGAGCATTTTAGCAATGTCAGCTTATTCTAGAACTTCAAATGAGCAATATTCAAAACCAATCCATGAGAACACAAATCCATTTTGGATTTGGGGTATGAGCTACATTTGCAATCCATACCAGCCTTATCCAATCTAGGCAATATTGTTGTTGCTGGTTTCTTTCCCCTGTGGAGGGAGGGATTGAACCCAAGACCTTGCACATGCTAAACAACCATTACACCACTGATGTAATCCATGCCTAGATTTTTGGTTTTATAGCAGGGAGTAAATCATGTTTGCAAATCTTGGCTAAAATAGTGTATTTTGAAATGTAAGGGCATTCATTAATTAAAGAGAAAACAGAAAATATTCTGAGGTGTGCTTAAAAACAAGTTGCAATGGGATCGAATGCACTGGAGTATCTCCGTATGTTCAGTTTTGGAAAGTACACAGGTAACGATAAAAGTCATGTGTAGTCAAGGTTCCACTCTGAGCACCCATGAGAATGCAGCATTCTAGAGAAATGCCTGGTGAAGCCTGCCTTGCACACTGCTCTCGGTACACCCATCACAGTACACCCAGACTGTACTGTGATGTTAGGCTGGCCAGTGCAGGACTGTTGGTTCTTTTGGGATCCGGGGCTGTTATACACCTAACTGCTGACTCTAGCACTGTCTCCAGGGCCTCTCTTGTCTCCTTCTTCTTCTGTCACTCAGAATATCTACTGTGGAGTGAATGAATGGATTAGAACCTGCTGGGCCTTCTGTGTATGTCAGCTCAATCCCGGAAGCACAACACAGCTGTAGCTTGAAGTAGCCAGATGCTCACTGCCTGTGCAGCAGTGAGCAAGGCAGATATCCTTTCTGAAGCTCAGAGTCTTCTACAAAATGACCAAACAGTAAGTAAGAACGGGAACAGCCAACAGAGCCAGCAGCTGTGGGAGACATTTCTGGTACTGTGCACCAGGGACTGGTGTTTAAGTCTTTACCCTGCTCCCAGGCAGGGGAGTATGACCGGAAGGAATTCTGGAAAGGGAAGGGTGTGTGTCTGAGTGGCCACAGCTAACAAGGCCTTTAGGGAACCCACATAGCCGTGGTTTTGATGAGTGGGCTGTTCCATGCAGTTGCTCATCTTAACACACTTGAGTTTTACATTTCCACCTTCCCTGTGAAGCAGGTATTCTTAGCACCCCAACTTACTGATGGGGTAACAGATTTGCACAAGACTATTTCAGCTCTTAATTTTTAGTTTCCTACTCCTGTTTAAAGGAATTAGGGCATCTTCTGGGCCTGTCTCCCCCTTTCTGAGATTGCCCTCCATCTCTTGTGTGTACCAGCATCCATGTTCATGCTATGTGATCTGCTTCCCAATCATTGGTTGGACCACAGCTGACATAAGTGAGACCTTAGCTGGGCTTTCACATTCTCTCTGAGAATATGGAGCTGGTTAATCTGTGCTCTTTGTTTAAATTCAAGATGTGTAGAGTCAAGTGGTTGTGAGATAGCCAAAACAAGAGAGAGAAGATTGTTTTGTGGTCCCAAACAGAACCAAGCTTTGGATGCTCACATACAATTCCTTCCTGAGGTTGACCATAGGAGTCTCTTGTGGCCCCTCAGAGAGCATCAGTAGATTTCTATGGGATTTTTGTTGTTGTTTGTTGGTGTTGTTTTGAGACAGGGTCTCTGTTCTAGTTAGCTTCTCCATTGCTGTGACAAAACACTCTGACCAATACCAACTTGGGGAGGAAAGAGTTTATTCATCTTATATCTTCCAGGTCACAGTTCATCACAGAGGGAGCCCAAGGTAGGAACTCAGGACAGGAACCTGGAGTCAGGAGCTGAAGCACAGGCCATAGAGGAATGCTGTTTACTGGCTTGCTCCCCTGGGCCATGCTCAGGCTGCTTTCTTATACAATACATTACAACCTGCCTATAGGTGGCATTGCTCACAGTGGCCTGGGCCTTCCTACATCACTCAACAATCAAGAAAATACTCCACAGACATGGCCACAGGCCAGTCCAGTGGAAGCAATTCCCCAGTTGAGGCTCCATTAACCCAGGGGTGTCAAGTTGACACCAAAGCTATCCAGCACAATTGATCCCTGTAGCCCTGACTGGCCTGGAACTCTCTATATGAACCCGGCTGGCCTCAATCTCCTCAATCCCAAGAGATCTGCCTGCCCCTACCTCCCAAGTGCTGGGGTTAACTGAGTGTCCTACCATGTCCGGTAGAATCCTACTTTTTGAAGGAATAAGAGCTCTGATGTGAGGATCACATTAAACTGTGCCTGTGGACAGGACTTTATATACCCTGATCTGAAGACAAATTATCATTTATAATGCTTTCAAAGTTAAGAGATATTAAGTCTTTGCATCCTTGGGAATTTAACTCAGATGGAATCTCTATATTGTGCTGACTTGGCAGAAGCATTCTGTTTCATGGAGAAGACACTCTGCTCATGAGGCTGTTTTTCAACCATTTGTGGTACACATGGGCACTGGCCAGGCCCCCTAGTAATGCCTATCTCCGCAGCTAACATACCCACCTGCCTGGGTCTGAGTTCGCTTGGTCAGATTCTGACTGCCCTGCAGAGGGCAGGTTAGCCAGGACACTGGGGCCTTTGGGAGGACGGCTCATCTCCCCCACATGACAGCCCCTCCGGCCTCTCCTGCATCCTGCTGCTTTTTGTATCCTGGCTCCATTGAAAGTGATTAACTCAGAGATCGGATTGGATAAGTTCATCCAAATTCTGTAAATGCCACTTCTGCACACATGAACGTTTGCAATCAATCTAATTTTTTTCCAAATAAAAATGATTAAATTGCTATTATTGTCAGATCATTTTTTATTAAGAAAACCTTTTAAAATGTTAATTATTAGGCCCCTTGAAACACTTTCATCTTTCCCTACTTTGCACCCAACCAACCAGAGGGAAATACAGACTTCCCATTTTACACCTGTAACTGCTCTCCCGAGCTCTAATATTTATGTGAATTTAACTTTAATTTTTCCTCCTTTCATCTTCTGAATTAGCCGGATAATGCACAGATCACTCCTTTGCTGCTTCTTTCCTGTTTATTTGCCTTCACAATAGATTCATTAACTAGATTTGGGTGCTCAAGCCATGCGACCACATCCATTTCAAAGGAAGATTTAATGGCATTTCATATTTTTCTACATTAAGGAAGATTAAAGTATATTACAATACCCTTTACTGCCCTATTTTCTTCATTTTAGAAGTGGTCAGTTTTAAAATTTTTTCCCCCTTCTCTTTCTTTCATCTGCAGTGTTCGATAAATTGTCCGGCCCTTTCAGATGACAGTCCCAGCAAATTGAGTTCTATATTCCAACTCAGACTCATTGTTTAGCCCATCAGCAGTCGGATAAAGCACCCCTATTCAAACAGGACATCAAAAGAACAAATATATGTTCGAAGTGGGCAAAAGAGGACTGGGACTCAGATATTTCATTTTCTTAATTGTTAGTGATTATCTGGCTAGTTTCAAAATGATCATTTTGCAGACTCTGAACCTAGACTTCCTTGCTCGGTGTCATAGCTGTTTGAAATCCACATCCATATCTCTCCACACACCTAGATGTATATTCATGACCACAAATTACACCACTGGCAAACCAGGCAGGTGCATCATGTTTTAACAGCCCAAGGGGCAGCTGTGCTAACATTTTTAATAGTGGGCAGAAATTCGAAATGCGACATCCTGACTTACGGCTTTTTATTTTAGCCACGTACCTCCTCCTGAAATAGTCAGGGGACTTGGAGGCATTCTCAGCAAGGGAGCAAGGGAGATATTAAGATTTAAGCTTTTTTTATTTCTATTTTTTGTGAGACAGAGGAGGTCAAGCCTATTGGGGACTTCTTGGGCAGAAGTTGTATCAGGTGTGCCGTCTGTCAGCCCAAACCATCTCAGCGGGTCCTCCCCCACCTCAGCAAATACAGTCTAACCTTGTTTGACACCAAATCTAAACAAAGTTTGGAGATGTTGGTGCGATGTGGGAGGAGAAGTGCAGAAGACAGATTTTTACAACAGTGCGGTCATGGGGTATAGGTTTTAGGCAATAAGCAGGTAGCTTAGTTTTCTCTAAAGAAAAAAGAAAATAATGGAAAAGTGTAACATTCATTCAGAGGCCTCAAAGGCATAAAAAACCCAATTCCAACTGTTATAGGTCCCTGCAGGAGTCTACAAAAGAACTAAGCTTTTTAAGTAAGAAAACTAGATTCTGGCCCACAGGGCCCTGTCATTGCTGCTTAATGGATGAAAGTCTTTGGATATAAATATGCTGTTTACTTCCCAGCTTCAGCTTTCATAAAATATAACCTTTTTATGATTTACGACCCTCAGGAATACTGGAGGATGGATTTTTACCTCTGAATTGGTTGGATGTCAACAAGAAAAATATAGATAACATATCGAAGTGGCGGGGTGTTAATGCCACCCAAAATGATGAAATTATTTTTGTTTGGAAAAGTTAAGTTTGTTCTTCAAGTTGTTAGTGAATGGTGGTTGTGTGAGGCAGAGCTGATGAAAACCCATGAAATGGCTCTTGTTTTTAAGTCTTCGTGTGGTGGCTTACAAGTCTGGGTGCGTTGACTTCACTTCTCAATCAGGAATGCCTTGTTGAAAAGTTGAGGCTAAGCATGGGTTCTTGGAAAACAAGAACAGCCATTCTGAGTCTAAATTACCTTGGAGTTTTGAATGCTATTTTTTGCTCCACCTTCTGGCAGCAGATGAGGAAACCATCCTCACCTTGCAGACAGGAAGTGGCAGAAGATCCCTTTTAGTCACTTGGGCTATGTAAGGAGATGCTAACCAGAAAGGTGGGGAGGGGCTGAGGACATGGCTCAGTGGGTAGAGGGCTCACCCAGCAGGGATGAGGCCCTGGGTTTGATCCACGGGGCTACAGGAAAATGGGTGTAGTGGGGCGTGCCTATAATCCCATCACTTGGGAGGCAGAGGCAGGAGAATCAGAAGTTCAAGGTCATCCTTGGTTCAAGACCAGCCACTGCTATAAGACTTCCCACCTGGAACAAAGCATAAAACAAGAAACAAACAAAAGGAAGGGGGGGGGGCTGAGGGCCTGGGGGAAGCCAAATAAACCCTGGAATTAGAAGCAGTACAAATGTTCCACTATGTACTCTGTTGATCTTTGAGCACCTATCCCAGCTATGGAACATACGATGCATACGGTACATAATTTATGCATGTCCTTTCATATGTTTACACATGTATCTCCCTACTCATGTTCTCTTTGTTCATGTATCTCATGTCTTTTATATATTTCTTTTTCCTTTTTTTTTTTTGAGACAGGGTCTCCCTGTAGTTGCCAATGCTGTCCTGAAACACTTGTGACCAGGCTGGCCTTTGAACTCACAAAGATCTGCCTGTCTCTGCCTCCCAAGTGCTAGGATTAAAGGCATGCGCCACCATACCCGGCTATATATTTATTTTTCATAGAATATGGCTGCTTTGGCTGCTGAGCTGATCTCAGTTGAGTTAAGCAGGCAGTCTGGGGATGAGAAAGGGAGGAAGACTTAGGTTGTCCAAACTGAGGAGGCCTTGTGTGGCTCTTGTCAGCATCAACAGAAAGATTGCTCTATTTGAGATCAATGAATGTTCAGTGAGTCCAAGTCTCACAACTGACAACCAGGGTTTCTGTCTTTCTATACACTGGAAAGGCAGTGCTGCAGTCCTGGGGCACTGCAGTGTGGCCACCAAGCCCTCCTTAACCTACTGTGATCATAGACAAAGTGTTCACTGAGAGGGTCACCGCTGGGGCCTGCTTCCTCAGGCGGCACTGCACAGCCCTCAGGCGGCACTGCACAGCCCTCAGGCAGCACTGCACAGCCCATTTCTGGAGGAGAGAGACACAAGTCCTGAGGAGAAGGCAGTGCAGACTGCGTTTATGGAGAAGGCCTGGGTCAGAATTCACCTTGGGAGCCCTTCAAGGCCAGTATCAGCGTCTTGTTGTAGAATGTCTTGTCTCTTGTGGACTTCCACCAGCTAAGCCTCAAGAATAAAGGTCAGGATGACTTGGCTTTTTTCCCCCAGGAAGATTATTCCTGAGGTTTATATCTGGGAGGCTCCACCAAAGGGGCTGCATCGGCTGTAGCGACGGGGGGCTGCAGGCTCTCTGCCACCTCCATGGACCAGTCTAGGGATTCTGGAAGGTCAAGAAAGAATAGGACAAAATTGACTCTGGCTGGGGACAGGGCTCGGGCTTGGTAGAGGTCACAGCTCCTTAGAGAGATGCTTTCTTCTAGTTACAGTGCCCTGAATTGCCTGTCCTCTGGCCCTGAGCCATTAAGCCTCAACAGACATCTTCACTGCACTGATAGCTCAGTATGACCCCAGGCCTGTGTGTGAATGGGTATGGGTCAACCCCTCTTACTGCTGGGGATAATGGGACCCTGGGATACTGGAGACCAAACAAGCCTTTCTCTTGGGCATCTGTCGTGATGGCTCATGCCAACTAGGAACTTGATAGCATATAGCATTACCTAGGAGGCAAGTTTATAAGTTCACCCGTGAAGGATTATCTTGACTGGGCTAACTGAGGTGGGAAGACCTATCCTAGGGCTAGGTTAATTGAAGTGCGAGGACCCACCCTGAAAGCACCATTCTCTGGCTTGAGTCCTTGACTGCATAAAGAGAAATCAAGTCAGGCAAGAGCGATCATCAAAACATGTTTTGTGCCTGTGGATATGTGACCAGCTGCCTCTAGCTTCTCCCACCAGGACTTCTCCATCATAATGGACAGTACCCTGGAACTTCCCCATCATAATGGACAGTACCCTGGAACTTCCCCATCATAATGGACGGTACCCTGGAACTTCCCCATCATAATGGACGGTACCCTGGAACTTCCCCATCATAATGGACGGTACCCTGGAACTTCCCCATCATAATGGACAGTACCCTGGAACTTCCCCATCATAATGGACGGTACCCTGGAACTTCCCCATCATAATGGACAGTACCCTGGAACTTCCCCATCATAATGGACAGTACCCTGGAACTTCCCCATCATAATGGACAGTACCCTGGAACTTCCCCATCATAATGGACAGTACCCTGGAACTTCCCCATCATAATGGACAGTACCCTGGAACTTCCCCATCATAATGGACAGTACCCTGGAACTTCCCCATCATAATGGACAGTACCCTGGAACTTCCCCATCATAATGGACAGTACCCTGGAACTTCCCCATCATAATGGACAGTACCCTGGAACTTCCCCATCATAATGGACAGTACCCTGGAACTTCCCCATCATAATGGACAGTACCCTGGAACTTCCCCATCATAATGGACAGTACCCTGGAACTTCCCCATCATAATGGACAGTACCCTGGAACTTCCCCATCATAATGGACAGTACCTGGAACTTCCCCATCATAATGGACAGTACCCTGGAACTTCCCCATCATAATGGACAGTACCCTGGAACTTCTCCATCATAATGGACAGTACCCTGGAACTTCCCCATCATAATGGACAGTACCCTGGAACCGTGAGTCAAAATACACCCTTTCACCTTTAAATTACGTTTTTCAAGGTATTTTGTCATGGCAACAAAGAAAGGAATGAACATATCCTGCCTGGTTCCCAGCATTGTAAGAAATAGGAATAAGCATTCCTTCTTGCATGTGCGAGGATGGTGTGGGAAGAGATAGGGGTAGAATATTTCCATTTGAATTAGTTGCTTTTCTGTTGCTGTGATAAAACACCATGACTGAGGCAATTTCTAGAAAGAAAGAGTTTATTTTGGCTTATGGTTCCAGAGGGAGAAGAGTCCATCATATCAGAGAGGCGTGACGGCAGGCTCCTGACGCTAGAAACCAAGCTCCTATCTTCAACTGTGAACACCACTGGGAGACTGCAAACTGGAAGTGAGGTAAGGCTGTGAACTCTCGAAGCCCACCCCCAGTGATGTGATTCCTTCAGCAAGACTATGGCTCCTGGAGGTGCTACGGCCTCCCAAGCAGTGCCACCAGCTGGAGACCCAAGAGTTCAACTATCCAAGCCTGTGGAGGACATTTTCATTCAAACCACCATACCATCCTAGGAGAAAGGTTGTATGATGCCATCATCAGAAAAGCCCTGGAGGTGACAGCTCTTAGAACACGGGCTCTAAGACCAACAGGACAGAGGAGGCCATGCTGAAGTCCACAGACATATGGTGGACCCTCATACCCGGGGTGGTCAGGAAGGCTACCTGGAAGAGTGGTCTTCATCTGGCTGAGATGAGGCAGGATGACGTAAACAGAAGCTCTGGTTGGGGCTCTAATGGGGAGGGCTGGGGTAATGGTGATAGCAGAGATGGTAGTAACCATCGTAATAACCTGTGTTGACCAGTAGCAGTAGAGGAAGTCAGTCAGAGACTGTGTCTGTCTACATCTTGTTTTCTTCCTATGAAAACTGGGGCCACAATGTGTCCCTACACACACAGTCACAGGCAACGTGGGGACTGTTTTCTTCCTTAGTTGAAATAGTTCTTGTTTCCCTTTTATTCTTTTTTAGTGTATATTTCTGAATGAGAGCCCGAGGGTGCTCAATAAATATTCGTTAAACTCTTGAATTGGGGGGGGGGGAGCTCGTGTGGCCTGCAGGAGAGTTGAGATTAGAAGGGATCAGGAAGCCTGAGGTCTAAGCCTGGAAATAAGATGGCAGTGAAATTGATGGGCTTTGGTCTGAATAGCGCGAGGAGGGCTGGAGCCAGTGAAGTCAGTGGCCTGGGTCTGTCCCCATCCTGCTGGTATTCTGGGTGGACTTTGGGTGTGTCCTGATCTGGGTACCTTGACCCAGGAAGTTTGGCTAAGTGCCTATGGCATGAAGCTGCAATTCTGTATACTAAGAGTATGTTCTCTGCTGCACTACTGCGTCCGAAAGCTGTTACATGCAGGGTCCTACCTCCCAGGCCATCACACTGCTCTCATTTTACAGACGTGAAACTGAGGCAGCCTTGGGTCCTGCTCCACCATGACAGCAGTAGAGTGGTTAACAGTCACCATGTCACAAACTGGAATCTTGATCATCTGTGACCTGCTCACTCCAGGGTATGGCTGCTGTTGGTCATTTGTATGGGCACACAGTGACATAGTGGATACTTGTCAAATCTGACACAAAGCAAGGCCTGGGGTACAGAGCTTGAACTGTCTCCAAATACAAATCACCTACAACTCTGCTTTCTGCCCAGAATTCTCTCATCCCAGGTTAGAGTGGAGTCTTTGAAGGTGGTAGTTCAGACTCCCATCTGGAACGATTTCTTTTTTAAAATTTTATTTATATATTTATTTATTTTATTTATTTTAAATTTTATTTATTTTTTATGTGTATGAATGTACTGTCTGCATATAGGTCTGTGCACCCATGTCGTGCAATGCTGAGGAGGTCAAAAGAGGGTGTCGGATTCCCCTGGAACTGGAGTTAAAGATAGTTCTTAGCCACCATGTGGGTGCTGGGGATCGAACCTGGGTCCTCTGCAAGAGCAGTCGGTGCTCTTAACTGCTGAGCCATCTCTCCAGCCCCAATTTTATTTATTTTTTATGTGTATGAATGTACTGTCTGCCTGTAGGTTTGTGCACCCGGGTTGTGCAATGCCATGGAGGTCAGAAGAGGGTGTCGGATTCCCCTGGAACTGGAGTTAAAGATGGTTCTCAGCCGCCATGTGGGTACTGGGAATCGAACCTGGGTCCTCTGCAAGAGCAATTGGCGTGCGCTTAACCGCTACGCCATCTCTCCAGCTCCAGGCATGATTTCTTTGGTTGAACTTGGGGAAAATCCATCCCCATTTGTTTTTTGACCTTCTGCCTCCTCAAAACCCCAGACCCAACTTTCAGGCTAGCCCTGACATCTCTAATGCATCTCCAAAAGGAACAATTGGGAGGGAACAAAAAGTTCTCCATGCTTTAATTAAAAATCCATGTTTGGCGTGTACTCAGGGGCATAGCTTTGCATCTTAAAATGTTTCTTTTCTTTTGTAGTCAGGCTTTGCTTATAAACAGAGCTGGCTCTGAGTCACATTAATTTAATTTTATCTGTGATCCACATCAGCTTAGAATGGTATTAATTTGGATTTGACTGCCAGCAGAAGACACTCTCTAATATCTACTTTTTTAGGTAGGTAATCGTGTAGTAATTAGGATGTGTGTTGTACATAATCTTGATTTAAATAATCCTCGCTTAGTTTTTTTTGTCTACACAGATAAAAAAGCTATTTTGTCAGTATTTTAGAAGTAGGAAATCATCTTGATTATTTTAATCAAAATCAGCATTTGTGAATTGCGACATTCTTTTAGGAACAATTAATCTACAAGGCAGAGATTTGTCTCTATGCCCTGCCTTGTAGATCTGTCTCAAATGCACTGAGATAGAGCAGCAATGTCAGCTGCAGGGGTGGAGAAACCCCCACATCCCACCCATGGCTTTATCTCTCCATCTTGGAGGTCTGGTAGTTGGCTTTGGAGACAATCTTTTTTTTTTTTTTTTTTGGTCTTTTTGAGACAGGGTCTCCCTGTAGTTCTGGCTGTCCTGGAACTCACTCTGTAGACCAGGCTGGCTTTGAACTCACAGAGACCCACCCGGCTCTGCCTCCCAAGTGCTAGGATTAAAGGCGTGCGCCACCACGCCCGGCTTGGAGACAGTCTTATGTGTAATGTCCAAATTTACCTCTGCAGGGCTGGAGAGATGCTTACTGCACGTGGGGATCTTCGTTCAAAACCCCAACCCATGTGAAGAGCCAGGCATGGTTGTGCGTGCCCTGAACCCCCGTGCTGCTCAGGGCTGTAGGGGTGGAGACAGGAGATCACTGGGATTCGACTCGTTGGCTGCCAGCCTAGCTCCAAGCCCACTGAGAGACCCTTTCTCAATAAGATGGAGGATGATAGAGCAGAACACCCAATGTCTCCCTCTGGTGTCTGGGTGTGGGCGTGAGGAGCACGTGAGTGCACGCATGCACACGTGCATGTGCGCAACACACACACACACACACACACACAATTTTTAGCTCTGCCACTTAGGACTTTGGGACCTCAGGCAAGTACTGAAAATGACTGTACCTCGCTCTCCTCATTTGTCAAAGAGAGATTGCTGTCCACGTGAAGACTGGATGAAACAGTTCTGGGCTGGCCCGCTGGATGGACTGTGCCCCATGTTCTCTTTCTGGACTTGTTACCGAGATGCAGCAGGGACCTACGGTAGAGGTCAGCAGCTGCTTTTGTAAAGGTCCAGAAAGGAAGTATTTCAAGCTGTGTGGGCTGTACGTTCTCTGTGACTACTGCTCAGCCTCACCATCGTGGCTGAAAATCAGTTGGAGATCCACATAGATGATGGAGGGGCGGGTCTTGTCTATTGGTCTCATTTGCTTTGATTCAGACGGGCATCATCTGGAATCAGGTTGGACCCTCAGCTTTCATGTGGAGCCTTGGACAAAGTCTGCAACGTCGCATTTTCCTTGATAAACTAAACAAGGCAAGGCTGAGCTCAGGTGGAGCCTGGGAGAAAAAGCTCTCAGCTTAGTGCCGGGCAGGTAACTAAGTCTGCACCCTCCCTGCCTGCCTGTCTTTCGTTGCCTGTTCTTTATTTTTTTTTTTTCTGCTTTTAGTTTTCGAGGCAGGGCTTTGTCTCACAGAGCACGTTGGGGACTGCCTCCATAAGCTTTGCTCCCAAGAGGGTTTCTGGCTGTGCGTTTGTTTTAATGTAGTACAGAGAATCATTCTAATTTGATGGGTCCTGACATGCTCCCTGAACCCTTCGTCACAGCAACAGGACCACTTAAAAAGTAGTGGTATCTACCCAGGCCCGGCACAGGCTTGCCATCCAAACTCTGGAGGCTGAGGCAGGAGTATTACAAATTCTAAGCCTGTCTGGGCCATGGAGGGAGTTCAAGGCCAGTCTGGGAAGCTTATTGAGACCCTGTCTCAAAATAAGAAGTATAAAACAAAAAGGACAGATGAGACTGCTCCGTTAGTCAAGAGGCCTGCCACCAAGCCCAATGGCCTGAGCGTGATCCCCAGGATTCACATGATGGAAGCAGAGAACTGACTCCTGCAGGTTTTCCTTCGAGCTCACACACATGTGTTTGCATGTGAACTACACTCCTCCCTACTCCAACATGCAAATAAATAAATGTAATTAAAACATGGGCTGGCAAGATGGCTCAGCCATTAAAAGCACTGGCTGCTCTTGCAGAGGACCTGGGTTGGGTTCCTAGCACACATATGGCAGCTAACAATCATGTGTAAGACAAGTTCCAGGGGATCTGAGTCTCTCCTCTGGCCTCTGCAGGCATTACATGACACTGACACAGGTGCACTTACATGCATGCGGAGAATACACTCAGACACATAAAATAAAAATAAATAAAATTTAAAAATTTAAAAAAGGAAATAAATGGAGAACATAGGGATATAGCTCAGTAGAGAGGCTTCCCTAGCCTGTGGCTCAGTCTCCAGTACTGAGTGAAAGGTGGTGGTTGAGGCAGTGAGAGTGTTCAAAAAAACAGACAAACAAATGAATAATCACTCCTTCTACCTCCCCTTGCAAAAACCCTAAACCCATAATGAGGGATCTATGTCAAAGGGATTTAGAAATAAGCTAATGACTGTGGCTGGAAAAATTGATCAGTAAAATAAATAAATGCCAAAGTATAAAATCGTGCCCATGTTAGTCGTAGTGGTGCACACCTTTTGTCCCAGCACTCGGAAGGCAGAGGCAGGTGGATCTCTGTGAGTTCAAGGCCAGCCTGGTCTACATAGTAAGTTCCAGGACAGCTGGAGCTACAGGGAGACCCTGTCTCAAAAAGACCCAAAAAATCATGTCCATGACTGAACATCTATCTACACCATATCCTTAACACTTCTGACAGACTAATTCCTGCTTCCACCCCCAAGTCAAGTTTGGACCCAAGACAAGGAACATGATGGTCCTGTCTTGTGACAATTAATTTCCTTTTCTTGAACCTGATTTTGTTTGTGCTGATCATGTGCCTTCCCCAACACAGTCTATGTATTTTGTCTTCTTGGAGTTGGTATGGCCATGGATTCTATTAATGAAGCTGTTGCATAGGAATGTCCTCTGACAGACAGAGCATGGTCAGACACCATCTTGCCCAAGATCATCATGGCTTAGCTTGTCGACTTTCATGCTCTTCAAGAAAGGAGAGGTAGAGGCAATCATGGGCCCTTCCCAGCCAACCAGTCAGCACAAGGGCAAGCGGGGGAGAGCTAAGGCTTTATGAGCGGAGGAAGCCCAGGGGAGGCTCTCTCGACATTTTCTGTGGTGGTGGTGGAGAAGCCACCATCCATGCTGGGATAAAAACTTTTCAGTGCGGCCTTGGGAAAGAGGGGGGCACCCAAACTCCTGTAAGTAAACCCTCGCCCAAGGCTCTGTAAGTAAGCCCAATAATCTCAGTGGTTTCCCAGACTACAGTTTTGCAAAATTGTACCTCGGTTTGCTGTTGGGACCAGGGGTGGAGGGGGTGACTATTGTTGACACCTCCCAGAAGGAATTTTAGTACAGAAACATAAATAGAAGTTTTTTGGAGATCTGGGGGGAAGGTTCACCTGCTCATATTGTCACTGTTCCTTCTTCCCTCCTGATAGGAATGTGACTAGAGGGCTGGAGGTAGAGCAGCTGCCTGTGATCCATGATGACAAGTGTGAGGAAGAGACTCACGACTCTCAAGATGGCAGAGCATGACGGAAGAAGCTGGACTGGTGAGGGCTCTGACACATGGACATATACTTTAGGGCTCTGCTGCTGGCTCTGAACGGACCAGATATAATTCAGTATGGTAACTGGGTTCTTACCCTGTTTCTCAACTCCCAGACATGACCTCTCTGTGCCCAGAAGTTTGCTGTCTCTGGGAATACTTGAGATAGCAGGTGATGATCCTGGAAGCAAGGATCTGGTATCAGATAATAGGGGTAGGCTCTTCCAACTCCAGGTCCACCTCGGCACTGTGGAAGTTTAGAGCAAGCTACCCAATTTCTTTGACTCTCCCTTTCCTCCTCTGTAAAGTGGCTCCGGGAGGTTCTTGAGAGGACTGGTGTTTAATATGGTGCCTGGGGTGTAATGGATAATTGGCATGTACCACCAGTACATTGCCTGTCCTAGGGGAGTGTGTAGTGGTCACACGATGTTAGCTACTGTCTTCATGGTTCCTCTGTTCTTCTGGGATGGGACACCAAGGTCCTTTTGTGCCATGTTCCTCTCAACTTCCTCTGTCGAGCCTCTCCAGTGCTCTGCCATGTCCTCTAAACCACATGCCACTGTGTGAGCCCACCTGTGTATGGAGCCTGCACCCAGGCAGTCCATCAAGTTTGCACTCTTTCCACTCCTGGTGCCAGTATGCTTTGCTCCTGCTTCCGACATGTATGAACCAGGTCTGATCTCTCTTGCCCTGCACTCTGAGCCACACTACGCACACCACCACCCTCCAGGGGATCCCCAATGGACAGCAGGGGTAGCACCTAGGGAGGCTCAGTGGTTCAGAAGGTCTCAGTCCCCTGTGCCTTGGGGGTCATTATTTGATTAATGTGAGACAATAACACAGAAGAGGTAACTGGAGGGCAGAGGATCCCACGCAAGAAATGGAAGAGATCTGAGAGTATAAATCCCAGGAGCACACAGGGCAGTGGATGCCAGACATGTCACGGTTCTAGGAGGGATGTCATCAGTTCCAGTCAGGCTGCATTCTCAAGAGCTGTTGTGACTTCAGAATGATGGCCAAGCCTCATTCTTTGCAGAATCTGTATGTTCAAACCCACCTGATTACTGAAGTATGTTACTACTATTAATAATAATAATAATAATAATAATAATAACTCAAGACACTCTTGACATCATCTGTGGACATGCGTGGAGTGCCACTGAGGCCAAGTAGGGTTTTTCTCTGTCTTCCTGCTTCTGCTCTCATGCTGAAAACAGGCGTCTTTCCTTTTAGTATGCTAAACATTGAATACTAAAGAGTATTCGTTATTTATCACTTTGCTCCTCATGTTTTTTTCTGATTTTTGTTGGTGATTTCATTGAAAAGAAACCTCAAACACAGCACTGAACTACCGGACAGTGTTTTTAAGCACAAGAAAGCTCTGGTGTTGTGCTGGATAGCTTTAGTGTCAACTTGACACACCTGGGTTGAAGGAGCCTCAACTGGGGAATCGGCTCCATTGGACTAGCCTGTGGGCACATCTGTGGAGTATTGTCTTGATTGTTGGGCAATGTGGGAGGGCCCAGCCCACTATGGGTGGTGCCACCTCTGGGCAGGTTGTTGTGTACGGTATAAGAGAGCAGACTGGGCATGGGCCAGGGGAGCAAGCCAGTGAACAGCATTCCTCCATGGCCTGTGCTTCAGCTCCTGCCTCCAGGTTCCTGCCCTGAGTTCCTGCCTTGGGCTCCCTGATTGATGAACTGTGACCTAGGAGATGTGAGCTGAATAAACCTTTTCCTCCCCAAGTTGGTGTTGGTCAGAGTATTTTATCACAGCAATTGAAGAGAAATTAGAACAGGTGTGTTTTAAGGAAAAATACATGTGTTGGTCAACTTCCTCATGGAGAATATTGAGAAAGACTGAGAAAGAGATGAAAGGCATGTTTGGCAGAATGCATGAGCTCTGGTGGGGTGGGGGAATGGGGGGACACGGGTCTAGAGTTGTTAAAAAAATAAAAATAAATTTATAAAAAAAATACATGTGTTAGATAAGCTTTACCTAGATGTGAGTTGCAGTATTGTGTTCTGTGAATTCAGTGTTAATGAAAAAAATATATATTAAAAAGTATCTTTAAGCCAGGCATGGTGGCACATGCCTTTAATCCCAGGACTTGGGAGGCAAACACAGGTAGATCTTTGTGAGACTGTGGCCAGCCTGGTCTACATAGTGAATTTCAGGCCAGCACATGGCTACAGGAAGACCCTGTCTCAAAGAAGACAAAAAAAGTATCTTTAAATAGAATACATGTAACCAAGATTATGGGTTTCTTGGTTTTAGAGAATGCTGTGTCCAGGGGCTTACAGGAGCCTAACCCTATGTTTCCCTTAGGAACAATTGTTCAGTATTCTATAATTCAGTGTTCTTAATGGATGACTTTATTACGATAACTTCTACAAATAATGAGAATAAACTGTTTTAGGTCAGTCATTGTCTACCTTAGTAAGAATTATATAATAAGAGTAGAAGCCAGCTTCTGGCAAGTTGAGGACTGAATGGGAGAACAAGAGGCGTAGAGCAAGCGTTCACACTTTTGTCAGAAGTTTAGTTGAGAAGAGACGTCAGAGAAACTGGTTTTTTTTTTAAGTTTATTAGTTTTTATGTGTATGAGTGTACTGTCTGCATGCAGGTCTGTGCACCCATGTCGTGCAATGCTGCGGAGCTCAGAAGAGGGTGTCAGATTCCCCTGGAACTGGAGTTAAAGACGGTTCTTAGCTGCCATGTGGGTGCTGGGACTCGAACCCGGGTCCTCTGCAAGAGCAGTCGGCACTCTCAACCACTGAGCCATCTCTCCAGCCCCTAGAGAAACTGTTTTTATACATGGCAGGTGCTCTTTAAATTACTTTTTCATTGGGTTGCTGAACAAATCTAAAGTTCATCTTTCTTTGTGGATTCTTATGTTCTACGTAAGCTGGAGTCTCTTTGTCACTTTGGAGACTCTGGATTACCTTGTGCTCATCAAGAACTCCCCTATGGGCTACAAAAGGGGCCCTGCAATTTGAAGTGTCTTTCCTTATGGCTTTCAGTTTGGGGCTGATTTTGAACAAACCAACCAAACATTCTACCCAGGGAGTGTTACCACATGAAATACAGAATGCTCAGGTAAATTAGAATTTCAGATATAAATACTTTTTAGTAAAATTATCCCTATCATTTGCTTAGTACAGCAAACATCTATGTATTTTGGGTTGCCTGGCTGGATGGTAACTCTGGAGTTGTGCAGGACTCCTGATTTAGTTGATACTGGTACCTAGGCATCTCCCTAAGCATCGTCCATAGGTAAATTTCAATGTGACATGTAGGCCATTTGGGAAGTCAGACCTCTACAAACACACATCATGTGGCACAAGCTGATCTACAGGCAATTCTAGTCAATGTACTAAATATTCAGAAGAAAATCCATTCTTTTCTCATTCTTGTGATGAATGTTCTGGTAGTGCCTTAAGAGACAGAGCACAGCAGGCTATGAATTCTAAGACTTATGGTTCATTTCAGCTTTGTCTTTGACCTACTGTGTGACCTTGAGAAGTTCATTTTACCCTCTGATTCTTCTGATTTGATAGTCAAGTGTTACTGAGGCCCCTAAGGCCCTCTCTAGTTCTGAAACCTAGGGAAACTTTGAAAAGTTGGCAGTTATGATGATCTTAATTTAAAAACCTAGACTTCATTCCATCTGAAGGGTAACTTAATCGTGAGGAAGGGAAAAGGATGCATTATAATGGTTTCCTAAATGGATAAAAACATGACTGACTGTAAGCAGGAACATCCCCAAACCCTTCAGGAAGCATTATGCTTTATAGTGAATCAAATATTCTCCACTGAGGAATCATTTGCAATCTGTTTGTGGTACTGTCTGCTCCATTATCAAGACTCTTTACCACAGGCAAGAACTCTTTGCTGCTGAGGAACTTCTGGAAACAGATGGCTGCTGCCAATGGGCAGCCTTGCATTCCAGGCCTGCAGAGATGGTGCTGAGGTCAAGGCCAATGGACCCTGAATAACACCATGATGACTCTGACAGAACAGGCTTCCTGTGCCCAATTCCCAGGCACTGTTCTGTGCATATCACATACTGTACATCAGGCTTACCTACAGCACTACCCTATCACCAACCACAGAATTCCCATGATGTCTTCTTCTCCCTGGGAAGCAGATTTAGGCTAGGGGAAAGAATGATGGACCAGCAAAGGCCGTGCACAGAGAAACATGATCACTAGCCTGCTTTCCAAGATGGGCGGAGGTGCAGGCGCGCTCCATGATTTCTGAAGTCTCCCACTGTTCCGCGGCAGAGCTGGCTCAAACCCAGTACTGACTCTGAGGGTGTCTGACTGTGATGTCAACCTGGTCCTGGGAAAGGAGACAATTCACTGGTCTTGAGGCCGACATCTTTCTTTTCCACCCCATTAGAAATGGAGAGCTGTGAAGTCGAGAGCTCCAGCCCCGACTGCCAGTTCCAGAGGTGAAAACCTGTTTGTTTTTCACACAGATTGAATTCCATGAGTCAGACCTGGCAAACACTTTCATGTAGTGGACTCTGTGGTTGAAGGTGGAAAGCTGTGAGTAAACACACATCCGCCCAAGACACAACACAAACAGCGTGCCAGTGTCTCTGCTCCCCCGGGCCGTGGATCCTTGACTGTGGCATGGAACATACTTGCATTAACTGGCATGCAGACTTCATGATTTGAAACCATGCATTCTTGGAGAGATGATGTCATGTGTGATGTTTCTGGTACAGCTTATATAAGCCAATTCTTGAATTCAAACAAGTACGGAAAGGAGGCCCCAAGGCCTCTTCTCACCTCAGATCCTTGGCCTCTTCTGGAGGGCACCATCTTCCTCTCCACACAAGACCTTTGTGAAGGGGTCTCTCTATCTGGAGACACCACCATGTCTGTTGATCTGGTCTCAGGGCACATAAGGATTTTCTTGGGATGGAAAGACAGGAGCCTAGGCTGAAGTGGGCAGCATACTATCCTTGGTCCCACAATCCAGATTTCCCCTTTTCCCGCCCTGGGAAGGAAGTGGTGGAAGGTGGTGAGACTGCCTTACTGCCAAGGCTGTGAGAGGCCAGGAGCTGATAGAGGCAGCAGGACTTGCTCAGAATGCATTCCTAGCCCAGAGGAGAGTGCGCGAGGCCCTGCTTATGGGAGTGAAGAGGGAGGTGTTCATGATTCTGGAAGCCTGTTGTTGACTTTGTGGATTCTTCATGGGGACATTTTTGCCTGTGAAATTTTAAGAGTGTAACTCATCACTTTGAGTATGACAATGAAGGTGTATTTTTCTGCTAGGCATAAATCTCCTTTAAAAGACCTGATTGCCATATCATCTTAAAGCCCAAGATGTAAAATTTGATTTAATAAAAGAATCAAATTGATTTTTTTTCATGTCAGATTATAAACAAAAGGAATCAAATCCACATGCCAAAAGCACAAAGAAAATTCAACAACATGGGAAAAGCAAATAAGAAATCCCCACCAAATTCTATCAGTCTTATAGAGGACTCCCACAATGAGATCTCTCTGGAGGCAACCCAGGACACAGATCTCTCTATATATATCTATATATCTATATATCTCCATATCTGTATATCTATATATCTGATCTCTCTCTATATCTATCTCTCTCTCTCTCTCTCTCTCTCTCTCTCTCTCTCTCTGTCTAATGAAGAGGGTCTGAGCACCTAGAAATGCTGAAGGGGTGGCATGTCACTATCATCCTCTTCAAGTATGCCAGGGGATGCTACCCGGAAGGGATGCTGGTTTGCTTCTAAATGGTCATTATAGGGCTAAACTAGGACCAACTGGCAGACCTGCTGAATCTTGAGCTCCTAAGTTGGAGATTCTTTGACTTGCTGTGCACCAGTCTCCCTTGTTACCCTTTAATTATTCTGATCTTCTTCAGACCCTTCTACACCACATGGGACCAAAATGGACCCTCATACTCTAAAAGTCTGCATTAAAAATAAAATAAATAAGCAGAGGTACTATTATCACCGGCCCAGGAGCTACAAGACAGCACAATTCAGCGCCTTCATTTTCCTAATAATGAATAAAATCGCACCAGCAATTTCCTCTTGAATACATTTGTCAATCAAAGACCCAACACTTAGAGAGATCCCCCCCAGAGTGTCCTCCAGGTACTGTCCACAGCAGGAGGAAGCACACTTCTCTGCATTGTTACAGCTCCAGCAAATAGGCTGAGAGCCTGTTTAATTTTTTTAAAAGAGAGTTCTTCAGCTTTTGGCTGGCCTAATGAAAATCGGTCTGTGTCTACTTTGGCTGAATCCTTTGCACAATGACACTGCCCCCGTTCTATAATTTCTGCTAATTGCCACTTGAACAAAAGCCACATTGTGTAGTTTCTCGGCTGCTCTGCAGTCTTGGAGTAGAACTGGCCAGGATGTTTAAAGCATTCTCGTCGTGGAACCTTTTTCACTGGCATGAGTGGTGTCAGTCTACACTGCCAGAGCTGAACTTGAGTTTTCAAACTGGGTCTGAGTGTGAGTCATAAGAGAAGTTAAGTAGGAGCTATGAGCTGGCATGAAATGTTGGCATCCTGGTGGCATTACCTTCCTGCAGTTTGCTAAGGCAATAATGACTATGACTTGGTAAAGAAAGGCTTCAAGAAGTTTCTATTCTCCTAGTTGCCTGAATCTTCTTTTCTTTTCTTTTTTCTTTTCTTTTCTTTTCTTTTCTCTTCTCTTCTCTCCTCTCCTCTCCTCTCCTCTCCTCTCTTCTCTTCTCTTTTCTTTTCTCTTTTCTTTTCTTTTCTTTTCCCTTTCCCATTTCCTTTCCTTTCCCTTTCTTTCTTTCTTTCTTTCTTTCTTTCTTTCTTTCTTTCTTTCTTTNGCAATGAGTGTGCGCACCACTGGTTGCCCTATCCATGCATGCATTTCCCCTCTATGGTTCTAGTGTTGGGTGGCAGGTGCCCAGGGACGGCTGCCACAAGCCTGCATGCCAGAAACCCACCTGCACAACTGGGCAGTGAGTGTGTGTGCCACTGGCTATCGTTCTATCCACCAGATTTTTTTTATAACCTATATAATCTGATACTTTCTAGCAAAACCAGGAACTTCTGTTTGAATGAGATTGTAATTTTGTTCTGAATTTCTCTAGATTTCTACATTACTTTTGATAGGAAGTACATTTTCAAGCAATTCTTTTGGCGTGTGATCCTTAGAGGTCTTTTCATCTTCGACTATCTTCCTCAGGTCTTTTCTTTAGTGTCTTAAAGCTTTCATGGAAGAGGTCTTTTATTTCCTTTGTTAGGTTTATTTCAAAGTATTTTAATTTTGTATGGCTGTAGTGAGTGTGGTTGGTTATATTATTGGTTATATGATTTATTTTTTGGTATGTTTATCATAGTGTTGTGCCAGTTTTGAATTCTGCGACTGTGTTGAAAATGATCCAAGATAATTCATCAAATCTGAAACTTCTCACATTATTTCAAGTAAATAAAATTGATTGATATATTTTAATGAAGTAGGCCTTGTTGTTTTAATTCCACAGTATTGTTAAATAATTGGTACTAAAGTTTACTGGTCTATGGGATAATCACAATACATAGATATTTTCAGTCTAAGGCCATGCATCTGAAACAATTATTTTTTTTTTTTTTTTTTTGGTCTTTTTGAGACAGAGTCTCCCTGTAGCTCTGGCTGTCCTGGAACTCACTCTGTAGACCAGGCTGGCCTTGAACTCACAGAGATCCGCATGCCTCTGCCTCCCAAGTGCTAGGATTAAAGGCGTGCGCCACCACGCCCGGCTTTGTTAGTAGATGGGATGATGCAAAAAATCTCAAGGAACTGGCAAAGGGTAAATAATGGTAACTAACAGCATGCAGTAATAAGTCACCTTTTGAAAACCAACTGAGCGAGGAGGAGCTGAAAGCTGAACAGAAAACCCCTGATACAATGGCAGAGAAAACACTAAATACTCAGGAAACAATATGACACTCACGTTAAACCTACTTACAAAAATCCCCCCTCAGAATATCACTGAAAAACTAACCCTAAGTGTAGAAATGTACCATGCTCATGGATGGGAAGACTCCATCTTGTAAAGACATCAGTTTCTCCCAGAACAGATCAGCTGGTTCAGTGCAATCATAGTCAAAATCTCACAGGCCTTTTGGGAGAATCTGATGATTGAAAACAAGCACATACTTATACACATACACATACATATATATATACATACAAGTACATGCATATACACATGTACACATATACATATGCATGTACATACAAATACACACAATTACACAGATACATATATAAACACATACACAGAAGAACCTATACACACAAGTACATGTACATACCTATGTATACATACAGACATGTACACACATGCATATATGCACACAATATACATACAACATGCACATGCACACAACACACATGTACACATGCATATATGTATATAGGTATACTCATATGCAAACAAACATGCACATTCATGCACACACAAGGCTTATTCAATTTTAAAAGACTTATCCTAATCTTAGGGCCCATGCCTTTAATCCCAGCACTCAGAAAGCAGAGGCAAGAGGATCTCTGTGAGTTCAAGGCCAGCCTGGTCTACATAGCAAATTCCAGGACAGCTGGGGTTACAGGGAGACCCTGTTTCAAAAAGACCAAAAAAATGAAAGAAGAAAATATCAGCTTCAGTAGAGACAGACACATGGAATGGCACAGACTTGAGAATCATACCACATGTATATGGACAACTGGTATTTGACAAAATTTCCAAGAGAGCTCATGGAGTGAAAAGAGTCTTTTTTTTTTTTTTTGCCAAGTGTAGTAGCACTTGTAGTGATGGGGAGGCAGAGGCAGGCAGATCTCTGTGAGTTCAAGGCCAGCCTGGTCTAAATAGTGAGTCCCAGGCCAGCTGGGGCTACCGGGAGACCCTGTCTCAAAAAGACCAAAAACAAAAACCCAAAAACCCAAAATCTTTTTCAACAAATGGCTCTGAAACAAGTTGATATCATAGGAAAAAGTGAACATTGAACCCAAGTTCATAGCACACATAGACAATAACTCAAATTGGATCCTAAACTTAAATAGAAAAGTTAAAACTAAGAAATGTCTAGAAAAATAGGAGGAAATCTTTGTGATTTGAGAGAAGGCAAAATTTCTTTGGTCCATACACACATATAAAAACCAGACTCCTCAGTGTAATGTCTGCTTGCTGTTATGATGTGTTATACTCATAGACAAATGTCTTACAAATAGTATTACAAAGAGCTCTTACAACTCAGTAAGAAGACAAAGTTTTTGTATGTATATGTGTGTGCGTGTGGTGTGTGTAGAAGCACATGTGTGTAGGTGTGGTGCATGTGCACGTATGTATGGAGGCCTAAATTTGGGGTCAGTTGCTCGTCACTTTATTTTTTGAGGCAGGGTGTCTTGCTAAACCTGTGGTCTATCAGGTCAGCTTTCCCCAAGGATCTCCTGTGTATCTACCTCATGAGCTATGTGAGTTTTAAGGATCCAAACTCCAGTCCTTATGCTTGTGCATTAGGCATTTGATCCTTTGAGCCATTTCCCCAGCCCTGACAAACAAATTGGAAAGACACTTGACAAGGAAGATATGTGAATGGCTAATGCATATATAAGAAGAAGCTCAACATTGACAGATGAAGATGCAAATCAAAGTCACAATCAGGTATTGTTTTGATCCACTAAGGTGCTTAAAATCTGAAAGATTGATGATCTCAAGTATTAGTGTGAATGCAGAAGTAAATGGAATCTCACACACTGCTGATATGAGTGAAAAAAAAACCCCATACAACCTCTTTATAAAAACATCTTGGTAGTTTCTTCTTAAACATATATTTTCTTTCTGATCCCCAAGTCCATAACTAAATATTTCTCCAAAGACAATGAAAATATATATCCACAAGAAGACTTACTTACACAAGAACATTCCAAGGACTAGAGAAATGGCTCAGAAGTCAAGAGTACCTATTGTTCTTGTAGAGGACTCCAGTTCAGCTCCCAGCACCCACATCAGGGGGCTCATAACCTGTAATTCTAACTCCAGGGGACTTAATGCCCTCTTCTGGCCTCCAGGGACACCTGGCATGCACATACCCATGCATAGGCACACAATGCATAATTAAAAATAAAGTAAATCTTAAAAGGGGCATTCATAGTAGTGCTCTTAAAAGAATAGGCTCAAATGTTCATTAAAGGTAAATAGATAAATAGCCACGAACAGCTGATGTATGCCACATGATTGACATTGAGTCAAAGAAGCTGCACCTGATGTATGACTCCTCTAGATGAAATGCTAGAATGGGCAAAACCTGCAGACACTAACAGATACTTAGCAGTTGTCTTGGTGTGGGCTGGGGACTAATCACACATTTTTGAGGTGATGAGAATGTCTCATAGTTTGGCAGTGGCTATGTGTAAATTTCTTCAATGGTAGTCTTGATGGACATATATTTTATTATATGTAAATTATGCTTCGATAAAGATGCAAAAAGAACCCCATGCCTCCCTCCTCCCTATCTCATTCTATCTGGGCTCTTGTTCTAGGAGAGAGTTTGGCAAATGATTAACTCAACCAATCAACCTCTTAATATGAGACTTAAAAGAGCACAGTGTGCAGGGTTTCTGAAACATTCTCTGGCCAGGCAGGAAGTACTGTATCCTTAGCATGAGAGTATCATCACCACGTGCCTGGAATGCTTCCATTTTCACTACTTCTCCCCATCTTCTATTACCAAACCACGTCTGGTTTGGAGTGTACTTGGTTGCTCGATTGTCCAGGCTCCTTACATAAGGTGCTGAGAAATCAGGTCTCCCATGATGAAGCTCGGGGGATATCTCAGTGGTACCTACCCAGCATACACAAGGCCCCCCTAAAAAGAAAAAAGATGTAAGGAGCTTGTGGGCCACTGAAGAACTTAGATTCACCCTAATTCAGATGTCAAGAACTGCTATTTCTTTCTCTTTTTAAAGACTTATTTTTATTTATGTGTATGTTCTGGTGAATTTCTCACATGTGTGGGTGAGCCCAGAAGAAGGTATCAGATCCCTTGAAGCTGGAGTTGCAGGTGGTTGTGAGCCACCTAAAGTGAGGGCTGGGAACTGAAGTTGGGTCTGCTGTGAGAACAGCAAGAACGCTTAATCCCTGAGATATTTCTTTAGCCCCTGCTATTTATTTTTATAATTTTTAAATTGTATTTTTATTATCACCTATATGGGTGTATGACGTGTGTATGTGGGACAACCTCATGGAGTCAGTTCTTTCATTCCATCTTTATGAGGGTTTTGGGGGTCGAACTCTGCTCTTCAGTCTTACAGGGCAAGCATCTTTATCCAATGAGTTCTCATTACCTGGTACTTATTACTGGAGAGTGACAGCTAATGCCATTGAGTCCTGACCTGGTGCCAGATGCAAAGGAATTTGATGCCTAGAATCCACATACTGTGGCACATGTACACAACACACACACACACACACACACACACACACACTTTTATAAAAATGAATAAATAAGTGTAAAAAAGAAAAAATAAAATATTACTAGAAAAAGCTAAGATTTTCATGTTTTTCTTTTTTTGGGGGGGAGGCAGACAGGGTCTCCCTGTAGCTCCAGCTGTCCTGGAATTCACTATGTAGACCAGGCTGGCCTTGAACTCATGGAGATCCAAATGCCTCTGCCTCCTAAGTGCTGGGAATGTATTCCTTTTTATTGTTTTTTTCTTATATGTGTGTGCTTATAAACATACATTTAATCTTTAAAAAAAACATGAGCCACACATTTTTAACAGTAACAGTTTTCAAGAGTCTACTGCATTTTACTCTGTTCTATTTTCAGGTGCAGGTAGCATAGATTATCTGTTTCTCCACTATTGGGCTTTGGCTTGCTTCACATTTTGTAGGTATATGTTGTTGCTGTGAAGTCTTTGAACAATTTCAGAAACAAAGTGTTTCATTTAAATTTTATCTATCATTTTCATTTTATGAGTATGAGTGTATTGCCTACATGTATGTAAGTGGACCCATGTTGAGCAGTGCCTGCAGGGGTTAGAAGAAGGTGTTGGAGCTCCTAGAACTGCAGTTACAGATGATTGTTAGCTGCCATGTGGGTGCTGGGAATCAAACTTGTGTTCTCTGCAAGAGCAGTCAGTGCTCTTAACTGCTGAGCCAGCACTCAGGCTCCCAAGTGTTTTAAAATATTCAGATTATTTGCTTGGACAGGAGCCCTCAAAGAGAATGTTTCTCCATAGGATGGATTTTTTTTTTTTTTTGAGACAGGGTCTCCCTACAGCCTCTCTGGCCTGGAACTCACTCTATAGACCAGGCTGGCTTTGAACTCACAGAGATCCACCTGCCTCTGCTGGGATTAAAGGCATGCACCACCACACCCAGCAGGATGAATGTTTTTAAGGCTTCTGGATGTATGGTTAAGATATTTTCTAAAAGGGATGTAAAGTCTATTTCCCACAAGAAAGGGAGTTGTTTATTAAAGTCCCTCCAGCACTAGTGCTGCTCTTCATGAGATTTGATAGGCAGAGCTCTTGTTTCTAGTTTTCTACATATGCATTTCTAGTTAGCTCTCAAATCTTCCCTTTTTAATAGTCCAACAGTCTGAAGTTGGGCCGGCAGATTGCTTTTATTGATGGTCATCAGAGGGAAATGGGATTCTCTAGGTGAGAAGTTCTCAGTCCAACCAGCACTCAGTGGGTACACACTCACTTCTTGGGAATTCCTGGAAATGCCAAAATCAGCATTACAAAGGGCCCTTTGGTCATGTGCCTAGAGTCAGAGCTAGAGGGTCAAGGAGCTTAGGGGTCATGCTCTGGGGATCACTCTAATAGTTCAACCCTTCCCTGCTTGACTGCCTCTGTCCCTTCTGAATGGAGCCCCATGGGAATGACTGAGGAGTGGACTCCTGGGTTTATTGGAGGCTGGAAGGAAGGAGAGGGAAACAGTGTGGGGGCAGTTAGCTTCCAGAGACTGCATGGTGGTGGGTTAGGGATGAAACAGAGTAGTCTGTCCCTTATTCTTCCTGAAGACCTGGGCTCTGAGTAGAAAATAATAGATGCGCCTCTCTTAATTCCCTGGGCTGGAAAGTCTGTATAGCACCAGAAAGCACAGGCAGTCCTGCATGCCCTGAGGACTTTCATCTGTGCGTGCTTGGCTGGAGGGTATAGGGGATCAAGGCTGACCAGCAAAATCCTGCAGGAAGTGGCATCAGGGTTTGGGGTTGGTAGTCACCATATTCATTCAACTGATGGTGTTGGAGGGCTTGCTGGGTGCCAGGCCCGGACCTGCAGGCTCTAGACACAGGTGGAAAGGCCTGGTAAACACATGGACAGACACCAACCAAGCCACTGATTGGAAGCAGCCAGAGAGATTGGGAGCCTCCAGAGGTGACGGCAGCCTTTACTGGTAGTTAGGAGCAGCTGCGTGAAAGACCCAAGAAATTCAGTCTTGAAGGATGAGTTAGAGTTTCTCAAACAGATGGGGAGATGAACCACTCTCCCTCACACTTTCCTTTAGCAGAAGCTAAGGGGTGGGAGGATTTTGCTTTGGAAACAAATGGAACTGGGTTTGAGTCATAGGAGGAGAGCCTCTGTTATTGATTGAGGCCTTATGCAAATGTCCTAACTCATCTGAGCCTCTGAGCCTCTGAGCCTCTGAGTTTCTGGGCCTCAGTTTTCTTGCCTGGGAGTCCTGACTTTGTAGGGTTGTTTCAAAGATTCTATGTGAAAATTGAAATGCAATGCGTGAAACACAATAATAACCACTGAAGTGTTTAGACAGTATCTTTAATCTGTGGCAAACAATGTAGTCATAGCTCTGATTAGGCCACAAACCAGGCAAGACACTGCATTTCTTGGGGGCTGATTCCTCATCTGGTATGTACTGCTTTGCATTAGACAGACCAAGACCCTGATGGGTTATTCTTGAGCCTCTGTAGTATCTAAAACAGCATTCAGCTCACACTGAACCTTTAAGAATGTGAGTTTGAGGCTTTAAGAATGTGAGTTGTGGCACATGCCTTTAATCCTAGCACTTGGGAGGCAGAGGCAGGCGGATCTTTGTGAGTTCAAGGCCAGCCTGGTCTACAGAGTGAGTTCCAGGACAGCTGGGGCTACAGGGAGACCCTGTCTCGAAAAGATCAAAAAAAAAAAAAAAGAATGTGAGTTGAGCAATTATTGCATACATTCTGCCCATTTAAACAATGCACGGTCCTGCATGTGCTTCTTGTTTAAGGACATCTCAAAACATGAAACTCTCCTTCTTCCCCCCATGTGTATATGTGTGTGCATGTGTGTGTGTGTGTGTGTGTGTGTGTGTGGTGTATATACACATGTGTGTGGGTATATATGCCTGGAGGCTGGAGGAGCCTGTTAGGTGCTCTGCCTTATTTCTTGGAGATGGAGTCTCTCACTGAACCTGGAGCTCATGTTTTTCAGTGAGGCCTGTGGCCAGCAAGCTCCTGCGATTCCCCTGTTTCCACTCACCTCAGTGCTGGGGTACAGAAATGTGAGGCCTTTGACTTTTTTATGTTGGGGTGCTGGGATCTGAACCTTGGGAGTCTTTATATTTGCAAAGAAAGTGGTCTTAACAAGTGAGCCATCTCTCCAGCCCTGAAACTTCTTTGGGTGGAGGGTATATATGTATATTTTAGAGTAATATAAAATTAAAAGGGAAAAATGTGAATCCCCAAATATGATTTGGAAATAACATACAGTCTATTTTCAGATGACATAATGGTAGTATATGTCACACCTATACTACACACACACACACACACACATACATACACACACACACACACACACACACACATATATGCATATGTTGAAGCAATACAAATAGGGAACAACAGCAACAGAAAAACTGGGACAAAGAACTGACTGAAACAGTAAAGTTCTCCCCAAACAATAATCCTCTGCTTTGAAAAACTTTAAAAAGACTCAGGAAAAGATGCAAGACATGTATGGCAGAATGTATGAACTTGGGTGGGGGGCATGGAAAGAGAAATGAGTCTAAATTGGAATGAGAAATGATGTATGAAATGCACAAAAACTTCAATAAAAATATTTTTAAAAACCTTTTTTAATGCACTAGAGACATTGCTCAGTTAACAAAGTGTTTGCCCAGCAGGCACAAAGCCCTGGGTTCGATCCCCAGCAGCACATAAGCTGGGTGCGGTGGCGCCCACCTGCAATCGCACAGTGTGGGAGGTGGAGGTAGGAGGGTTCTAAGTTCAAAGTCATCCTTGGCTGCCTAGTGACTTCCAGGCCAACCTGGGCCACATGACACCCGATAAAAAAAATCCTGTTAAAAATTTTCCTTATATGGGGCTGGAGAGATGGCCTATTGGTTAAGAGCACCGACCGCTCTTGCGGAGGACCTGGGTTCAATCCCCAGCATCCACCTGGCGGCTGAGAACCATCTTTAACTCCAGTTCCAGGGGAATCCAACACCCTCTTCTGACTTCTGCGGCATTGCACAACATGGGTGCACCAACCTACATGTAGACAGTACACTCATACACATAAAAAAATAAATAAAATTAAAAAAATTCTTCATATGACTTCAAAGGTCATGAGGCTATGAGCCTGAAGAATCTAACAGCAGTCTATATTTTCAGAACAAAGGCAAAATGTTGGCCAGTCCTGCTTGAGGCTCTACACAAGCAGTACTTTAGGTTCTCTCTCTCTCTCTCTCTCTCTCTCTCTCTCTCTCTCTCTCTCACACACACACACACACACACACACACACACACTGCTGCGCTGAAGACCACGATCTCTGTTCCGTGGCTTTTTGTCCCAAGGCACTTATCTGCCTTTTGAGTTCAACGTGTAGGTGTTTCAGACTGCAAAGGATGATCCCGAGGTTCACCGGCATTGTCAATTCCGCTTTCAGTGTTCTTGGCCATGCGTCTTCAATAAGAATCATTCTATCACCAAATGCTTACAAAAGAAGCAATTTCAGTAAGTGAATTATGTGCTAATAAAAAATTGATGGGAAATAATATCCGAATTAGGAGATCTGAGGAAGCTCATGAAAAGAATAAAGTTCTAATGGTTGCTATTGTTCCCACCCCGCCCTTTCCGGGTTCCTGCACCGGGAGACAGAAGATGTGAGGGGCCTTTTATTTGAATGTTCTGAGTCACAGCCATGACTTCCACTCTGTTTGTAGGTGGCTGGAAAATGCATTCTATTAATGCGTGTTCTTCGATGTTATTAAAATTGATGCCACTTTCCCCTTAATAAGAGCAGAAAATGGCCACAAATTTGAATCTGTTCTCGTGAAGAAGAGGGTATCAAGGACTGGAAATGAAACAAACGCAATTTTTCCGCCCTTATTACGGCGTTCACATTTTGATCTCGAGGACTTGTTAGGGCGCCATTCTTTCTTCCCTCCTCCCAGCACTGCTTTCCCTATGCAGCGTGATGATACAATTTTTCTCTCTTGCAAAAGGAGTCGTTGCCCTGACATCTCTTGTTGTCTGGGGGGCTCCCGGGCATCCTCCAAGTCCCTAAATAGGTTGAGTTGAACAACTCTGCAGTAGTTGAGAGAAAATGCTCTGCCATTCAGAGGATGCGGTTTTGCATTAAATGGCTGCTGAATAATCAGACATAGACGCGGGAGTCCAGAAGATGCAGCACTACCTGCTGGTAGCCACGTCTGCGCTGTGCAGCACCCAGCTTTCTTGGACTTTTGGGGAACGTTGGGGCTGCATCCAGTGCCTTTAAGTAAAAGAGAAGTGGGAATAGAAACCTGTCCAAATCCCTAAATCCCTTTCCCACATGCCTAATGTCCGATTTGTGCCAACCAGAACCTGATGCTAGTGATCTGCTCAACAGCCGGGTGATGGCAGGCTTTTTGGGTGCGATATATACACTAGGCCATTAGTCCACAAGCAGCAGTTGTCGGCTTTGTTCCCATTTGGAGTAATTTTCTCACTAATATAGCATATTCTTTGGGGGATAAAATGCATTTTTCCAGCCAGATATTCCCCTAATAGTGAAGTTGGTTTAATGATGGGGTTTCAGCCAGGGAAGGTAAGCCTGTGATTGCTGCTGGTTGTATTTTGAAGCTACCAAATGAAAAGGCTTATTTTAAACGCATTCACATGAACAGGCAAAAACTTCGCCTTTCCAGATTAATAAAGCTCATTTGAAGGGAAACTTAGGCAGGAATTTAAAAGCTAAGTAAAGTGCTTAGAACCTTCAGGTACAAACTGCATTCAGGTCTATGTTTTTGGACTGTTATGAATGATGACAGGGGTGATTTAATAGAGGGAACCGATGACCAGGCAACTTTAACCAACCTTCCCTGGGTAACAAAATAGGAAAATTTCCCCCTCCATTTGTAGTGTGGAATATTCAAATCAATTAAACAATTAATTCCCACCCTGCAAACTTGCATGTCAAACTTCAGACCATGACCAATTTATTTGGTTGAATTATAACCCCTGAAAAGCAGCAGTTTCTAATGGAAAAACCAACAGAGTCTTAAGTACAGGTGGCGATTGGAGCTGCTATAATTAACTCTGCTTTGAAGCCCTCCCATTAATATTTTAAAGATTTTTAATTAAAATAATTACATGAATTTATGAAAAAAGACTCTAGTACCTGAAGTATTTCTATAGGGCCCCAGTCTCAGAGGGGCCCGCCTTGCTGGTTGTCACTGGGGAGTGGATTCTCTCCTGGAGATTATCACCTAGCAGAAGATGGCCCTCCGCTCCCTGCTCCCTAGCTTTGTAAACTTGGTACCAGGCATTGTACGTCCCCAGCCAGCCTTCTGGTGAGTGTGGCTCTCTCTTCTTTCTCTCTCTCTCTCTCTCTCTCTCTCTCTCTCTCTCTCTCTCTCTCTCTCTCTCTCTCTCCCATGGTTTCTTTTGCCAGGCCAGGGTCCCTCTTTTCTCCTGGGATGTTCCTCTGTAGACAAAGAGGCTTCTGCCTTCCTTCTTTGCCTTGTTATGAGGATGCAGGAAATGCTACCAGCCTCATAGTCTCTATGACCACAGTCAATTCTGAAGAAAGTGG
The DNA here is from genome assembly GCA_009823505.1 of Rhizomys pruinosus. Lineage (NCBI taxonomy): Eukaryota > Metazoa > Chordata > Mammalia > Rodentia > Spalacidae > Rhizomys > Rhizomys pruinosus. Next base: position 461,245 of record VZQC01000045.1, read on the forward strand.
TCCTGGGCCCTACGCAAATGATCAAGAGTTCTTGAATTCTACTAAAACATTATTTGTAGACATTTATAGACAGAAACTTTCTATGTATGTTTTACAGTCACAAAATAATCTACTTTTGAGCCCCCTCCAACTCCCAACTATCCACAAAAATAAAATCTACTCTCACACAGGTTACCAGGTATCTTGAAACATCCAGCAGGTTAGATTTGACCCTGGGGCCATCATTTGAGAACCTCTGGATATAATAGATTGATTAAGCAGGCTCTTCTTTGGGAATCAGGCTGCTTGGCTTCCTGCTCTGGCTCTCGAAACTGTCCAGTTGAGAGATGATGGATAAGTGACTGTTCCTCTCTGTGCTTCAGCTTCTTGTGGTTGGTATGGAGTTCATGACAGTTGCACTGATCTTACAGTCATCGAGTTGTGATGATCTGAGAAAAGCATACCCATCCCAGGGGGATCAAGAACCCAGTATCGGGATGGTGGGGCCTTTGTGCTCCTGTCTTGCAATGCTGAGATTGTTGACCAAATATGTCCTGTGTAGGACATATGGCTTGAATTGATATCTCCCGGTTGCTCCAGCAAGCTCTGAGATGAGTGGGTCTTTTGCTTTGGGGACCAGCCCCCTTTGAGCATCACTGGTACTACAGGGACCTGGTAGCTATATATTGTCCTTGCTAGTCCTGTGCAGGAGGGTATATCAGCTCTTGTAGTAAATAACCTTGGAATTTCCAAGATGAACCCAGCATCCCCTGATAATTTAAGCCAAGGTATCCTTACTTCAAACCCCAAACTTCAGCTGCTCTTCTTTCCATTTTGCCATGTCTGAACACCATCTGGGCTACTGCCCACTTAAGATTTTTAAGGTAATCTTGCTAAATAAACTTATTTATTTTTGAGACACAATCTCAGGCAGTCTTTGAGTTTATTATGTAGTCAAGGATAATCTTGGATACTTGATTCTCCAGCCTCTACCTCCCAAGTGCTGGGGTTAGAACCAAGCATCGCCATACCTTATTTTATGCCATGCTGGGGATAGAACTCAGGGCTTCATACATACTAGGTGAGCACTCTACTAAGTGAGCTACATCCTCAGCCCTATTTTAGCTATTTCTAGTTAGCTTACTTTTCTTTTCCTTCCTTCCTTCCTTCCTTCCTTCCTTCCTTCCTTCCTTCCTTCCTTCCTTCCTTCCTTTCTTCCTTCCTTCCCTCCTTCTGTCTTCCTTTCTTAAATTTTCCATGTGGGCGTGTGTGTGTGTGTGTGTGTGTGTACACATAAGTGTGGGTGCTGGTGGAGGCCAGAGAAGGTATCAGATCCCATGGAGCTGAAGTTATAGGCGGTTGTGAGCCATCCCATGTGGGTACTGGGAACTTAACTCTGGTCCTCTTTAAGAGCAGTACATGCTCTTAACCACAGAACCACTTCCCCAGCCTCTAGTTAGATTCCTTTTAAAAAGATTTCCTTTAAGCCAAGTATATTTTGTACTGTGGGTTTGATGAGCTAATTATTATTTTTATTTTATTTTATTTTTTTCACATAAATTTATTTTTATTTTTTTATCAAATCTAGACCCATGTCCCCCCCATTCCCCCACCCCACCAGAGCTCATGCATTCTGCCAAACATGCTTTTCATCTCTTTCTTGATGAGCTAATTATATTTTTACAGTAAACATTAAAATAAAAGAAAAAATGAGTTCATAATTGTACCATTGGAAATTGTTTGAAGGATGGTGAGTTTTCTATGTCTGTTCTCTAGAAAATAGTGTACTGACTAGACTCTGTCCTACCTAAGTCTAGCTAGAGCTTGATGTAGGCAAATCAGCCGATATCTGGTCCTTGCTTGGCCTTGGGTACTACTTTCAACCTCCTTGCCTGAGTGCAGAGGGGGCATTTATTAGATCTCCTTTGCTCTTGTCTCTTGTTCACCAAGCTGACTCTTGAGCTGGTCTTCCCATCTTCCTGGCACCACCCCGCACCAGCCCACCACAGGGCCATTCTTGACTTCTGAGTCAATCAACAGCCACTGTTGTCCAACTGCTCAGGGCCCCCTTGTTTGTGAGAAGATGTCCACACCTGCTGCGGAGACTGTGTTCTGAGCCCTGGAAGATCTCCTGCTAAGGTGTGGCCTCACTCACAAGAGCCTGACTGCTTTAAGGCTTGGCATGCTTACCTGCAAAATGGGGGTTCTAATAAATCCTGTCTTCCAGGAATCTCATGAAGGTATACAAGGGAAGCCTTAGAGAATGCCCTCTAAACATGAGGAGGCATGTCAGTCTGGGACAGAGGCTCTGGAAACAGACAGAAGTCTCCATAACTCTTCATCGCCCCCTGGCTACATAATAGGTTGAATGATAAGTACCACTGATGACAGTCTTGCTGTGGGATTATTCCTTCCAGGCCCCCAAGTCACTCTTTGTCTAAACCTGGCTCCCCTTTGGATATATCCACAAAGCAGCTCCTCTCCTGGACTCTTGTAGATGTCTGAGCCAAATGTTCTGTGGCACGTTGCCCCTCCTCCTCCCCATCTTCCTACGGGCACTGTCCCAGATGGGCCAGGCCCCAGCCCAGTGCTACTATTGACTTGTACTTGAATCCGACTCATCTTGATTTTATGAGAATCATCCCTGAAAATCCCCATGTTCAAAAGACAACACGGGGGAACCGTGGAGCAGGCTTGTCATTTGAATAATCAGCCATTTAGTGACATGTCTAGCCTGGTTTAATGATTGAATCGTGAAAGTATGACCCCGAGTGCCGGTTAACTTTTAAAATAGCTCTGCCCACTGCATGACACAGCCAACAGGAAGCCATTAAGGCCTGGCAATTACCACTTCCATCCATCGGCGAAGTCCCTATTTTATTTTAATCTGCGTAAGTGCATTTTCTGCACGAGGTTAAAATATAAATCCCTTCTCCTGAACAAGACTGGTTTTCTGGCTGACTTGAGAGCACAATTTACAACTGATTTAATTTGTTCTTCGCAAACATTCCTAATGACATTACCCCGGTGCATATACAGACTGCCTCCTCTTATTCCATTAACTCCCAAATCGGGTTTAAAGACCATATTGATGCTAGATGTTATTATGGGTGATTATCAAAACAACAGACAATGCGGCAAAGTGTTTACTAACTGGTTTATATATAATTTCTGTAATAACGACAACAGATGGGAATGCTACAAACACTAAATCACGCTTTTCGCCGCTGAAACAAATTGGCAGCCCGCAGTACAGAAATGGTGTATGTAGCTCTATACAGATGCTTCGTTCATCAGCTATAGTGTTCATCTTATTAGGAAATGGGTCTGTTACCGCTATTACAGGTAATCTTTCCATTTACAATTACAAATGTATATTTTCAATGGAAATGGTTTTCTGCAGCTAAGCTGCCTGAAGGATATTCCCCCCACCCTCCTCTCTAATTACTGCCCGGGTGATGCATGCCCTGGCCCAGCCTTGCACAGGGGCATGCTGCTCCTAGCTAATGGTAGCAGCTGCCTTTCAGTTGTGTAGAGATGGGTCCATTCTCCCAGACCCTTTACCGCTCATCAGAAAGGTGATGATGCAGGCCCAGGAGGCAGAACCCTGGCACTATAAAAGCAGGGCATGCTGTTGAGCAGGGAGGACCTCTCTTCACACCTGTGTCTAGCCCCTGTGCTTCTGTAACTGTGGAGGAGAGTTTTGGGTATGGGAAAGACACACCACTTTTCCCTCCCTGTCACTGATAAACTACACCTTACCTCCCACTGATGGGAATCTGGTACCTCAGACATGGGGGCTTCCCAGGTTACAGACTGTGGCACAAGGACACTTGTATAGGCATGCCCAGTTAAGAGCTCAGTCGCTCTGTGGGGTGTGTGTTTGTGTGTGTGTGTGTGTGTGTGTGTGTGTGTAGGTCAGAGGTCAACTTTGGGTGTCGTTTCTCAGCAACCATGCACCTTGTGTTTTGAGTCACTGGCCTGGAGGTCTCCTAGTAGGCTGGACTGGCTGGCCACAGAGCCCTAGGGCTTCACCTATCTCTGCCTCCCCATAATACGGGCTGGGCTTTTTTTTTCTTAAGGCAGAGTCTCACTATATAGCCTTAGTGGCTTAAAACCAGCCTGGCCTTGAACTCACAGAGATCTGCTTGCCTTTGCCTCTAGAGTGCTGGGATGAAAAATCATGCCTCATCACATGGAGACTTTAAAATATTATTTATTTTATGCATATGTGTGAGTACCTGCATGTATGTATCTCCACCAAGTGCATGCCTGGTGACCATGGAGGCCAGAAGCTAGCGTGGGATTCCTAGAGGCAGGTGTGAGCCCATGTGAGGGTGCTGGGAATGGAATCCAGGCCCTCTACAAGAGCAGGAAGTGCTCTTAAGCACCGAACTATCTCTCCAGCCTTGGTTTTATTCATTTATTTTTTTTAATTTATTTTTTAATGTGAGTTCTGGGGATCAAACTCAGATCCTCATATTTACACAACAGACAGACAAGCATGTTACTGAATGAACTATCTCCCCAGCCCCCTAGAGTGTCTTTTCTCCCAAGTGGGAGCCCTTTGTCACCCTAGCCTATTGGGTGCTGCCCTGGGGTGCCCAAGCTCTGAGTGTCCATGTCTGTAATCACCACACAGATTCTCAGTGAATTCTACAGACACCCGATGAGGGGGTGTGTTCTAACCCCATCCTGTAGATAAGGCAATGGAGCTTGAGCACTGTGGAATTGTTCATCTATCCATGATCTTAGCAGCAATGGTTCGTGGTTTGGGCTTAGGTCCTGACAGAACCCAAAGCCTGTGGGCGTACCCACTAATTAGACAGCTTTTCCAGAGCTGGGCAATTATGCCCCGACTCTCAGATGAAGCCACAACAGAGCTGAACGTAGAAGGGAGGGACTAAAATGTTTGGGGATTTCTGTATCTGTTGGAGCTTCCAGCCATCATGGTGGGGGAGGGGCTGGCAACTGGAGGTGCTGGAGTGGTCCAGTCCATGGTGGTAGGAGCTTGGGATGCTGTCGGCTCATATCTTGGAGGATCAGGAAGTAGGGTCCTGGTTGGATATAGGCTGGGCTATAACCTCCAAGGCCCGTGCGGGTGGCCTACATCCACCTGCCAGCAAGCTAGGCCCTATGTCACAAAGGTCCTACAGTGTTTCAAAGCAGCACTGCCAACTGGGGACCAAGTGTTCAAAATTATGAGTCTGCGGGGGTCATATGTCATCCAAACTATAACACTGACCTTTTCTGCACACTCCTGGCTCTTGTGGGTCCTCTCTGGTAGTAGGGGTGTGTTTCTGCTGGCATGCTAACTGTTCCCCCCCTTTCTCTTATTTCTCTTTTCTTTTCTCCTCTCCTTTCCCTCCTCCCTCCTACCTTCTCTTTCTTCTATTCAAGTGCTAGTAATTGAGCCTGAGGCCTCATGCCTGTTAGACAAACACTGTAGCAGTGAGCTAGGCCCAGTCCTGGCCCTGTTCCGAGTGCCCCACTTTATCCTATAATAACTCCTCATACCTTGGATTGAATTTTCTTTCCTCCTTTCCTTCCTTGTTTGAAGCTCTCCCTGGGCTGAGCACTGGTCCCTGAGATGACAGGGCTAATGTGGTCCCCAAATCCCAGAGAAGATGATGTCTCAACTGGAGTGCATTACTGAGACAAGGAAACTGAGGCCTGGGGTAGAGGTGGTTTTCTCAAGTCTCTGTGAAGCTCGAACCACAACTGTTTTTAAGAGTTGCGAAGGCCAGAAGAATGGAGGGTGCCGTCTGTGGCACTGCAGATGCTTGGCCAGAGTGAGACCCTGTGCTTCTCTCCACACTGCCTTCCACAGCTGCTGTGGGCCTCCCCGGAGGCCTGCACTGCACCTGACATTTCTCTTCAGCCTTCGTGATTCAGATTCCTCAGAGTCCTTTCCAGGCTGTCCAGCTACCAGGCCGGGGGGCTCCGTAGGCCTGGAGGATGGCTGCTTTCCCATGTGGTGGGAGGAGTCAGTGATAGCTTTTGTCCCTTCCCATGGATGATTTTGGAGCCCATGAGTGATAGTCCACCCCCAGGAGCAAGTGCCAGAAGAAGGCCAGGCCATTCTGAGGCAGGAGGGGAAGGAGTTAGCACCTCCGAGAATGACCGAAGCAGCCTAGTTGTCAGGAAGCTCTCCTGCCTCTCCCAGTATTTCTAAAATTGGGGCTGTTTGGATAGCTGGGTGTGAAGTGCCATTCTCCACCCTTCCCTGGGCAGCAGGGACTGAAGACTGAGGGCTCTTCCAGCAGTCAGACCCCACCGCACTCTGGGTTGACTGCAGACTTCTCCCAGTGCCTCTGGCCTGATGCACAGTAGCCCTCAGGGCTGACCCAGGACAGGATCCTGTCACGCTCTAGTGAGAAGCCAGTCAGGTGCTTTCTGATGGCCACTTTGTGAAGGGACAATGAATCGTTGCCTCCCTGTAATTTTCTGCATGGCAATCTCTCTGTCCAGGCCACTTCCTCCTGACCTCAGAGGTGGCCCCGTGCCCTGACAACATTGTGCCCTCTCTTGACCTGCACAATGAGCTGCTGTCCTGGAGACCTGTCCCTTGTGGTCTGGACCTGGCTGGCTGGATGTTCTGAGGATGTGTCCTGGCTTGGGGCTACACCAGCAAGGCCGTGTGGATATCCGTCCTCACCAGGTGTTGCTCCAGAGCTTGGTACCCTTGTCTCTGTATCTACCTTGGAATGGATCCTTTACCTTGGAAAGAACCAGGGAAGAGGTCCCCTCAGGATTGAACTTGATTTAAATCCCAGTTTGTGGATTACTGAGCCTTGGTTAAACTAATTTCTCTCTCTCTCTCTCTCTCTCTCTCTCTCTCTCTCTCTCTCTCTCTCTCTCTCAGCCAGATGCTTGCTGACATCAGATGTCTTCCCCAATTGCTGTCTGCCTCTTTTTAAAAAACTTTTTTAAAATTTATTATGTGTATGAGTGTACTGTCTGCATGTAGGTTGGTGCACCCGTGTCATGCAATGCCGCAGAGGTCAGGAGAGGGCGTCAGATTCCCCTGGAAATGGAGTTAAAGACAGTTCTTAGCTGTCATGTGGGTGCTGAGAATCGAACCCGGGTCCTCTGCAAGAGCAGTCGGTGCTCTTAACCACTGAGCCATCCCTCCAGCCCCTGCCTTTTCTTTTTGAGATAGGATCTTCCACTGGCCCTGGAGCTCACCAGTTGTCTTGACTGGCTGGCCAGCAAGCCCCGGCACCCTTCTGAGTCTGCCTCCCTAACTTCCGAGCACAGGGGTGCACTGCTAATTGTTCTGTGGGTATGGAGGATCTGACTCAGGTGCTTCTGCTTGGCCAGTGTGTCCCTGGCTGGGCTGTCTCCCAGCCCTTTAACTTTATTCTTTGAATCTCCAAAGTAGCAGGAGCAGAACTTCCATGAGAGAATGGGCTGCTGGGAAAAGGAAGCTCTTGTCACGAGGCTTCTCTGTGCCCCCAGAGACCTACAGAGTTATTAAGCATTTGACATTTCTGTTTATTATCCAGTGGGAAGGTCACGGCGCCTCCAGTCCCACGACTGTTCTCTCCAAAGGTATGAACTTGACACCTGCCCTTGACCATGGCATCCTAGCCGAAACCTACATATTGGCTTTAACCCCTTAACTATTTTCAAAGGAGAGTCATGTGCTGGCTGGGCATGGACAATGTTATGTGGGTTATGTCTTATGGAAGAAAATGTTTGTGCCTCAGTGAATCAGCTCAAACCCTTGTGATAGTATTTTCTTCTGATCAGAAAGATATATATATTCCTGAGATAGCCCCAGGTAAAATGGCACAGGAGATCAATGTACAGACGGTGCCAGAAGATGGTGGTTCTAAGCCAGACCCCAAAGCTGCCTAATTAACAGACATGCTGCAAAGTGTATCAAGTATATCTAGATGATTTTACAAAGCAGCTTCCCAAGATTAAGAAAGACTTTAATTAGAATTTCGCCAAGGTGGAGCTGGAGGATTGCTAATTGCCACCCCCCCCCACTTTGAATCAGCTTCAGAGCTGAAGAGCGAACCCTGTTTTAAGGACATGGTGATGGATATGCTAATTTCTTCATTCACTCCACTTCACTTCTTTTATTCTTTCCAATTAAAGCAAATGCTACTGAAACTATAATTAAGCCAGGGCTGGGCCTGACCGCCTGCTGCTTTAATGAAGCCCTATTGATTTTTCTTTTCTTTCTAATGGCCACACAGGGTGCTCAATGGTCAAACATATGCCCAGCTATGATGTCCTGCTAAAACTTAATTTTGGCTTTGGAAAAATGGAGACTTGCTGGAGAAGGGGGGTGGTCAGCAGGACAATTTATTGAAGCTGGTTGCTTGGAGGGCTCCTCCTTAGGAGGCTGCACTGCTCGGTGCAGGGGTGGGGTGCACTCACACAACTCCTTGGCTATCCAGATGACATGAGAACAAACCAGATCCCCTTTTATTCTAGCTCCTTCTGGGCAACATGTTACTAAACTCCAGTGGCTTAACGGAGCTGGATGCTAAAACTGGGGCTATTCAGAGTCCTGGAAATACATATTCTTAACAGATGTTCACAAGTCAGAGAACAGTTTTGGCGATGAAGTATGAGAACATTTTACCTCTCTTTGGCAATTAATTTGAAAAGGAAGTTTTTTTTTTTTAATGAACAGACAGTCTTTTGGAGGCCATTCTTGCATACACAGCCCACCCTGTACCTTCAATACACAGATGTCATGCAGATAAGACAATAGGCAGAGTTCTGGGACCGGACCACAGCAAATTGTTACAGGGCAACTTAATGCTCAGATCAGAAAGCAGGTTGTAGACACCCTGCGGGTTTCCTTTGCCTAATGACAGGACACCCCCTGTGGGACTTGGCACCTTCTATTTCTCCCTGCCCTTCCTGATGCTTTTGTTTTCTGTGGCTTCAATCACTTGAGGACTATTCTAAAATTAGACAATATTACATGGAAAATTCCAGAAACAATTCATAAATTTTCAATAACTATTTAAAAATATTTTATCATTTAAATTATGTGTATGAATGTTTTGCCTGCATGCATGTAAGTGCACCTGCGTTGTTCAATACCCACAGAGGACAGAAGAGGGTGTCAGATCCACTGGAAATGGAGTTACAGAAGGTTGTCAGCTGCCATGTAGGTGCTGGGAACTAAACCCAGGTCAGATGCAAAAACACTGAGTGTTCTTAACTGCTGAGCCATCTCTCCAGCCCCAGTTTTCAATAACTCTTTTTTTTTTTTTTTTTTTTTTTTTTTGGTCTTTTTGAAGCAGGGTCTCCCTGTAGCTCCAGCTGTCCTGGAACTCACTCTGTAGACCTGGCTGGCCTTGAACTCACAGAGATCCACCTGCCTCTGCCTCCCAAGTGCTAGGATTAAAGGTGTGCACCACCATGCCCAGCTATTAACTCTTTTTTTTTTTTTTTTGAGACAGGGTCTCCCTTTAGTCCCAGCTGGCCTGGAGCTCACACTCTCTAGACCAGACTACTAGCCATGAACTCACAAAGATTCACCTGCCTCTGCCTCCCAAGTGCTGCCACGCCTGGCTTAAAGACAGTTCTTAGCCACCATGTAGGTGCCAGGAATCGAACCCAGGTCCTCTGCAAGAGCAGTCAGTGCTCCTAACCACTGAGCCATCTCTTCAGCCCTTCAATAACTCTTATGACAGTATATTGTTACACATGTTCTGTTTTATTGCTACTGTTAATTCCTTGCTGTGACTAATTTAGAAATTAAACTACCAGAGGTATACATGTATAGAAAAAGCATTGTGCACATAGGATTTAGTTGTGTTGGAGGTTTCTGCTGTCTGCAGGGCTCTTGGAACACATCCCTTGAAGATAAAGGATGGTTTCTTCTGCCTTATGCACTTTTCCTTCTCTGCGCATGCCTTTTCTCTACTTTTCCCTACCAAGTTTTCATTCTGGTGCCAACTTTATCTTGTGCGGAAGAACTGGATAAGCGTAGACTTTTCTTGTATTGTGAACAAATAGCTGAAAGAAGAAACTTAATTGAGGGAGATCTAAAGGGATGCAAACTGCTGTGGTTGGGGAGGACCTGGAGGCAGACAGCTGATAAAGTGGCTGGGATTCTTCTCACATCCCAGTAGAACAGGAATCACAGCTGGGACAGGAAACAGGGCTTTGAATCTCAAGACCTGCCTCTTCCAGGGACCCATTTCTTCCTGCTTAAACCTTATATCCTAAGTGTTCTATAGCTCCTCAAACAGTGCCACCATCTGGGGACTAAGTATTCAAACATGAGCCTGTGAGGGACATTGTCCTTCCAGACCATAACAGTGAGAGTTGTAAAATATTAAAGCTGGTATGCTATTTTTGTTCAATAAAAGAAGCTTCCAGAGCAGGGGACTTGTGTGTCTCCCCCAGCTAAACCAGCGCTTCATCGTGTTATCCTGGGCTTGATAGCTACCCAGAGAATATAGGGCCTGCCTTCCATGTGGCAGGTGCTGGCTAGGTGCTTTCCATAGACCATCTCCTTGGACCCTTAGTACACATCCATTGGTGAGAAAAAGAAACAGGCTCAGAAAGCTCACACAGTTACCAAAGTCATGTGGCTGATGCAGGAACAGGGCAAATTGCCCTCTAGGCAGGAAAAGGAAGGAAGGGAGGAAGGAAGGAAGGAAGGAAGGAAGGAAGGAAGGAAGGAAGGAAGGAAAGAGAGAGAGAGAGAGAGAGAGAGAGAGAGAGAGAGAGAGAGAGAGAGAGAAAGAGAAAGCAAGCAAGCAGTGTGTATGTCCATGTAATGTAGTCTCAAATTTTGCTTTTGTCAGGAGCCAGGGGCATCAGTGGCTTTGCATGGAAGTGGATTCCCCCCTTCAGCTAAGTCAGCCTCTCCTCTCTCTGGGTCAGATGGAAGCTTCCCAGCCTCGTCCTTGCTCTCAGATAAGCCAAGGACAGGGCTGGGCACTGTTGAGGTTTTGGGTTGGGTAGATTTTATGGCGGTCGAGTCAGAGAGGTGTCTGTAATGTGCAGGATGTGCACTCTGCCCCAGCTTCTATCCACAAGAGGCCATTAGCACACCCCATGAAAACCAAAAATATCCCCAGATTGCCAAATGTCTTCAAGAATACTTTGAAAATCATTGGTTCAGATATATGTTTTGTTTGCTGAGGTTGGAAACAGAGCATTTAAAGATATGCACACAGATGCTTTGTCTTGCTGTATGTTGGGATGATTCTATAGCAACAGTCTGGTTGTACATAAAAATGAAAATTCAAAATTCAGACTTAACTAAAAAAAGACCTTAGTGATTATTTATTTATTTATTTATTTATTTATTTTCAGAACCTGGAACTTTTTCCAAGGGGAATTTTTGAGAAGGAACCTATACTAGGCATTGTCAGATGGGCATGCCATCATTTTCTATCTTGCCAGCTGGTGTCTTGGTGAGCCTCCAGTGCCACGAGCTGTAAGTTCGTGTATTAATGCAAGAATAAGATTTGTAGTGATTTGTCTCCGAGGGTCCTGAGGACTGACATTCTTAATAATTGAACAAAGGCAGAACGAGTGGTACAGATGTGTGATCAGAGTTTTCCAGTTATGGGCAAAATTCAAACATCTGAGGAAGGGGAGAAGGAAGAGAGGGAGAGAGAAAGAGGGAAGTTGGGAAGAAGGAAAAAGGGGGAGAGAGAGGATGGGAAAGAAGGAAAGGGGGAGGGAGAAGAAGAGAAAGAAGGAAGGAGGGAGAGAGGGAGAAAGGGGGAGGGAGAGAGGGAAAGAGGGAGGGATGAAAGAGGGGGGGCAAGAAGAAGGAGGGGGAGGGAGCTAAGGGCACATAGAACATGCAGGTAACTGATGGGAGAAGTTGGTACCCGGCTTCACTACAAATTGTGAATCTTCAGTCAAGTGCCTGGCCTGCCATCCTCTGAAGGGAGGCCCATCTGTCTGCGTCTCGGGAAGTCCTAGGGAAGGTTGGGATTGTTTTACAACTAGTTTTACCTCCATATCGAGACAGGTTACTATTTCCAAAGAAACAAACCTCATTGTATTATGGTTTGATACACTAGTAACCCTGAGGGCACTGCTAGAGTCAGAGGGGCCAAGCCTGGGTTCTGGGAGGCAGCAGGCTCTAGAGGCAGAGCAGCAGAGGGGCACCCTGAGGGCTGAATTGTTTCAAGAAGGAGTGGTACCTTCCCTTAGGACCAAATTCTTTTTAAAACATTTTATTTGTTATTTTTACTTTATGTGTTTGAGTGTATTGCCTTCATATACATAAGTGCACCCATGTCATACAATGCCTTTGAGGTCAAAAGAGGGCGTTGGATCTCCTGGAACTGGAGTTACAGATGGTTAGGCACCATGTGGGTGCTGGGAACTGAACCCTGGTCCTCTGTAAGAAGAGTCAGTGCTCTTAACTACTGAGCCATCTTTCCAGCTTCTCGGACAAAGTTCTAAAAGCAGTGAGTGTTGGACTGGGTACCTCACTAAGAACCATGGAGAGGCAGGAGGGTGGCTGTTTTTCCAGTGTCTGGGCCAAAGCTGGCTTCAAAGATGGACCACAATCCCCTTCAACTGGCTTTATCTTTATTTCATCTTTTAAATCTTAGGATTTCATTTTTATGGGACAAACCATTTTTTGAGAATCTCATGGAACCAATGAGCATTTTTTTTTTCAATAGATGAGGAAAGCCAGATTTTATTTTTTTTAATTGGTTTGAAAAAAGTGCATGTCCAGCTGGGCGTGGTGGCGCACGCCTTTAATCCTAGCACTCGGGAGGCAGAGGCAGGCGGATCTTTGTGAGTTCAAGGCCAGCCTGGTCTACAGAGTGAGCTCCAGGTCAACTGGGGCTACAGGGAGACCTTGTCTCAAAAAGACAGAAAAAAAAAATGCATGTCCTTTTGATGGAGACGAAAGACCTTTTTCCTGCATGTTGGTTCTGACATCCTGTTTGTTAGGATGGAGAGAGAGAGAGAGAGAGAGAGAGAGAGAGAGAGAGAGAGAGAGAGAGAATGGCCCCTAGGAATGGAGCAGCAGGGCCCCCGAAAAGGGGACACCATCACACCACCATCGAGTTCTGTCAACTGTCAAGTTAATTAGAATGAAATTAAAAACACATTTGCCAAGATGTTCCACAGCCAAACCAGTTAAATAGAGATTTTAACAAAATTGAAAGCATATTATACTGAGATTTGTGGATTCTGGCCCGGTGACTGAGTGCTGAAAGTGTGATAAAATAACAAAATTGCTGCCTAATAATCTATAGAATAATATTGTCAACTAATGGATTATAATAAAATAAAAGCTGTTATTAGGGTAAAACATTATAACAAAAAATCCAACTTTTATTTGCGGCACCTCCCCCTTAATGGTTTTGAGCATTTTGAAAGGTAATTTAAACAAGTACATTGTGTCCTTATTGAAACGGCTTCATCTCGCTCGCTACTGAAAATGGCTTTAACCATCCCTCTGAACAAAAGCTCCCCTAATAAGACAACAAAAAGCCCAGTGCAATGGCCCAGCAGAAACGCGCTCTGGCAAGGAGCGGAGCCTGCTAAGGCGGCCGCTTTCTCCTTGCATGTAATTAGATGAATTAAAAGGACAAAGTGGTTAATGTAACTGTTGTCTGGGGGGAGGGGGAACCCAGCCCTTTTCATCCCATCCATTTCAGACAGGGAGCTGGTGGCTTTTGCTTCAGCAATGTGGAGAAGAATGTTGGCGGTGAGGGGAATTAACAAGCTTAATCTGCAAGGAATCTGCTTGGAGTCATGGATGAAATGTATCTCCAGCCATGAAAGGCTGCTTCCTTTTTATATGCCTAATAAAATGTACAATGAACTGCATCTGAGTTTGCAGCCAGCTGTAGTCATGAGGATGAGGGGCTGAGCAGTCAGTCGAGTCACAAGGTGGCTTCGGTTGGCCATCCAGGCTGTGGGGTAAAAAGGTTGAGTCTCTACTTACTTCCCATGCTGGTTTCAGGTACTAGACTGTCATCCACCTGGATTCCATTTTTTAGAGACGGGTAGTGAGAGGCAGGTGCATGTATTCAACCCAGCTCTCTTGACTGGAGATGGAGTAGAGTCCTTGGGAGACAATATCTCTAAAATGCATGGATTAACTTGTAACCACATACCTAAATGACACAATGGTGCTTCCTTAATGACGTCATCCATTAGGTGAGCATCTCCAATTCTAATGTTTCTTTTTTTTTTTTTTTATGTGTATGAGTGTACTGTCTGCATGTAGGTTGGTGCACCCATGTCGTGCAATGCCACGGAGGTCAGAAGAGGGTGTTGGATTCCCCTGGAACTGGACTTAAAGACGGTTTTTAGCCGACATGTGGGTGCTGGGAATCGAACCTGCGTCCTCTGCAAGAGCAGTCGGTGTTCTTAACTGCTGAGCCATCTCTCCAGCCCAGCGTCTCCAATTCTTTACCTTGATGTGTCGGGAAGGCTGCCGTTAGGGCGACATCTTACAGTGGAAAGAGAGTCCACGTTCTGGCCGTTTTCATTCTTTGTGTAGCTGGGAGATGATCTCATTGAGTGCAGTGCCGGGAACTTCCAAAGATAGTGGTGAGATCAGTGAGTGGAAAGAGACTCCCTTCCCGTCTGCCATTTTGTGCTCTAATATTGACTCAAAAAAGCAACTTGGAGCCTTTCAAGTGGACTATTATGACAATGTTTTATTATTTAGAAAAGATAGAAATTAGAAAATTAAATTAATTAGCTCTCATTACTAAATGATTCATCTGTCTAGTTAACAAAGCTGCACATTACACTAACGAGGAAAACGGAAGGAATTACATGAGGGGGCCAGTAGTTGGAGGGGCAGTGGTTAAGAGGGGAGTGGCTGGGGGGGTCAGTGGTTTGGGTGGTAGTGGCTGGGGGGGTCAGTGGCTGAGGGGGTTGATGGCTGGGGATCAGTGGTTGAGGGGGTCAGTGGTTTGGGTGGCAGTGGTTGGGTGGCAGTGGTTGGGGGGCTGTGGCTGAGGGGGTCAGTGGCTGGGGATCAGTGGCTGGGGGGCAGTGGCTGGGGGGCAGTGGCTGAGGGGGTCAGTGGTTTGGGTGGCAGTGGCTGGGGGGCAGTGGCTGGGGGCAGTGGCTGAGGGGGGCAGTGGTTTGGGTGGCAGTGGCTGGGGGGCAGTGGCTGGGGGGCAGTGGCTGGGGGCAGTGGCTATAGGCAAGGTATGGCCTGTTTGATTGGAAATATACAGCTGAGAAGATCTGTGCTTTGAGCTGGATGATGCATCGTGGGGTAGGAGCAGAGACAGGAGTGGAGGCTGGGGCTCTGTGTGCCTCTCAGGAAGGAGTCAGGGTTAGGCCATGAACTGACTCTACAGCAGAAGGCTGGGTAGGGCCAGGCTCTTCTCTACCTTTCTGAAGGGCTAATAGAGAGTCCTGTAGGAGGAAGGCAGAACCAAGAAAA
Source organism: Rhizomys pruinosus (assembly GCA_009823505.1). NCBI lineage: Eukaryota > Metazoa > Chordata > Mammalia > Rodentia > Spalacidae > Rhizomys > Rhizomys pruinosus. Next base: position 476,606 of record VZQC01000045.1, read on the forward strand.
ACACTGCCTGGTCATCCACAGAAAGGCTGAGCTCCAGGCTCAATGTCCCCATGGGCTCTGGAGCTTCCGCTTTGCCTTGGGAATATAAGATAGTGAGGAATAGAGAGACTATGGAGAGGTCCATGGTATACATAGTCTCAGCCATTTGCCAAGCCATCCTTGGGCATCAAGAAGTGACATCAAGAAGTGGCTTGCTGCGGAGGCGAGGAGTGGGTCCCTAGAGCTGGACCTTTGTGCACGGGAAGGCCCTGGATGAACACTGCTCATGAGAGGGCATCGACAGACCTCCGTGCTCCTGCCCTGGTCCTTGCTGAAGTTGCCCGCTGCTGAAGGGCCATCCTCTCCTCTCCATCTTCAGGGTCTCTACTTTGCACTCTGCTGCCTTCTTGGTTTTCTTGGACACTCGTCCATAACCCGAATCCAGCATCATGTGGACTTCCCTCTGCTTTCTGAACGGTCCTAGGATGATTTCCACTCTTTGCAGTGAGTTAAGCATGTAGAAACACCAATCAAAAAGCAAGAATAACCCAAATTTGTGCTGGAGAGATAGCACAGTGGTTAAGAGCACTGGCTGCTCTTGCAGAGGACCCGGGTTTGATTCCCAGTACCCACACGGTAGCTAACAATCATCTGTAACTCCAGTTTTAGGAGATCAAATGCCCTCTTCTGACTTCTGCAGGCATTGCACAACACAGGCGCACTTACATCCATGCAAGAAATACACTCATACACATACAATAACAATAAATAAAATATTGAAAAAAGAGAATAACCCAAAATTTTAAGCTCCCTATTTCTATGCTGGTTGGTAAAAGACATTCAGGACTGTACTCTTCTATTTAAGCCATGTGACTTTTGGCAAATCTCCTTACCTCTTGAGTGCTGGTGATCATAACAGATTTTGCTGATGGTCCGGTGGTGGGGGATGAGGCCCACAGGACACCATATCTGCGGTGTCTCTGTATAGATGGTGAACTCTTAGGCCATGTCCATGGCTGTGGGTGAGTTCTCTTCCTCATTGTTTGTAACCACAAAAAAGTCCAGCATCTCTTCAGGAGCAGGGTAGAGGGTTGTGTTGGCAAACTGCTCCTCCCCCGCTCAATGCCAATGGATCCTCACTTAGAGGTGTGCAGACACCTCCTCTCCTAACCCTTGTCTCGGGCAGTCCTCCTCTCAGCTGTAATTACTTTGGCATTTAGTATATGCCATGAGCTTCCAATGTGAGCCTAATTTAGGTCTAAAAGAGAGTCAAGCCAGTCCTTTCTCAGTCAGCTCCTAGTTAAGAAAATTTGTCTTAAAAAAAAAGAAAAATTAAAAAAAAATAAAAAAACGTCTGAAACTTCAATTCCAGGAGAACTCCAGTTCCAGGGGAATCCGAGACCCTCTTCTGACCTCCGTGACATTGCACGACACAGGTGCACAGACCTGCATGCAGACAGTACATTCATACACATACAGAAATAAATAAAATTAAAAATAAATAAAAAAAGAAAGTTTGTCTTTACTTCTACAAAGCACAAAATTAAAAAAAAAAAAAACAACACAGCATCTTCCTACTGGTAAAGGGTATAAATCAGAGACATTTGGACAACTGAGGCTCATCTATGTTCTTTCTGTCACTGTCATTGTTCCTAGTTCTGGCAAGGTGAGGATGGCAATCAAAGGACCTGATCTGGTAATGCCACTGAGGCTGGGCATGTCTGAGCCAATAGGTGCTGGTTTCCATGGGTATTAATGGTCTAAAAGATTGCAATTTCTAAAATTACATAAGGCAATTAACAAGGTGGATGGACTTAGGACCTCATGTAAATGGTCATTTCCAAAGACCTTGCAGAATAAAAGGCTTTCAAATGATGTATTTCCAGGACGTCAATGGAAAAAGAAATGAATGTTTCTTTGAATTTTAATTTTTGAAGTAAATATATTGAAAAGAAACATGAATAGCATTCATCTTGAAGTCTGGGGTTTTGTGATGGTGGTCGTTGATGTTGTTTTTCTTTTTAATTACTTAGTGACCATTCTTTAGCATAGAGGATGGAGCAGCAGAGGAGAGAGAGGGTTGCTGAGGAAGAGTCATGGATCTTGGAAGAAAAATGCAGAGGAGAACGCCTTTATACTCAAGCTTAGGATGGAACTTGGGGACCACTCTGCAGAGACGTTAGGCAAGGCTGCTTCCAGAGTCTAGGTTCTAAGCAAAGTTCCTGCAAAGAGCTGGAGTGGTTCAGCCAGGTCTTCAGCCCAGATGTCTACATAGGACCACACAGAGCCTCAAAGAGAGAGAGTGGACAGTGGCCCTAGAGGCTAGACGGAGAGGAAAGGGCAAGGGGGACTAGTAGGTGAGCACTAGAGAATGAGACACTGGTCTCCCTGACCTTCTCGCAGGGTATCTGTGAGCCTCATGCTGGAAAGAGGAGCCTAAGGAGCAGAGGAAGATTCTGGTACTGGGGGAGCTGACTTAAGCGGCTCCCTCTACTTCCCAGCAGAATGCCCATGGACAGCCCTTTTATGGCAGAGGCTTGACCTTGCTGGGGGTGGACAGAAGACCACTGGCTTTGGTGAGAGCCACTGGTGCTGCGGATATACCTCAGTTGATAGAGCATTTACAAGCATGGATCCCAGCACTGCATAAAGCCAGGTGTGATAGAGGTGGGAAGATCAAAAGTTTAAGGTCACTTATTCTTTGTTACACAGTGAATTCTAGGCCAACCTGGGATAGATGAAACCCTGTCTCAAAAACAAACACAAACAAACAAACAAACAAACTAACACTGCTGGAGGGAGCCATCTCTAAACAGATTTGCTAGCTGTCGTGTTCATAGATCTGGAAACGCGGAAGGAGTGAACCTTTTGATCAACAGTCCTGCTGATACGATGCATTAGTACAGAAACCAGCTACCAAGGCACAAATTGTTCCGTTCCACTGAGAAATGGTTTGTTGCTTGGCTCCCAATTAGAAAGTTCATGAACCTGGAAGGCTGTACTCTCAGAGGCAGGAGGGAAAGCTTGTGAGTGACTCAGCAGCTCCCTAGGGCTCTCCTGTAGTCTGGAGAGACTGGCTCAGTGGGGGCTTCATCCCATCCATTTATAGTTACAGGTGTGGTGAAAATATTTGCTGCTTCTTTCCTGTCTGCTTCAGCACTTTTGGGGCACGGTACCTGGGGCTTTGGAGTTCCCCTCTGAGATCCTGAGCCCGGGAAAAGCTACAGGACACCGGTTGTGGCAGGCAGCTTCCTGTCACTGGAACAAAGGTCTGAGGTGATCCACCTAACACAGAATTGGGCTCACGGTTGACAACATTAGCGTGTGACCTGCTGGCCCCATTGCTTTCAACCTGTCTGAGGCTGAGCATATGGCAGGAGTCTATGGCAGAACAAAACTGCTCATTTGCCAGGGAGCAAGAGAGACCGAAAAGACTGGGGTCCCACAATCCCCTTCAAGGGCATGCCCTCAGTGACCTGAAGACCTCCTGCCAGGACCAGTAGTATCTGCATCTCCCAAGAATACCACAGGATGGACCAAACCTGTGATAACATGGGAGCTTTGGGGAGATGCTCAAGATCCAACCTACAGCCCCTGCTGTTGCTCCTGCCACAGTCTTCTCAGCTCCCTTCCCGAAGGCCTCACTCAGCAGCTGGCTGGCCAGCGTTTCACACTGGAATGCGGTGGAGGAGATGGGAGACTTGTACTGAAGGCCTGAGATAGGAAGGGTCGGGTCGAGGTGCAGGTGAGGAGCAGGTCCTGGTGGAAACACCCGCCTCTCTGAAACTGAGGTTTCAAGATGAACTTGCCTTTTCTTAAACTCCTTGTTCCTGCCTGCTTGTGCCTCTGGAAGGTACTTGACACCTTTGGACATTCACATCTTCTCTAAGCCCTTTCCGCCTGGGACAAGTCCCACCTGGGGGAGGAATGATGGCCACTGTCCTCCCTGAACGTTGCTTCCTTTCTGGTCTCTGTTCTAAAGCAGCACTCCATCCCTAGGGCTTCCAGAAATCTCTCTGATGGCCTCTCCGCTCTGTTTCTTGAGGAAATTTCAGTGAAACAGTAACAGAAACAAATTGCCAGTCATGATATTGGGGTAACCTGTCAGTGACCCAAGAGTGGAAAGAAGGCTTTATCTAGACCTTCTAACATAGCATGCCTCCATAAAATATATAAAATGTAACACCAACTGTATCCAATTGTTTAGTCATATAGTTGGTTAGGATTGGGTGGTGGTGTCTCTGTCTGGGTAATCATAGCCCTGAAAGCTTTAATCAATGGCTCTAGAGATCCATTTCTTAAAACTAGTCTCTTTCTGTGACTGTTATGAACGGCAATGCTATTTTGATGATGTACCGTGTGGCTTTGCCAGCAACTGGACATGACCTTTAGTGGTGATTGCCAAGCCACCGTCACTGCTCACGCAGAGGAGGGGAGGACAACCTCCATATCACTATGGCACCTTTTTAGGAAGAGTAGAAAGAAACTGCACCTGCCTGGGTGGGACATCTATGTGGCAGCCCCACCCCCATGGGGGTTCTGCCCATGATGTGTGTGGCTGTGTATCATGCATGAGGTGAAGCCCACGCAAATGTTGCAGGGGACTGTCTGCTTCTGATGCTCACTGGCTCACCCATTTCACAAAGGTATTTTCTGAGCACCTATAGAACACCAAGCCCTAGATGACGATTCTCTCCATGGAGTTCCAGAGAACAAAATCTGAGCTCCAAGCGGCAAGCGCTGGGCTGGCACAGGGTCCATATGTGAGGCCGCCGTTTCTGTCTTCAGTATTTGTTGCCTGGCCTCAGAGAGATTTGGAAAACCAAGAAGGTCAGACAGGTTGGGGGAAGGAGGACAGGGGTCATTTCCTCCTGCTGCCAGTGTTCCTAGTGGCCAGTTCCGTCTCTTCACGCAGAGGCTGACTGAGAAGAACGTGACTTATGAGAAGAGCTGGGGGCAGTTGTGGTGTGACTTCCGTGTAACTGGGTAGGCTTCTCCACCTAGATCAGGAGGCCTAGCTGTGTACACAGTCTTGGAAAGTATCGCTGTAACATTTTTCCTTACCTGTTCCCTCAGGTCGTTGGCTTTTCAGATTGTAGAAGGCACTGCCAGGCAGGTGGCTTTCTTGGACTTTTCATTCTCTCATGAATCAGGAAGGCTTCCGAGAATCCAGAACCACTTCAGACCCAGCCATCGGGGATTAGGGGAAGGTCTGTTTGAGGCCTTGGACATTTCTGTTTCTGCTGCAGGTGCTGCTGTCACAGACTGACATGCTTGTCTGTGAAGAAGGCGTTGCTGGCCTAGACTCCTTCCCAGAGGCAATGCCTCAGCTACCGGTGTCCAGCTAGTCTGCTTGAGCATGATGGTCTGTCTGCCTCCAAAGGTCTCTCTGACCTTGATCCATGCTCCTGGGTAAATCTCAGAATCCTTCAAGTGTCAGTGCACACATCATGTCTCCTCATCCACTGGTGCCCTTTGTTCAGAGGTGGAGCCATGGTCGTTATGAAGATGGGTCATCATAGTTGCTCATAAGGCACACTGTTCTTGGTCTGCTTGCTCTGCTCCATCTGGGCGGGGATGGGATTGGGTGCTGCGATTGTTCCCCGGGGCTTCCCATACCTGGTTCATATTGTTAACTCCTGTGTGGTTTGAGGAGACTGTCTCCCACAGGCTCCAAGTATTGGACATCTTGTCCCCAGTTGGTGGCATTGTTTTGGGATGTCTTAGAAGGTGTGGCCTTGCTGAAGGAAGCGTGTCGCTGTGGATAGGCTTAGAGAGTTCTTGAGCCTTCCCAAATCTCCAGTTGCTCTCTGCTTCCTGTGCTGGCCCAAGTGATGGCTCAGCTTTCTGCACTGGCCACCTTGCCTCACCTGCCGTGATGGAGTCGAATCCCTCTGGAATCATAAGCTCAAATAAACCCTTCCTTTTATAGGTTTCCTTTTATCACAGCAACAGAATAGTAACTAATACAGCTCCACTCTAGGGAAAGCTGTTGTTCTGGCTAGGAAGTAGATGATCTACAAAGGCATCATGAGGCACAGAGTCCATTTTCCTCCAAGAATAATGAGAAACCAAGCATGAGTAGATTATGCTCTCCCATTCATAGAAACGAGACCCACCTCCCCACATGCTGTCTCTGTCTTTCCATTAGAGTGTTGGTGGATCCTTAGATCCATCCCAAGGGACCCAGTGGCAGAGTTGGAACCCCTTGGTCACAGCACATAGGCACACTTGGAAGACAGTGCTTTTGTTCGAGGAACCTGATTTTTCAATTTTAAACAAGCTGCTTTGGCATGGTGTGGACAAAACCCTAGGAAAAGCAATAATTGAGTATTGACCCATCTTCTGCAGTGACATGAACAACCTTGGTGATTTCCAGTGTCCGGTGCTGTGTCATTGAATGGCTAATTTCATCATAAATCCTCCTGTCCCTCACAGGAGCACTAAGAAGGACTGGGTTGCTTGAACTAATGGCCGCTCAACGGGGTAGACTATTGTAGCTATTGTGGGCTATTGGGGGAAGCAAAGTAACAGATGTTCTTCAAATTTTAACAACAGAATCCTTTGCTTGGTCTGATTTGTACAAACTCAAGATATTTGCTGTCTGGCTGGAACAAGGGCTCAGGACAAGTGGTGTGAGATCAGAAGCTTCATGGCTGATTGCTCCCTACTTGGAGGTGTCTGAGGGGCTTTTGGTCGTGTGCCGGTGTTCTTCCACTCCCCCTTCCTTTTCTGGTAACAGCCCCCTTTGCATCCTGGATGCTTTTCTATGCTGTCCCTGTGGGCTGTAAGCCTCAGTGTGCTGCCCCCTCCTGGCCACGGCATGTGACCCAGGGGCCAGAGCTTTAGGCTAGCCTCAGATACTGTGATGAATCCAGATGGGGGCAAGCTGGGTTGACTGGGGCTGCCAGCAGCCTCATTTCCATGTGGGGAGAGGGAGAAACAGAGAAACCAGCATTGGTAGCAGAGACAAGGAGACGGAGTGGGCATGGGCTGGTTGAATGCACGGGAAGATGTCTGATGGAGAAACAGAGATGGAGGTGACAGAATGGACACAGAGAAGTTGACAAAGGTCTTTCATTCCCAAGTTTCATTGCAGCTCAGCTGGGATTTAGATTTAATTCACAGGGTATAAATTCTTCACCTCACCTCATCTTTAATTACGGGCTATTATAGAATTCCTTATGTCCTAATAAGTTCTCTTTATTCCCAAGGTAGTTCAAGGAAGATTGTGATCACTCTAGGACAAGGAGTTATACCTAATATAAGGAGGAAAATATCTACAAAACAGAAAATGTCTTTTAATTTAGCAACATCACAAGGCATCTTCAGAAGAAATACACAAGGTTTTCCCAAGATTCTAGAACATTAATGCAGGGAAGGACCAACAATGGTCTATCCAGTATTTTGCCAAACATAGGAAGTAGAATGCATTTGCTTTGCAGTTCTTAATCGATGCTTCTTAAAAGGTGTTTAGTGGTAATGGAAACAGGATAAGATAGGCCACATGAAGCTGTCTGACAGGGTTCTTTCCTGAAGACTTCTCAGAAACCTTGAAATTCTAAGGTGGGATGTGAGTCTTGAAACAGACAATAGAGAATATGGCATTCCTCAGCCATTTACTGATGAAAGCCCTTAATTTCTACACAGCATTACTACAGCTCAACACTACACAGTATTAATACAGCTCACCAATACTGCACAGCATTAATATAGCTCACCAACACTGCACAGCATTAATATAGCTCACCAACACCGCACAGCATTACTACAGCTCACCAACACTGCACAGCATTAATACAGCTTACCAACCTTGCACAGTATTAATACAGCTCACAAACATTACACAGTAGTAACAGGGCTCATGCCAGTACATTAGTGGCTAAGGATCAGGACCACTGAAGTCACATAGCTACTGTCTGACCTAGAAACTGGGCTTGCCTTGTGTTCTTTCCTTGTCTTTCATCTTCCTTTCACCAGTGTGTGACCAGGGGGCCTTGCTGGCAAGGTCCTTGCCTCTTAGCAAAGGCGCATGTGTCTCCAGCAATGACAGGAGCACATTGGCTGGGCCATGCAAGCAACCAGGTTTGAAAAGGATTACATCAGAGTATTCTCATCTAATTCTAACTAGTCATAGTGGTTCCCAGGAGAGGAGGGTCTAGGTGACGTATGGCTAATATTATAGCACCCAGTTGGCCACATGTCTTCCACTATGATGGACGTTCATCTGGAAAGTCATTACCACAGGAATTGAGGGGCACTGGAACTGCCCCTCATTTTAGAAATAAGTAATTCATACTGGTGGCTAAGGAAAAAAACAATTCAAAGGTTAGTTTGTGTTAATTCTCCCAAAGTGAATCTTGCCTTGTATTATTATTGCCATTGTTGGTGTTTGGTATGAAGGAACTAGTGATGGTTACACAGAGGGGCCTTTGCCCTCCTGCACATGAAAAGTCAGCAGATCTTCCAGCACCGACATACTTTGGTTCAAACTGGGAAAAGTTCATAGTGCACAGTGCAACATTTCTCTCACTGACCGTGTGGCTCAGCATCCCTTAATATATACATACTGCATGCATGTGCACATATGACGCTCAGCGAGGCCATCCTGTTTTAATGTCTCTCTGGGAATTTTGGCTATAGAGGCCAGAATGGTCACTATAGATAAGAAAGGCCCTGTTGGATGGCCCCAGGAGAGCAGGGCCATTCTTTACTTGCTTTAAGACTGAGTCTGGGTTGGCTAATTTAAAAACCTATTACGAAGGGGAAAACCAGACTAGGTAACCACTGGAGGCCACCTGGAGACCTGCAGTCTTCCGTGAAGTAGGAACACCTTACAGCTGGCCAGGCACATCTCTGATGAAAGGAGGTTGGTTCACTGGCAGCAGTTAGCCAACCTCACTAGCACAACGGCAACATAACCAATGACCGAGGGTACTTCTCATTTGCCTGAGCCTGTACTGGGCACTCGACCTTTGCAGCTAGGTTCAAATGTCAGCTCAGTTGCTTTCTACTAGTGTGTTCAGTGGCAACAAATACCTTCCTTTTATCCACATGGGCTGGTGTGGTGCTAAGAGCATCTCTGTAAGGATGACTCATTTATGTAAAGCCATTGAAACAATACTTTACACAGCACCTGACACATAGCACTGCCCTCAACAAGGATCCATACCGTTGATTCTCATGTCCAGGGAGGGCCAGGGCTGGATCTTGGAATGCCTGGCCTCAGGGTTGGGTCTGGCTTGGGCCTGTTGTCTGCCCTCAGCTTTACTTTAGCTGTGGCTCCAGAGGGTCTGGGTTAATATGTTTTGTTTACTCTGTTTCAACCCAAGCCTATCTGATAGGTTGGCACAATGCCTGAGTCCCAGAGTCTTGGGGACAGATCAAGCACATGGTCTAGGCCAGACCCTCCTCCTCCCTTCCCCAATGTTTTTTATGTCTCTTCTTAGAAATCTTAGGACAGTCTTGGGAGTCCCATGTGCTGCTGCTGTTCGGAGAACATCCTGTCTTCCTGAAGTGGTCCCATCTCTAGGCAGACACAAAGCATCGAGCCTGGGAGTGGGGTGGCAATTATCTGGATAATTGAGACAAAAGTGGACTTTTTTTCCACTTTCCTTTTTGAAAAAATTTTTTTTGATCCTGAATAGTGTAATCCCTGGAGTTTTTTCTCTGCTCTCAGAGAAATGACCACCAGGACCCCATCTGAAAACCCTTTGTTAACCAAGGGCCCCAGCTCCAGTGCCTTATTAGGGCAATACACCAAGAGGCAGTGTATCATAGAGGTTCTTGTCCCCCTGCCAGCATTAAATAATTCTAGTAGCTGCTTGATGGGGTAAAGCAATTACGATGCATTTTTCATTCAATCAACTGAGTCAATTAATTGCTTCACTCACATAGAGCAACAAAAAACAAATCCCAAGGCCTTCTTGTTGAACAGTAAGCATGCCAGATAGACTGCTTTTAAATCCAACATTTACATGAAATTATCTTCTTATATAATTAACAGCTACCAGTTAATAAACATGTCTCCAATAAAAGAGTAGCCCTATAAATGAACAAAACAAAACAGCACCATTTAGCACGCTTGAAGCAATAGGAGTGGGCAGGCTACACTGGGCTGAGAGAGCGGCTGAAGATGTCTCCTTTCAGAAGAGCTGCTCCCATAGCCTACATCCACAGTGGGCACTAAGAGAGGGAGAAAGAGGGGCCAAACGTCCAGAGGAGGCATGCCCTTTAAGAATCATTTGGATGAAGAACACGCTGTCCTTAAGAAACTGAGAGTGTTTGCCTAGGAAAGTATTCCATTTGTTAGCAAACATTTCATCTCTGCCCTTCTGGCAAAAGGCCTGATTTCCTACAAAGGGGAAAGTTGAGAGCAAGGTGGCCGCAAGGCCCTCCCCTAAAGGTTCTTCAGATGTACTTGGTCCTTCGCAGTCACAGGAATATGTGCAGCTCTCCAAACAGGAAGGCCTGCAAGGTTCCTGGGGACTCTTGTTTTCCTTCTGCAAACAAGCACATAAAAAGAACCAGCTCTGGGTGAGATTTTACCCAAGGGAATTCCACAAAGTGGGAGGCAAACCCTTCCACCTCCAAGCAATGTGTATTCCCGTCTCAGAACAACTCAACCACCTTCTTTACAGCAGTGATGGGGAAAAGGGATCTATATTTAAGAAAATGAAAAAAAATATTTAAAAAGAAAATCTCCTTCCTAGTAAAGGAGGACTCTCAATGCATGGCATAGGAGCCCCCATTTGTGTATTTGAAGGGGTGATTTCTCTGCTGCCAACAGAACCCGGGGAAAGGTTCCCCTAAATGGGGAAATGGTTTCGTGTTGTCCTGGGGATGATTCGTGTGGGACTTCAGGGCTATTACACTCTGGCCTCTCTTCTGATCCCAGTAGTCAGAGGCTGTGTTCAGGATAACAGGTACCCTCAAGACTCCAACTTTCAGTCATAGGAGTCAGTGGCTAGAGAAGCCCAGCTTGGGAGGTGGAAGCACCTTTTCACGCAGGGACACAGAGACTTCCAGGTGTCTTTGAAAGAACAGAACCCTGAACCCCGAATTTGGAAGTAGAAGTATTTTTCTATTGCAGCTTGGGAAGACTTCCTCTGTGAGCAAGACTTCCCCTTTGCTGAAGCCAAACAGAACCAAAACAGCACCCCCTCCCAACCTCCCAGTCCCAGGGGGAAAGGGAGGTGGTGGTAACTCTGCACAGAGCTCCGAACACCTGAGATGGAAGTCTCTTCTTTCATAGTGTGATCAAACAAGATAATGCAAGGCAAAGTGCTCTGAGAACCATCCTGGGCGCTACAATGTAAGATAATTAGCGTCATCATTTTCTATTTGCAACATAAACCCAATTTGCTTTCCTGGTGTCTCCATAGGTGAGGGCAATGCAAGTGTGAAAATTGCAGCTCTCCGGGAACTGTCAGTTCCTTTGTTTGTCCGGAACCAGCTGGAAGCGGGTGGGTCCCTCTGCCCTTCCTTAAGGCAGTCTCTGAAGAAGCACAAATGTATCTTCCTGCTAAACTCTGCCTTGGCACCCTGAGTCTCCTAAAGGAAGAACACAGATTTATAATCTACCTTGCACAAGAAAATGATAATAGTTTTTATTGAGTGTTTACTATGTATTTAGCACAGGGTTAAGCTTTTTCTTTTTTAAAAAAATGATTTATTATTTTTATTTTACGTGTATGAGTGTATTGCCTGCATGTGTAAGTCCACCTGTGTCCTACAATACCTGTGAAGGTCAGAAGAGAGCATTGGATTCTCAGAGAAGTAGAGTCATGGACATTTGTTAGGTACCACGTGGGTGCTGAGAATCAAGCCCCAGTCCACTATGAGAGTAGCCAGTGCTCTTAATACCTGAGCCCTCTCTCCAGCTCCAAGGGTTAAGCTTTTTCATAAGCATAATTCCATGGGGTCTTCACATTAGGCCCTGGGGGCAGGTGAGTACCCAGAATTCTAGAGTCTGAAGATCTTTTTCTCCACCTGGAAATTGTGGTGATAGGTGCTCCCAACTAAGTGTGTGCTACTAACAGTTCAATAAGAAAAGGCCTGAAAGTGTGGCTGTGTGTCAGTGGATATTAATGGTGACCTCCAAAAGAAACATCTATATTCTAACTCGCTGACCTGTGAAGGTGAACCTAAAGACAGACCATCCTGGATTATCAGAGTAGTCCCCCAAATCCAAAGATAAGTGTCATTTGGGCAGGGGGAGTGGAAGGGGCTGAAGACGCAAGAAGAATTCTTCTTAGGGCTTCCAGGGGCACTTTGCCCAGCTGACACCTTGATGTTGGAGTGTTGGCCTCTAGAAGTGTCAGAGAATAAAAATCTGTTGTAAACCCGGGGCTATTTTTCAAATTTCTAAAATTATACTGTGTGAGGGAGAGAGAGAGAGAGAGAGTGTGTGTGTGTGATTGGAGATCAGAGAACAGCTTTTCGGAACTGGTTCTTTCCTTCCATCCTCTGGGTCCTAGAGACTAGAGGTCCAACTCAGGAAGTCGGGCTTGATGACCCATGAAGCCATCTCTCAGCCTTCATTCGTCTTAAACCTTTTTTTGCTCGTGACCTCTTTTTTGCTTGAGATTTTTATTTTTGAGACAAGGTCTCCCTGTAGCCTTAACTGGCCTGGAACTTGCTATATCGATAAGACTGGCCTCAGTCTCACATTTGCCTGCCTCTGCCTCCCAAGTGCTGTGATTAAAGGCATGTATCACCTTGCCTAGCTTGCTTGAGAAATTTTTATGTGACCCCAGGTACATAGTAAGTATATAAAAGATGCATACAAATCAAACATTTACTGATAATAACTCATAAAGAAATTTATTTTAGAACAATTCTTGGTTATGAATATAACTTTTTATTTGTTAAAGATAAAGGTAAATTTGCATGCTAATGAGATGGATATGTTTATTTATTTCTACATAAAGAATTATAGTATGGTTGAATATTTGATATTCCAGGACATCAATCATCTTCAACTGTTTTTATAGTTGGTGAATATTTTGATTTTGTAATTGTCAGAGCTGAGAATGCTACTTTACATAATAAATACATAATACAAAATGGCAGAAGTACATTTAGGGCCATTTCATAAATATTTTTAAAACATTTTTTATTATTATTTTTTATGTGTATGAGTGTATTATCTGCATGTAGGTTGGTGCACCTGTGTCATGCAATGCCACGGAGGTCAGAAGAGGGCGTCTGATTCCCCTGGAACTGGAGTTAAAGATGGTTCTTAACCACCACGTGGGTGCTGGGAATCGAACCCAGGTCCTCTGCAAGAACAGTCGGCACTCTTAACCCCTGAGCCATCTCTCCAGCCCCAGGGCCATTTCAAAAGTTGTTGGAAATTCTACCTTAATCCCAAGCCAAAAATTATTTAATGATTAAAAAAAAAATGAAACCCAAGCCAGCAACTCAGGCAGCAATTTTTAAAACCCAACATTCCAATACTATTCAACCCAAATATGTACTAATTTGATACTTGTACGCTGAGGAATGATGGTAGGAAAATAGTAAAAGCCTTTATTTTCAGTATATAAATCATGTTTCTGTGAGTGCAAAGAGCTTCATATGGACAGTGAAGACACAACAGTGCATAACAATCCATAGTCTCAGACCTGAGCAGAGGTATTTCAGCCAGCGTTCCTTGGCTTGATGTCCTGCACAGTACTAAGGACACGTGTGTGTTCAGGACAGAGGCTGTGGTGAAGCTGAATGCCTCAACGTGGGTGAGTCTTGCCAGGAATACCTCAACTCATTATGTGTTTGATTTTAAATTAATTTTCTGTCATTTGGTGTTCAAAAGCTTTTACTGCTGCCAAGAGTTTTTCAACCCCCACGTTTAGTTATGTCACCCCCAAATGTGATTGTAACCCGCAGTTTGAGAAGCTAGCTATAACCAGGTTCATTTGTGATTGTTTGTTGTAGCCAACCCAGGAAACTAGTGAAGCCAGGCAAACCCATCCCTCTAACAGCAGGCATCCCTTCCCTAGGCAGGAGAAACATGTTTCACGAGGTGAGTGTACAGGCTCCTCTGGTCTTGTTGTGGAAGTGGATGGGGGGAGGAAACAAGGGGCTGGGGACCAGCTCGGTCCCTTACTGTTTAAAAATACAACCCCATGGTTTGATCCTTCTCGAAAATCTCATTTTGTTGTTTGACCAAAGTCTGCCTAGAAGGGTAGATGGGGAGGAAGCAGCCATCTTCTCCCATCTCGTGTGGATATGGCAGAGAGAATGCTTCGTCAGCGTTGTTCTGGCCTTGTTTTATTCAATTCTATATACATTTTTTGTAATCCACACAAAACAAGACCATAGGCTTTGTGTGTAACCTTCTATTGGGTTTGATGAAAAGGCATCATATGAAAAGTGGAGTGAGGTGATAAAGGGAGAAGATCTCAAGCACACATGTAGATACATAAGGACCACCACCTAGCTCAAGAAAATACTTTTGGGGGGCTGGAGAGATAGCCTAGCGGTTAAGAGCACCGACGCTCTTGCAGAGGACCCGGGTTCGATCCCCAGCACCCACATGGCGGCTAAGAACCGTCTGTAACTCCAATTCCAGGAGAACTCCAGTTCCAGGGGAATCCGAGACCCTCTTCTGACCTCCGCGGCATTGCACGACACGGGTGCACAGACCTGCATGCAGACAGTACATTCATACACATACAAAGATAAATAATAATAAAAAAAATTTTTAAAAAATTAAAAAAAAAAAAAAAGAAACAATACCTTTTTGGGACGGCCATGGTGTATGTTACCTAGGCATCTTTCCAGCCCTGACTTCTTTTTTTTTAATTTTTTATTTATTATTTTATGTGTATGAGTGTACTGTCTGCATGCAGGTTGGTGCACCCGTCCTGCAATGCAGCGGAGGTCAGAAGAGGGCGTCAGATTCCCCTGGAACTGGAGTTAAAGATGGTTCTTAGCTGCCATGTGGGTGCTGGGAATCGAACCCGGGTCCTCTGCAAGAGCAGTCGGTGCTCTTAACCACTGAGCCGTCTCTCCAGCCCCAGCCTGACTTCTTATGAATTCTTATAGCCAGAGGTGATTTTTTCAAACCACACACCCTCATTGTACAACAATGGTGACATTGAGCAACTCTCCATGTTCTTCTTGGTCCTTGTGGGTCTTCCTTTGTGAAGTCCCAGTTTGTGCATCTTATTTATTGGGTGATTTGTCTTGTTACTGAGATGTGAGGGTTTTTCACACAATCTGGACACACGACCTCTGTCAGATAAATGCCTTAGATTTTTTCTCCTAGTCTTTGGTTTATCTTTTCATTTCTCAAATGGCTTATTTTGAAGATCAGTTTTCAGTTTTGGTGAAGACCAACTTAGGATTTTATTCAGTTAGAATTACTGTTAAGCAGGCTAATTTGCTTTTTTTCAGTCTTAATCACCTTTATACCCCTTCTCCATTGGCACTCTCCACAGCCCTCCCCTCCCCGCCTCTGCAGAGTTTCATGCATTCTATCATTTGTGTTGGGGTCTATTGTGCCAAGTTACTCTCCCAGGCCATTCCTCAGTGCCAGATCATCCCCTGAGCTCTAGTCAGCCTATCGGGAGTCCCTCTCTTAAAGAAGGCCAATTCTTTGACACCCGGTTGTAATCAGCTGCCAATATTTCTTCAGCTAAGATTGGCTTCTGCTACCCATTTCCACAGCTCTATGCTGGATTTTTGTCTGGTTGAGTCTGCATGGGTCTTGTGCATGCTAACATCATTGCTGTAGGTTCATATGAGACAGCCTATTTCTAAGAAAACTTGGCTTATCTCAAGATTGTGAAATTTGCCTACTTTTTTCTTCTAGGCTATTTTAGTGTTAGCTTTTGCATTGAGATCTGGGATCCATTTGGATTACTTTCCCATATGGTGTGAGTGAAGTTTGGAGCCATCAAGGTTCATCATCCAGTTTCATCAATGTTTTTCAAATAACTTGAAATGCACAGGTATACAAGTCAAAAGAGCTGTGTATTTCCAATGGTTAGCTAACCATTGGAATCCATCATTTGTTTTGAGAGCTTACTGGTGCCAGTCGCTGTATTAGGCTCTAGGGTTAAATACTGAGACAAAATAGTACCTCTCCTATCTGTGTGGAGTTTATTATCCAGGGATGAACAAACATGAAAGAAAGACATACAGGCATGAATTGCTATGATGGTGGAGGAGACTGAGAAATGCAGGAACCTGGTGTGGCAGATAGCTTCTCCTTTCTGTGACAATGTGGCTGAGTGGAGATCTCAAGAAGAGATAAGAAGTAACTGGGTTAATGAGATGATGGTGGGGAGACACAGGGGCTCCAGCAGGTCAAGCTGGGATGGATGAGAAGAGTACGTTGAAGTTCTGGTTAGAGGCTGTCCATCTGGGTCTCATGGACACTGCTAGAAGGGTTTTATGAAGAGAGCGGTGGGAGGACACTGAAGGCTGGAAGGTGCACATGTGCATGTGTTTGGGTGCACATGTGCATGTGTTTGGGTGTGCATGCATTTGGATGTACGTGTGCATGCATTTGGGTGCACATGTGCATGCGTTTGGGTGTACTTTCTGCACACATTTCTCCTGATACCAGGACAATTGATTATGGCTGTTTGACAATGCTATCTGGTGTTGATGAGGTTGTAGTTCTTGGGGAGACTGTGTACTTTGCTATTGGTATCTTTCTGTTTTATTGGTTGACTTGGGTTTGGGACAGGAAGACAGTAAGTTAATAGCACAAAGGTGAGATCCCAGGCCCTGCTTGGAATAGCAGAGGAGATGCCAAGGCTGAGTTTGATAGTCATAAAGCCTTTTCATTCCCATGATCTCATTTCACTGCATAGCAATTTGATTAGAAAGTACAATTTGATTCACATTTCATATAGTTTCCTATTTTGTGGAGGAGAAACCAAACCTAGGATCAGAAAAGCTGGAAATCTTGCTCAGGTATGCTCAATCAGGCAAGAGTCATGCCAAGACTCAAACCTTGGTCTCCTTGCCCCAAACTCCCCTCTCCTCCTCAAACATGACCCAGTATTGGGAATAGTGGTTAACCTTGGTTCAGTTCAGCTATTTGGACAACGATCTCTGATGACTTAGGGTTCCATCACTATCTTTTTAAAAATTTTTTAAAATTTTTATTTATTTGTTTATGTGTATGAATGTACTGTCTGCATGTAGGTTTGTGCACCCATGTTGTGCAATGCTGCGGAGGTCAGAAGAGGGTGTTGGATTCCCCTGGAACTGGAGTTCTCCTGGAATTGGAGTTACAGATGGTTCTCAGCCGCCATGTGGGTGCTGGGGATCGAACCTGGGTCCTCTGCAAGAGCAGTCGCAGTCGGTGCTCTTAACTGCTAGGCCATCTCTCCAGCCCCTCCATCACTATCTTTTATGAGGACTGAAAATCCACCCAAAGATTATCAGTTGTTCAGAGACATAGCCTTCAGAGGCTGAAGTGGAGAGTACAGCCATGTTACATGGGCAAGTCCTCAGGCCTCCTTCTCAACTTGCTTATCAACCAAATACACCCTATAGTGGCGTCGACATTCCCAGTCATCATGAGGGTGAAATGAGACTGCCACACCAGGTGACAGTACCCCAGGCTTGGCTTTTAGTAGTTTCTTAGTACATGTGAACTGCAGCAGGACTATTGTTATCACTAGGGGGAAATTAGCTGTATGGTTGGATCTCTGTTATCATCACCATTATGGGGGGATGATAGGACATGCTCATTAATCCTTGAAAAGCCTTTTCTGTGTGTGCTGGGCATACACTGTGTGTGCTGGGCATACATAGCACAACATTCTTTGAGGGATCACTTTGACAGACACTGCTTGTCAAGTGCCTACTGGGTCAGGTATGCTGGGTATGCATGATGTGTGTGTGTGTGTGTGTGTGTGTGTGTGTGTGTGTGTGCGTGTGTGTTTGTTACCTCATTTAATTCCCTCAAGCAGAATCCACTAGATTCATATTATCCTCCTTTTTCTCACAGACAGACCCAGTCTCCCAAGACTTATGTTAGTGGCTCAACATCCCCCCAACCAGTAGGTGAGGTTGAGGAGTCCCATTCAAGCTAACTGAAAGACAAATCTGTCCTCTCTCTTCACTCTCCTTGGGAAAGAAAAGGACAACCAAAGTGACACAAGTGTGTGCAGCAGGAATTGGCAGGACAGATGAGGGTTTGAATAGTTTCCTGTTGTAACCGGGCTAGATGAAGCCTTTATCTTCATGACCACTGCTATCATGGCCAGGATGATGTCTGGGCATCTGTTTAGGAACTAACAGGTTTAGTTTTATTGTTTTGTCAAAATACTGCAGAAATCAATATATCTCCATAATTCAGTGTTATACCAAGAGGCATTTTTGTGCCATATATAGCCAAAATTGTATTATACTTCTGAGATCGTAGGTAATGAAGACAGAGTGTTCTGTGTTCAATTCCAGCATTAACGTCTGGTTTGAACAAAGCTTGAAATATGATCTCAGAGCTAAGAGGCTTTAATATTAAGATCTTTAACTGTAATTTATGTGACAGAAGATAGGGTTTAGCATAATAAAATGTAACGGGCTCCTCAAATGAAGAGGACGAGAGACAATTGAAAACAAGGTAAAAATGGTAAATTATAAATACTGGTAAATCTACCTTTATGTTGTTACTTCATTTATTTTTGATTTGTTAGATAGGCTCTATAATTTCTCATTTTCCCATGTTTCAGAGCAGGGCATTTCTCAAACCGTGCCAGTTTGAAATGAGAGCCCAGCACTACTGATCAGAGCTCCCTGTTGAAAAGAGTGGGAACAAGTCACCCCTCCCCTGTTTTTATCTGTGTCTCTGCATGCTAAGGCTTGATTTTTTTTTTTTGTCTTTTTTTGAGACAGGGTCTCTCTGTAGTCCCAGCTGGCCTGGAATTCACTATGTAGACCAGGCTGGCCTTGAACTCACAGGGATCTGCTTGCCTCTGGGATTAAAGGTGCGCCCACTATGCTTAGCCTAAAGGCTTGATTCTTATGACTGTTGACCTGTGGTCCTCTCTACTACCTGTACTTTTGTTTGGCATTGTTTACATTTTTAAAATTTTACACTTATTCTTTTTATGTATGTGTGTGTATGTTTGTGTATGTGCATGCCTATGTGCTATGTTGCAAAGAAGCAACTTTTGGTTGTTGATTCTCTCCCTCTACCACGTGTGACCTGAGGAACCAAACTCTGGTCATCAGGTTTGGCCACAAGCATCTGTACCCACTTGCCATCTCTCCAAGTCTACTTATATTTTTGAAGATCAGTCTCTATAAATGCCAAGGTGCAGGGCTGGAGAGATGGCTCAGCTGTTAAGAGCACCAACTGCTCTTGCAGAGGACCTGGGTTCGATTCCCAGCACCCACACGGCGGCTAAGAACCATCTTTAACTCCAGTTCCAGGAGAATACGATGCCCACTTCTGACCTCCACAGCATTGCACAACATGGGTGCACACCTACCTACGTGCAGATAGTACACTCCTACACATTAAAAAAAAAAAAAAAAAAGAAAATCAGCAATAAAAAAAAATGCCAAGGTGCAAATTTACATGCAAGGTAAGCAAACATTAAAGATTTTAGACTAATTGGGGCTGGAGAGATAGCCTAGAGGTTAAGAGCACTGACTGCTCTTTCAGAGGACCCGGGTTCGATCCCCAGCACCCACATGGTGGCTGAGAACCGTCTGTAACTCCAATTCCAGGAGAACTCCAGTTCCAGGGGAATCCGAGACCCCCTTCTGACCTCCGCGGCATTGCACGACACGGGTGCACAGACCTGCATGCAGACAGTACACTCATACACATACAGAAATAAATTAAATTTTAAAAAAAGATAAAGATTTTAGACTAAACTCTAGAAAATTAACTTTGCAAAAAGAATCAAGGAGGAAGCAAATTTGTTGCCCGCAGGGTCTCCAGGGCTACGGCTGCTCAGTACTCAGTCTGCCTCTGAGCTTCCTAGCTGCCAAGGGCTTATATTTCTGCACATTTTATTATTCCACAGAGAAAGTAGGTAATTTCTGGAGTCAGAACTTCCTGGATTTAACTTGTGAAAGCTTGAATCTGAAACTTTAATTTTGGGGCTGGGGGAGGGGGATGTTGAGAGATGGCGCAGACCTTAAGACACTAGCTGCTCGTGCAAAGGACCCAGGGTTGGTTTCCAGAACCCACACTGATCCAATGCCCTCTTCTGGCTTCCAGAGGCATTGCACACATGTGTGCGCTTACATACACACAGGCAAAACACACATACAAAAATAAATAAAATTTTCAAAGAAATTTTAAAGATTCATTTGTGTTCTCAAATAATTATGCAACTGTGAATTTAAGAAAAAGATAGGCAGAGATGATGGTATAGGAAATCTTCCTACTCCTCTGCTGCCTCTGCCCACCCCTTACCTGCCCCTTAAGAATCCAGATTCTTCTCCCCTTCTACTCTCGGTTCCACCTGAGGAGGGCTGCACCCTTTAGACACCCATTCCCAGTCCAAGAAAAGTAGGCCTGGCAGAGGCAGGTACCCATGAAACTTAATGAGCGCTTTTGAACATTTTCTGCAGCTGTATTGCAGTTGAACATTTTCTGCAGCTGTATTGCAGTTTCCTCTTTGTAATCTGAAAATAGAGAGATTAATTAGCCTGGATCTTCTTTCTCCTTCCTTTGGGGCCAAGACGAGTCTTAGCAGTAGGCGCAGCAGCAGCAGTAGCAGTTGGCAGATTGAGAGGATGTAGCAGTCCACCCCCAGAGGCTGCCATCTTGGCATGAACTGTTTCGGCAGGACCTTTCCCTCTGGACTGGGTCTCTAGATTTAGGACAGTATACTTCCAAGAAGAGGATGGATTAACCACAGGGATTAAAAGTTTGCAGAGTGGTGGGAAGTCCTTAGCAGGACAGGCAGTCTCCCTTTCGCATGACCATTCTAGCCCCTGTGAACTTGGTGACAAGAGCTCTGCCAATTTCACCTGTGTGCAGCTCTGAGATTGGTTCATCCCTTTTCCTGCAGCTGCTGCTACTGGAGAGGATCAAGGACTGATACCACCTTTCACCTTCTGAATCCTGCACAACAAGACTCACCCACCCCATC
Source organism: Rhizomys pruinosus (assembly GCA_009823505.1). Taxonomy (NCBI): domain Eukaryota; kingdom Metazoa; phylum Chordata; class Mammalia; order Rodentia; family Spalacidae; genus Rhizomys; species Rhizomys pruinosus. The sequence continues at coordinate 497,668 of VZQC01000045.1, forward strand.
TGAGAGGCTCATGGAGAGAGGGATTCTGGGAAATGTGGCTTGAGGTCTCATTCTGTGGGCCTGAGTAGGCTACAGAAGGCAACCCTAGGTACTTAGCACCTACTGAGGATCCAGAGAATTTCTTTGTCTCTGTCAAAGACCAGGATCTTCCTCTGGCTCCACTGTGAAGGCGTCCCATGGAAGCCCAGTTCTGGGGGCAAAGCAGGAGACCTCTGTTGGAAGCACCTATGGTCAAGTTCTCAGTCACCAGCCCCACCCGCTCCATGCTCTTCTGTCTCAGCTGCAGCGTCACTGTCCTGAGACTGAGCAGCCCTATCGTTTGCCTTCATAGGAGCCTCACATCTCTGTTTCTAGGCACATTTCACATGTGTAATTAAATGCTCATTTGTGTAATTACTTGTTTACAGTTCTGGGTCCCTGCCAGGCCAAATTCCAGGAGGTCAGGAACTGTGTCATTCTTGTTCACAGTTCCATTCTCAGAATTCCCCATAGTGTGGCCCTGGGGAAAAACAAAATTCCTATTTGAATGGGGAGGGAGAGGTATCAAGTCATGTTTCCCATTATTTTCAAAGCTACACCATTGCCTAGAAAGCTGGATAGGACACTAGATCATGAACTCAAGGATCAACGACTCGAGGACTCGTCATTCCTCCACGCTAAAGTTCTTAGCAGTTTACAAAGCCCTTTCTCTCCATCGAGTCACTGATCTATCTGGGAGGCATTTCAAGAACACCCACCCTGTGGACACAAGGTAAGGTAGGTATGGTTCTCCTGTGTTCAAAGGTAGGGCCTGGGGCTCAGGAGGTGGAACAAAGGCCCTTTTTTAAGTGGCAGAGAGTCAACCTGTATTTAGTGCACCACAGAGCCCAGGCCACATTCTGTGCTTCTGCTGCTTGGAGGAACATGCACATAACATGTGATTCCAGTTACTCGGGTATCACATCTAGATGGCAGTCATAACAAATGAGAGTTAGGAACATAGAATCAATGATTGAAATGCATAATTATGGTTTGGGCAATGCCCCCACCCACTGGTGGCACAGATGTCATGTTTAGAATGGACTCCCACACTTTTGAAAGTGTCAATGAGCTGAAACCCCTTATTACCAGGAAGCCACTGTGGGTTAGATGAAATTCTATAGCCCAAGGAGACGTACCCGAGGCACAGCAGTCGAGGAACATGAGAAGTGTTGCACAAGGGAATGTGATATACAAAAAAGTTTCCTGAATTTGCTGTGGTTTTCCTTGAACCCAGAAATGCCAAAATATTTGGGCAAGTCGAATAGTTCGCTTGATGGGAAAGATGGGCTATAGCAAGTATTGGAGGTTGGGAAGACGGCGGAGGAGGCAGAGGTGGTCTGAGACTCAGGCTGCAGTGAGGGTGACCTTGGGTCTTCCTTGTTGCTCATTCTCTTCCCTCTTCTCGTTGGAATGGCTGTTGCGGTCCCATGACAGGCAGGTGACAGGCGCTGCCCGATGCTGCTGATGGGGAAGAAACCCAACAATCCCAGAATCCCGCCGCAATCCTGGTGTCTCCTCCATCCTTGGCCAGGCCTCCCAGATGTAGAGCAGTGCCCTGAGAAAATCTGGGTAGCTTTTTTGCAAATCTGAAAAATATAGTTATGTGATTCCAATAAAATGCTGTAGAAGCTAGGCCTGGTAGAAGAGGCCATGGGATTGCGTCTACTTGTCTACTTCAAAGGCTAAGGCAGGAGGATGGTGAGTCTAAACCCAGTTTAGGAAATTTGGTGAGCCCAGTTTCAAAAATATTAGAGAAAAGTATTAAAAATAGTTGATGATATAGCTCAGTAATGGAGCACTTGCCTAGTGTGGTGGTTTGAATGAGAACGATCTCCATAGGCTCCAAGTAGTGGGACGTTTTGTCCCCAGCTGGTGGCGCTATTTTGGGAGGTCTTAGAACATGTGGCCATGCTGGAGGAAGCTCGTCACTGGGGGTCAGCTTGGAGAGTTCTTAAAGCCTTGCCAGTCTCCAGTTGCGCTCTGCTTCCCTGGCCTGCTTGAGGATGTGAGCCTCTGCTTTCGGCTCCTGCTCTGGTGCCTCCTGCCGCCATGCCTCCCCGCCCCTCATGAGGGACTTGAATTCCCCTGGAACTGTAAGCACAAATAAACTCCTCCTTTTATAAGTTCCCTTGGTCATGGTGGTTCTGTCACAGCAACAGAAAAGTGACCAATACTAGCAAGCATGAGGCCCTACCAGTCCGGATGGAGAGCGGGGAGAAGGAATGGGGAAATCCACCACCCTCTTTGGCTCATTCCTCAGCAAAGACTGGCACTGTCCCTCTGGCTTGCTCACTCTGGCCTAGAGGCCAGCTCTTGCTTCTCCAGTGTTATGGGGACAGCTCTGTGTATCTTTGTGAGGTGGCCTGCACTCCTGAGGTCTCTAGCTGACTGTAGATAGAAGGTGCAAATCCACGGACAAATCCCACCACAGTTGTGCTTCTGCTGACCGTTCACCCGCCCTTCTCCCTTCTCTTCCTGCTGCCCCAGATTCTCAGCCTTCTCAACTGAATGACGCTCACGGTGGAAGGACAGTGGATTTGCAAGATGTGATCCATTTCCACGCTCAACTCCACTTCTGTTATTTATTTAAAAAATCTGAACAGCTTTTCAGGAGGATTTGTTTATGTGGAAAGAGGCATACAAATGGAGTTGACAATATCTGGGATGTCGCTTAATATTCAGTACCAGAAGCTCTTTTCACCCTCATCTGATTTTCTTGGGATTTTCATGGAGCCAGGGTGGCCTGGAAGATGGAGGGGGGGGGGCACGGGACTGGACACAAATTTGTTTGGCTTCGGGCGCGACTCTTACTACTTATTATCACTTTGTTCTGACTATTGTAGTGGTGGAAACCCTCCCACTCTATGGTTTCCCAAAAGGAGCTTTCCTTTCCTTTCCTTCTCCTCCGCGCCCTCGTCCTCTTCCTTCTCTTCCTCCTCCTCCTCCTCCTCCTCCTCCTCCTCCTCCTCCTCCTCCTCCTTCTCCTCCTCCTCCTCCTCGTCCTCTTCCTCCTTGTCCTCCTCTTCCTCCTTCTCTTCCTCCTCTTCTTCCTCCTGCTCCTCCTTTTCCTTCTCATTAGCACCAGCACCACCTCCACCATCACCATTATCACTCCTTATCTGAAGTGCAGAGCTAGCTGGAGCTATTTAACTGTTGTCTTTAACGCCAACAAGCTTTCCACTCTCCTCCACTTTCTCTAGGCATCTGGTGTGACAGGTTTTAGAATTTGATCACAGCACCATCTACTGGGTACTGAACTTCCCATCTTTCTTGGCCTTTCCAGAATATTGAGATTTGCTTTTTTTCTGTTATTTTTTCCTGCTCCCGCCCCATCCCTCTTGCTATTTCTCCCAACCAAAGTTGCTTGAAAAGGTGCCATCAGTTAATTCATAAAAGCCATGAATTAGAAAAGCTTCTGAAAATGACAAAAGCTTACATCCCCCTATGGTAAGCACTTAAACAAAGACAATAGCCGGGGCTCACACGGTACATTTCATATAATTATTTTCCGGGATCAATAATCTCATCAGTAGGCTCAGTGATGGGGATATCAGGGTAATGAATGGCTGAGGGAGGCCTCTGTTCCAAGTGCTGTCCTTAGCCCTGTCACCTTTGCTGCCCAAGGGCATGATGGGAATCAGGGTTCTGCCTGGCCAAAGGATTAATCATAGTTAACCCTAACTCATATTTGTGTAATTTGCCTTCTGTATGCAGCCTGCCCCAAATTGATGAGCATGGATTTCTTGCAGCACAATGGGGTACTCCTGTGGTGTAGAGTGGAATGGGAGGACTCTGTGTGTTTTGTGGGGAAGGGACAAATTGGATTAGTCACACTCAAGAAGTAACAAGAACCAAATCAAGCCAGAGCAGCCCTGGATGCCAGGCTCCATAGGCTTGGGGTTTGGTGAGGGATGGCAAGATGGCTCGCTGTGCTCAAGTGTTCTGCAGGGGCCAGGGTATGCTGGGCTTCTCTGTTGCCAACTTGAGCACTGGACAATAGGGTAGGGGACCTGACTGTGACCTTCCCTGTCCACTCCTAGAGGGGATCTGCCCAACACTCCCAGTAACCTGTCTTAAAAGTCCCAGCTTTGGGGCCTTGAAGTCTGACTGAGGCAATGGTTTCCTGGGGACAAAGGAAGGGTCACATCAGAAACACAGAGCTGGGTCCCTCTACCATGACAAAGTTACTAAGTCTGAATTTTCTTCACTCTGAGGTAGTGGTGGGCGATGGGGAAACGTCCTTTTTACGACAACCGTCCTGACTTTGCCCTGTCCACTCAATTCGAGGAAGGGTGGCTCTCACTCGGCTCTACGCCCCGGAACCTTGTTCCACTTCCGGCTTCTGGCTGGGTTGAACTCCCTGCACAATGCCTTCCCAGGGCCCTTCCTGTTGGTCTTTCTCTTCTCTGATCCCTGCTGACCCAGCTCATCTATGGATGTGCCATGTGGCTCTTCCAGGGTTTTTTGTGACTCATCTGTCATCTTTCCTACTGAAACAGGTGACCTTGGCCACTCTGAACTGGCATCTTTGTATCCTGGATAGTGTTTCTTACTCAAGTAGCCTATTTATGAACTCAATGTGCTGTTTGTTCTAGGAGTAGAGCCACAAGACAAGTGGAGAGCCCAAACCTGTCCCCATGGAGTGTGAGTCTAAAGCGGGCAGGCAGGTGTCCAGGAGGCCCAGGCTGTGTTAGGGTGGACTCTACAGGGAAGGTCAGCAAGTACAGCTGGATTGGACCTTGTAGATGAGGGGAGGTTTGTTGGAGCAGATGATGGCTGACACGGAATCTACAGGGAGACTAAAGATGGGTGTGGGGTGGGCAGGAAGTGTGTGTAAACAAAGGGAGGAGCTGAGCGTGAAAAGGCCTGGAGGAGTGGGTTGTGCTGTCTCTAAAAGACTTATTCGGTACATCTACACAATGGAGTTCTATGCAGCAGTAAAGAAAGATGACATTATGAACTTTGCAGGTAAATGGATGGAACTAGAAGATATTATGTTAAGTGAAGTAACCCAGTCCCAGAAAAAAAAAGGATGAATGGTATCCCTCATCTGTGGATGTTAGCACCAATTACCTAGTAGTAAGTATTTCTTGTGCACGGTCCCTTTAGTTTTTGTCCAAGTAGTTGGGAGTGGTGCATATTGGAAAGAACAACAACAATAACAACAACAACAACAACAGCAGCAGAAAAGACTGTGTCAAAGAACTGACTGAAACGATGAACTTCTGCTCAAAACAGTCAACTTCCACATGGAGAATTTTGAGAAAGACTGAGAAAAATATGAAAAAGATGTTTGGCAGAATGCATGAGCTCTGGTGGGGTGGCAGGGTAGGGAGGGGGACACGGGTCTAGATTTGATTAGTAACATAATCTTGTATTATATATATATATAATTAATAAATAAAAAAAGACTTATTCAAGGCTGCTCAGAGGCTAAAGCATGCACTGAAACTGCACAAACATTGGAGTTCTGATCCCAGAACCTATGCCAGGTGAATATTGTGGCCTGTAATTCCAGTCTCAGAAAGCAGAGACAGTGGATACATGGAGCAAGCTGGTTAGTGAAACCAGCCATGTTGGAAGCTCTGGGTTTGGCTGATGGACCCTGCCTCAAAGAAAAATGTGGAAGAGTAATGGAAGAAGATTCCTAACAATCAATCTCAGGATAGCACACACGCACATGTGCACATATACACCTGCACACATGTGTGCTGCAAACATGCTATAAACATATATACACACATGCATGTATACTGCACATACATGAGAAAAAGATTTAAAAAATACAGAAGACTCACCCAATTATACCTCATGTGCCCATAAACATGACCTTAGTTGGATTAAGGTCCTTGCGGAGGCCATCAGATTATGACAAGCTCACAATGAACCCAATATGGGCAGTGTCCTAGAAGAAGAGTGGTGAGAGACAAGGAGAGAAGGTCAAGCAGTGGCAGGTGCGGGGAAGCTGAGGGAGCACCCGGACAAAAATGGTCATCATGGAAGTTTGAATAAATGAAGGAATGAGTAGGACAGATTCTACACTGAACAAAGAGTAGCTTTCTGCAAAATTCCAAATGCTCACGGAGCAGGGGGCCCAAGCCTCAGAAGTCACTAGGGGACAAAGTGTCACCACCTCTCCCTTAGGGCCATGTGATTTAAGCACCATCACCACCGGCAACCCCACAGGTCCAACAGCACTTGGTAGATAGCCCCAGGTCGCAGGGGTTATTGCAGAGAGGGCAGGAGGATTTCCTCAGCTTCCCATAATGTCTCCTGACATTTAGTCCAACTGTCATTTTCCCCTGTGGGGTGTGTGTGTGTGTGTGTGTGTGTGTGTGTGTGTGTGAGAGAGAGAGAGAGATGGAGAGAGAGAGAGAGATGTGTTGGGTCCATGCACGTCTTTGTAGGTTTGCGTACCAGGAGGCCAGAACAGAGCGGCAGGGTCCTCTTCAGTGACTCTCTGTTTATTCTTTTGAGGCAAGGCCTCTGCTTGATCCTGGAGCTCACATTTTCCAGCTAGGCCAGCGAGCCCCAGTGACCCTCCTGTCCCTGCTTCCTACATGGTTGGGGTGATAGATGTGCAGGACCACACGCTTGGCTTGTTATGTGGGAACTTGGATCAGAATTCATTTCCTTATGTGTGTATAACAAGTGCTCTTACTCTCTGAACCATCTCTCCTGACCGCCCTCCCCAGCTGTCTTCTGATGACACAAGTATCAGATGCCTCTTGAGAGTGGGCTGTCTGAATCCATAAGTGCATATCAGCCAATCTGGAGTCCTTTGAAAGGATTCTTGATTCATTTTCTCTTTCAGTCATTATCCTCTCATAGTATCTGTATCTTGATTCTTTGCAGGGCTGGGACAGAAAGTCTTAAATAGATGTAGCAGGCTGACCAGCAGAAACAGAGGGCTCAGTCAGCTGGCTGCCTCACCATGCCACCAGGGGTGACGTGGGAGGACTTTCCGGAGGAGGCAGCTGGGCTCCTGGAAGAGCTTGATGGAAACTTCAGGCTGGTGGTGATGGCATAGAAACTTCAGGCTGGTGGTGGTGACAGCAATTATAAGCCGAGGTTGTTTTCTGATCTCCACATACATGTGGACATATGTGCACCCCCCCACACACACACATACACACACACTCCATCCTCTGCACACATAGAGTCTTCCCTTTGTGGTGGAGAATGGTCAGGGTCTTCAAGGAGCCGCCGGCTGGGATGGGAGGAGATCCTAGTCTAGCCTGGCTCCGTGGTATCCTGTATCCTGTATCATTTTGGCATTTGTCTTGTTTCTGTTTCTTCAACTACAAAAGGAAAGTTGGGACTTAATGTCCAGTGAAGTTATATTCAACTAGAAAATATGATCACCTTAATCTTGCTCTTAATATAGTTAAAAAATTCAGAGTCATGCAGGAGTCACATCTTTTGAGTCTATACTCACCAACGATCTCTTGGTTATAGCCTCTAGCTAATTGAAAATGTAACCCTGTCTCAAAAAAACCAAAAAAAAAAAAAAAGTAGTTCTTTTTCAAAAGCTGAAGAGCACGTCAGGTGCTTCCCAGGCCCAAGCTTGCTGGCACAATCTCAGTAAATGTTTTTGTTTTTTGTTATTTTCTTTTTAAATTTTTATACTTTGGTGTTTTGAGACAGGGCCTTACAGTGTAGCCCCAGCTGGCCTGGAACTTGCTATGTGGACCATCCCAGGCTGGCCTTAATCTCATAGCAATCTCCCATCTTCTGCCTCCTGAGTGCTGGGATTAAAAGCATGTGCCACCATACCCTGCTTTCTTAATTAATTTTATGGTGTTTCCAGTCAAACCCAGGCCTCATGCATGCGGGCTAGTGTTCTGTCACTGAGATGTATCCCCAGACCTTTGTTTTTTATTTTATTTATTTATTTATGAAATATTTTTATGGGGCTGGAGAGATGGCTCAGTGCTTAAGAGCACTGTCTGCCCTTGCAGAGGGCCTGGTTTCCATTCCAAGCACCCACATGGGAGGCTAACAGCCATCAGTAACTCCAGTTCCAGGGTAACACCCTCTTCTGGTATCCATAGGCACTGCATGGCATGGGTGCACCTACCTACATGCAAAAAATACACTCATACACATAAAATAAAAATAATAAATAAAACATTTAAAAATGAGATACCTGGTAGAGCAACTCAGGTATCATCTCACTCCGATTAGACTAGCTAAGATCAAGAAAACAAAAGATGACAGATGCTGGAGAGGTTGTGGGGAAAGGGGAACACTCATCCACTGCTGGTGGGAATGTAAACTTGTTCAACCACTATGGAAAGCAGTGTGGAGAACCCTTAACAGACTCGGAATGAGCCTACCACCTGACCGACCCAGTCATACCACTCCTGGGTATATACCCAAAAGACTCATCCTACCGCAGAGATACATGCACATCCATGTTTATTGCAGCTCTCTTCACAATAGTGAAGAGCTGGAACCAACCCAAATGCCCCTCAACTGATGAGTGGATGACAAAAATGTGGTACATCTACACAATGAAGTACTATTCAGCGGTAAAGAAAGATGGCATTATGAACTTTGCAGGTAAATGGATGGAGCCCAAAGCCATTATGCTAAGTGAAGTAACACAGTCCCAGAAAGACAAACGGAGAATGGTTTCCTTCATTTGTGGATGCTAACATCAAATCCCCCAGATGAAAGGCAAGCTGAACAACATTATGGTTATATTTCTGTTTATCTGAAAGCAACTGTATTATTATAATGTAAATCTCTCAATGGGCTCTAGAATCCACCCACCACTTATTTTCAGACTCTGTAATTACTGTATATGGGTGGGGAGTATGTATTCATATTTTAGAGTCATATAAAATTAATGGAGGAAAATGTGAATTTCTAAGCATTAAAAAAAGACTAAGAGAAAGATGCAGGACAGTTATGGCAGAATGCACGATCTGGGGTGGGGTGGGAGGGGAAGGGAAAAGGGAATATGCTTAAACTGAACTGAAAAATGATGTCTGTGCATCAAAGAACTGACCGAAGGGCTGGAGAGATGGCTTAGTGGTTAAGAGCGCCGACTGCTTTTACAGAGGACCCGGGTTCGATCCCCAGCACCCACATGGTGGCCGAGCACCGTCTGAAACTCCAATTCCAGGAGAACTCCAGTTCCTGGGGAATCCGACACCCTCTTCTGACCTCCGCAGCATTGCATGACACGGGTGTACAAACTTGCATGCAGACAATACATTGATACACATACATAAATAAATAAATGAAAAAAAACCATAAATAAATAAATGCTGGACGTGGTGGCGCATGCCTTTAAAAAAAAAAAAGAACTAAGCCGGGTGTGGTGGCGCACGCCTTAATCCTAGCACTTGGGAGGCAGAGGCAGGTGGATCTTTGTGAGTTCAAGGCCAGCCTGGTCTACAGAGCGAGTTCCAGGACAGCTGGGACTACAGGGAGACCCTGTCTTGAAAAGACAAAAATAAAAAAAAAAAAAAAAAAGAACTGACTGAAACAGTGAACTTCTGCTCAAACAGTCACTTCCACATGGAGAATATTGAGAAGACTGAGAAAGAGATGAAAAAGCATGTTTGGCAGAATGCATGAGCTCTGGTGGGGTGGGGGATGGGGGGACATGGTTGTCTAAGATTTGATAAAAAAATATATAAATAAATAAATTTAAAAAAAGAAAAGAAAATGATGTCTGAAATACACAAAACATCAATAAAAGCACACAAAAGAGATACATATTTATTTTTATTTTATATGTATGAGTGTTTTACTTGCATGTATGTAAGCTCACCTCATGTGTGCAATTCCCACAGGGGCCAGAAGAGGGTGTCAGATTCCCCGTTACTAGAGTTACAGATGGTTGTTAGCCACCATGTGGGTGCTGGGAATTGAACTCAGGTCCTCTGGAAGAATGGTAGTATTCTTAACTGCTGAGCCCTCTCTCCAGCCCCTCTACTTTATTTTCTGAGATGGGCTCTAAATAAGTTAACCTGGATGGACTCGTATTGACTCTGCAGTCCAGGGACTCCTTGAACTTGGGAGTCTCCGGCCTCAGCCTCCTGTAGCTGAGGTTGCAGGTTTCTGTCTCCTGGGGAGTCCCTGTTGGTTTCTCCTGCTCTGTCCTACCAATCCTCTGATTGCATGACTGAACTTCTGTCATCTTTATCAAACCGTTTGCTTCTGCAGTTCTTGGTAAATTCTGGCTCTTAGCACCTGGCCTGAAGCATAGCTGGAAAAGGTTGTCTCCTATTCTGTGTGCTGTGCTGGCAGTTTCCCATGCTGTGCGGAAACTTTAATTTCATGCAGCACCATTTTTTTTTTTATACTTGGGGGCTACTTTCTGTGCTGCTGAAGCTCTGTTCAGAAAGTTCTTGCGTGTCCCAATGTCGTGAAGAGTTTTCCCTGTATTTCCCCTAGAAGTTTCTGCACTTCGGGTTTTAAATTAAAGTCTTTGATCCACTTCGAATTGATTTTTGTACAAGGTGAAAGATATGAATCTAATTTCATTCTCCTGCAGGTGGATATCCAGTTTTGCCAGCACCCTTTGTTGAATAGGCTATCTTTTTCCACTGCATGTTTTTGCTACCTTTATAAAAAAAATACTTGGTGGCCATAGCCTGGCCAGTGTATTTCTGGATCCTCTATTCTGCTCCATTGTCTTGCCTGTCTGTCTGTTTTTATGCCAGTGCCAGGCTGTCTTTATCATGTTAGCATATGATTTGAGGTTAGGGATTGTGAGGCCTTCAGCTGTGTTCTACCTCCTAAGGATTGCTTTGGTTATTTATAGTCTTTTATGGTTCTTTATGAATTCTTGGACTTTTTTCTAGATCTGTGAAATATAACATTGATTTACTAAGACTGCAGATATTCAATACTGAGGAAATAAAGCTACAGGTCAATAAGTGGGCTAATGAAATGAACAATTTTCAAAAGAAGAAATACAAATGGCCAATAACTATTTTAAATGTGTTCAACATCCCTAGTCATCAGGGGAATGCAAATTAAAATTATTTTAAGATACTACCTCACCTCTGACAGAGTGGCTATCTTTAAGAACATTGACAATAAATGTTAGAGAAAGAGGAACCCCTATTCACTGCTCATGGGAGTGCAAATTAATACATCCATTATGGAAATCAGTTTGTACCCTACACAAAAAATTAAAAATTGAACTACCGTATGACTCAGCCATTCCGCTCCTGGGCTTATGCCAAAAAACTCCATATTTTACCAAAGAGATATTTGCACATACAAATTATTCTATTTATATACCAAGGAAATGGAGCCAACCAGATGTCCACCAACAGATGAATGGGTGACAACAATGTGTTACATATACAAAACGGAGTATTATGCAGATATAAAGGAAAACAAAATCATTAAAATCTGCAAGAAAATGGATGGACTTGGTGTTCTAGTTTGCTTTCAGTCACTGTAACAAAATGTTCTGACCAAAACCAACTTGGAAAGGAAAGAGTTTATTTGTCTTACATCTCTCAGGTCACAGTTCATCATATTAGGGAGCCCAAGGTAGGAACTCAGGGCAGGAACGTGGAGGCAGGAGCTGAAGCATAGGCCATGGAAGAACGCTGCTTATTGGCTTGCTTCCTTGGTCCATGCTCAACTCTCTTTCTTATAAAGTACAGAACCACCTGCCCAGGGCTAGTACCACCCATAATGGGCTTGGCCCTTTGATATCACTCAACAATCAAGAAAATACTCCCACAGATATGACCACAGTTTGAAAGCAAACTAGAACACTTAGGAAGTATATAAGCAAGATAACTCAAACTCAGAAAGAAAAAAAAATTGGCATGTTTTCTCTTCTGTGTGGATCCTAACCTATAACACATATATGCCTATATGTAAACAGGTGTCTAAATGTGGATATAACATTTAGAAGGAGACCAAAAGAGGATAGGTAGTATTAGGTATCAGGGAAGGACAGGCAAAAGAACACATGAGTTATGAAAGAGTAAAGCTAACTGTTTTCTAGCTTCAACTGTGCCATAGTTTTTTCTTGTTCTTGGTGGATGAATGAATAAACATGTAATTGATAGTGAAAAAGTGTAACGGCCCAAGCACAGCTCCAGGGCTTCAGAATGGCAATTCTTTAAAGTATTTATTTATTTATTTATTATTTTTTATGTGTATGAGTATACTGTCTGCGTGTAGGTTGGTGCACCTGTGTCGTGCAATGCTGCAGAGGTCAGAAGAGGGCATCGGATTCCCCTGGAACTGGAGGTAAAGACGGTTCTTAGCCACCATGTGGGTGCTGGGAATAGAACCCGGGTCCTCTGCAAGAGCAGTCAGCACTCTTAACCACTGAGCCATCTCTCCAGCCCCCAGAATAGCCATTCTTACTGTTGGAAAATCCATTGGGATGCCTAGAGTCTGGCATTGGGTGAGTTTTGATTGGCTACCTTAATCTAGCTGTGTGAAGTTTTTATTTGTAAATTCATTACAATAATTTATTTTGTTTAATTAAAAAAATCAACAATCTGGGCTGGAGAGATGGATCAGTGGTTAAGAGAACTGGCTGTTCTTGCAGAGGACCTGGTTTGAAAAGCAATACCGACATGACACCTAACAACCAGCTATAACTCCAGTTCCAGGAGATCCAAGGTCCTCTTCTTTCCTCCATGGACACTGCATGACACGTGTGCACTTATACACTGCAGGCATAACACTCACACAATAAAATAATAAATAAATAAATAATTCACACCCCAACCTCCAGCTGTTTATCTTGGTTTGAATCTCAATGTCCAACATGGGCTTATGTTTCAAATACTTATTCCTCAGCTGCTGGCATGGTTTTGGGAGGTTGTGGATTGTGGAACCTTCCAGAGCTGAGGGCCTAGTTAGTGGAAGTGGGTGACTAGGGGCAGGTCATGAAAATTCTCCCTAGTCCCAGGTTACTGGTTGATGCTCACTGCCTCTTGGTCTGGTGTAATGGAGCAGCCTGACTCACAGGCTGGTTTTCTCCACCATGGACTGAGCTGCTCTGCTCTCTCCTCACCACCACAGACTGAGCTGCTCTGCTGTCTCCTCTGCACCATGGACTGAGCTGCTCTGCTGTCTCCTCTGCACCATGGACTGAGCTGCTCTGCATGGCTCCTCTCCACCATGCCCCCCTTGTCAAATATACGATGAATGAAATTGTATGTGGTCAGATTTGGATCATCAGTTTTGTTCCATTGGTCAACAGATCTGTTTTTGTGCCAGTACCAGGCTGTTTTTATGATTATAGCCCTGTAGTATATTTTGAAGTCTGGTATAGAGATCCCCCCTGTGTAACTCTTTTTGCTCAGGGTTGTTTTTGCTATTCGGGGTCTTTTATTTTTCCAAATGAATTTAAGGACTTCTTTTCCCAAGCCTGTGAAGAAACTCTTGGGGATTTTGATTGGAATTGAGTTAAAACTATACAAGAGTTTTGGTAAAATGGACATTTTTACAAAGTTAATTTTCCCAATCCATGAGCATGGGAGGTTTTTCCATCTTCTGATATCTTCTTCAATTTCTTTCTTTAAAGGCTTAAAATTTTGTTGTAGAGATCTTTGGTGTCTTTGGTTAGGTGTGTTCCTAGGTATTTTATTGTTTTTGAGGCTATTGTGAGTGGGAAGGTCTCTTTGAAGTCTTTCTCCAGCTGCTTGTTCTTGGTGTAAAGAAAGGTCATTGATTTTTTTAGGTTAATTTTGTATCCTGTCACTTTGCTGAAGCTGTTAATCATTTCTAGGAGTTTTCTGGTGGAGTTTTTAGCATCCCTTAAGTAAACAATCATATCATCAGCAAATAGGGATAGTTTGACTTCCTCTTTTCCAATTAGTACT
>VZQC01000045.1:515284-589073 GCA_009823505.1 Rhizomys pruinosus
GGAGTTTGTCATTCTCTCTCTCTAGGTCCTTCTTGAGTTCTTCATTCTCTTTTCTTAGTTCTTTGATTTGCTCTTTATAATCTTGTAGTTCTTTAAATATGTTCCCAATTGTGTTTCTGATATCTGTGTCCTGGGCCATCCCCAGGGGGATCCCACTGTAGGAATCTTCCATAGGGTTGATAGAGCTTGATGCAGGATTATCCTGCCCCTTTCCCATGTTTTCTCTTCTTTGTGCTCCTGGCATATGAGCTTCTCCTTGCCTGTATTCCAATGTAAGTCCTAAATGCCTCTTCACTCTGTTGTAGGCTTGCTTTGCTTGCCTCCTTCAGATGCCTTCATAATCCCAGTTGGCGGGGGCTGTGGGCGGGTTCTTTAGCCCGCACCCTGCACCTGCACTTGCCTCAGCTGGTCTCAGGAGATCTCAGATCTCAAGACTCAACACTACCTTTTATACCAGCTGGGAGGATAACTCCGCCCCTACAGCCACAAAAGCCAATTAAGCCAAAGACAACTGGATTAACGGATTAACTATATTAAATCAATCAACAATCAGCCTTGCTAAGCACCCAGCTGCTGTCTACCTACCTGCGCTTGCCTCAGCTGGTCTCAGGAGATCTCCGGCTATGAACTTTTGAAGAGCTGGGACTGTACTAGGCTTCTGACCACTGAGGCTGAGCTCGACTGGGTGGTTCATCTCCACTCTTCATCCTTCCTGGATCAGTGGATTTGCCTGGCTGTGTTCTCATGGGTGACAGCCTCCAAAGGCAAGCTGTATAAGAACGTATCAAGTTTATTTTTTTGTTGGGGGATGTAGTTTGAGGCAGGGTCTCACTATATAGCTCTGGGTGGCTTGGAACTTTCTATGTAGACTACACTGGCTTTAAACTTACAGAGCTCTGCCTACCTCATTCTGAGTGCTGGGTTAAAGACCTGGCCCATGAAAGTTTGGAGCTTTTGATACTGTCATGTGCATTAAGACTCTGTTGACCTAACAAAGTCACATGGTTAATCTAGAACTCCAGGACATGGGGTGAGACATTGCCCCTGCAGTTGAAGTCACCAGGCACAGAGTGTAGATGTGGGAGGGAGCTGAGAAAGGTCTGCATGCACCCCACATCTTTAAAGAATGCAATGCAGTGGGTACCCTCCCTCACCTCGTCTTTGTTCTTTTCTTCTCTCAGTGTCAACCATGGCTCCCACTGATATCCTTCTAGTTGTACATCCTCAGTGCTTGATCCTCACCAAACCCAAACAGCGTCTGCTTTAGTGTCCCGGGAGCAGCAGCAGCACTAGGTCATATGGGGCAAAGGGTAGACTTCTTTGTAGCCTGTCCTGCCCTTTGAACATATCCTAGTGGAAAGCAGGTACTAGGTCCAAAAATTATTGCTATCTATTCAAAATCAGGGGTTTCCATTTGTATTAGATTTTAAGGTTTGCTTTTTAAATTTTTTTTAATTTATTCTTGTATGTGTATGAATGTACTGTCTGCATGTAAGTTCCTGCACCCGTGTCGTGCAATGCCGCGGAGGTCAGAAGAGGGCACCGGATTCCCCTGGAACTGGAGTTAAAGACTGTTCTCAGCCGCCATGTGGGGGTTGGGGATCGAACCCGGGTCCTCTGCAAGAGCAGTCGGTGCTCTTAACCACTAAGTCATCTCTCCAACCCAAGGTTTACTTTTTAATTGTATCAGAATTGTACTGTCTGCATGTAGGTTTGTGCACCCATGTCGTGCAATGCCATGAAGGTCAGAAGAGGGTGTCGGATTCCCCTGGAACTGGAGATAAAGATGGTTCTCAGCTGCCATATGGGTGCTGGGGATTGAACCTGGGTCCTCTGCAAGAGCAGTTGCTAGGCCATCTCTCCAGTCTTTATAGTTTGGAATTTGAATGTCTCCCAAAGACCCGTATTTTCAAGGTGCAGAGTGTAGGGCGATGGAAACTTCAGGACATGGGGCCTAGTGAGAGTCTTTAGGTAATTGGGTGTGTGTCCAAAGGGGACAATGAGACCTAAGTCACCTTCCTCTCTATCCAATCCTGTCCTCCCTCTTCTCTCTCTTCCTCATTCCCTTCCTCCCTCTCTCTGAGACAGGGTCTTGCCATGGATCTCGGGCTGCTTGGAACACAAAATCCTCTAGCCTCAACCTCCTCAGTGCTGGGATTTCAGACAAGCACCACTATGCCTGGGCTTTTCTCTCTGTCTTTCTGTGTTCTGGTCACAGGTAGGCAGCATTGCCCAAAGCAACAAGGCTAACTACTCATGGGCTAGAATATTCAAAACTGTGTAAGACCTGAAACTCTTGACACTGTAAGAGGAAAAAGTAGGGAAAACATTTCATGCTATAGGCATAAGCAAGGACGTTCTGAATAGGACTATAGTTGCTCAGAAAATAATGCTAACAATTGACAAATGGGACCTCACGAAATTAAAAAGCTCTATGCAGAAGATGGAATGGATAATCAAATAAAGAGAGCCCATAGAATGGAAGAAAATTTCTGCTAGCTTTACATCTCAGAGAGGCCTAATATTCAGACTATACAAAGAACTAAAAAAATCTGAACAATGAGAAATCAAGCAACACAGTCAATAAATGGACTAATGAACAGACATGTCTCAAAGATGAAACACGAATGACCAATAAACATATGAAAAATGTCCAACTTCATTAGTCATCAGATAAATGCAAATTAATGCAATCAAGATTCTATCTCATGTCAGTCAGAATGATATAAGACATAAATGTAGAAGTGAAATTGTTTAGGGGCACAAAGAGGGTTAATGGGACAGGGGAGGATTGAAAAGGGGAGAGGACTGCAACATGTGGGAACATGCTTAACACTATATACATATGGGCGTGTGTATGTGAAAATGACTTTATGCAATTGTAACATGTACAATGAAAAATTAAAATAAAAGAATAAAACAAAACCCTCAAAACGAAAAGCAAAAACAACAAAACAGGAGCTAGTAATATAGTTCAGTGGGCAGAATGCTTGCCTTAGAGAGGAAGTAGGTTACTGAGGGCAGACCTTGAGGTTTTACAGTCCAGCCCTACTTCCTGTTTGTCAATTTCTGCTTCCTGATCAAGGTTGTGCTATGACCAGCTGCTTCAAGCTCCCACTGCTGGACTTCCCTCACATGATGGACTGTATCCTGGAACTGGGAGCCAAAAGAATCCCTTCTTTCTGTAAGAGGCTTTTGTAGAGTATTTTATTGCAGCAACAGGAAAGAGGTGAGACATGTAGCATACGCGAAGGAGCGATTCCAGATTCCTTCCGTGATGCTGGTGTTACCACGATACCAAAATGAGGTGAAGACCTATCAGGAAAAGGAGATTATAGGCCAATCTCTCAGACAAACATGATGCAAACCAAATTCAAGAACACATCAAAGGACTATCCACTGCGATCATCTTGGCTTCATTCTAGAGATGCAGGGATGGCTTAACATATGTAAACCATCAATAAACATAATACCACACAAAAGAGAAAGACAAAAATCAAAAGAGAAAAGGTCTTTGACAAAATTCAACATCCCTTCATGATAAAAGTCACAGAGAAGCTAGGGATACAGGGTCATATCTCATATCTCTCATAAGAAGCAAAATATGACAAGCCCACAGCCAACACAAAACCAGGAAAAACTGAAATCAGGAATGAGACAAGGATGTCTTCTATGTCCATTCCTGTTCTATATAATGCTTGACGTTTTAGTTAGAGTGACGGAGATAAGGAGACTGTAAATTGAAAAGGAACAAGTCAAGTATCCTTATTTGCAGATGACATAATTATATACATAAAAGACTCTCGGGGTCGGAGAGATGGTTCAGTAGTTAAGAGCACTGGGTTCTCTTGCAGAGGACCTGAGTTTGATTCCTGGCACCCACATGATGGCTAACAACCATCTGTAATTCTAGTTCCAGGGGATCTGACACCCTCTTTTGACCTCCACAGGTGCATGCAGGTAATACAATCATATACATAAAATAAAAATTATAAATAAAATATATATTAAAAAGACTCCACCAGAAAACATCCAGAGCTAATAAACCATTCAACAAAGTATCAGGATTCAAAATTAATACATACAACAAACTACTGAGAAAGAAACCAGGGAAATGATCCAGTTCACAATAGCCTAAAAAAAATCTTGGAATAAGTCTAACCAAGGAAGCAAAGATTCGTGTGGTGAAAACTTTGAGATGTTTAAGAAAGGAACTGAAGAGAATAGAAAATGGAAAGCCCTCCCCTGCTCACGTATTGGCAGGATTAAAGATGTTTAAGAAAGAAATTGAAGAGAATAGAAAATGGAAAGCCCTCCCCTGCTCACGGATTGGCAGGATTAAAGATGTTTAAGAAAGAAATTGAAGAGAATAGAAAATGGAAAGCCCTCCCCTGCTCATGGATTGGCAGGATTAATATTATTAAAATGGCCACCCTACCAAAAGCAATCTATAGATTCAATGCAATCTCCATTAAAATGCCAACATAATTCTTCACAGAATTTGAAAAAAATCTCAAATTGAATATGGAAACACAAAACCCCTAGGATATGCAAAACAATCTTGAACAATAAAAGAACTGCTGTAGGTATCACCATCCCTGATTTCAAATTACACTACAGAGATATAGTAATAAAAACAGCATGGTACTGGCATAAACACACTAATCAATTGAAGACTCAAATTTAAGTCCATGCACATAATGGCCACCTGATTTTTGACAAAGGGACCAAAAACACACGTTAGAAAAAGACAGCAAGTTCAAGAAATGGATTGGGCTGGAGAGATGACTCAGTGGTTAAGAGCGCTGACTGCTCTTGTAGAGGACTCAGGTTTGATTCCCAGCACCTACATGGTGGCTAAGAACCATCTTTAAGCTGGGCTTAAGAAAGAAATGGATTGCTACATGTATAAAAAATTAAATTAGATACTTCTTTCTTTCTTTTTTGGTATTTTTGAGACAGGGTCTCCCTTTAGTCCCAGCTGGCTGGAGCTCTGTCTGTAGACCAGGCAGGCCTTGAACTCACTGAGATCTGCCTGCCTCTGCCTCCCAAGTGCTAGGATTAAAGGTGTGTTCCACCGAACCTGGCGAAAAATATTTTTAAAAATGTTCAGCATCAGCCGGGCGTGGTGGCACACACCTTTAATCCTAGCACTTGGGAGGCAGAGGCAGGCGGATCTTTGTGAGTTCAAGGCCAGCCTGGTCTACAGAGTGAGTTCAGGACAGCTGGGACTACAAGGAGACCCTGTCTCGAAAAGACAAAAAAAAAAAAAAAAATGTTCAGCATCCTTACCTAAGGGAAATGCAAAGTGAAAGTACTGTGAGATTTCATCTTACCCCAACCAGAATATTTACCCCCACAAGCTAACCCCTTACACAAACAAATAAGGACAAATGCTGGTGAGGATATCAGGAAGGAACAATATTTATCCACTACTGGTGGGAATGCGAACTGTGGAAATCAGTGTGGATGTTCTTCAAAAAGCTAGAAAGAGCTCTCCCACACGATCCAGCCATGCTACTCTTGGGAATATACCCAAAGGACTCTAGATCCTGCTTCAGAAATACCTGCTTATCCATGTCCATCGCTAGATCCTGCTTCAGAAATACCTGCTTATCCATGTCCATTGCTAGATCCTGCTTCAGAAATACCTGCTTATCCATGTCCATTGCTAGATCCTGCTTCAGAAATACCTGCTTATCATGTCCATGCTAGATCCTGCTTCAGAAATACTGCTTATCCATGTCATCTCTAGATCCTGCTTCAAAATACTGCTTATCCATGTCCATGCTAGACCTGCTTCAGAAATACTGCTTACCATTTCCATGCTAGATCCTGCTTCAAAATACCTGCTTATCCATGTCCATGTAGATCCTGCTTCAGAATACCTGCTTATCCATGTCCATCTAGATCCTCTTCAGAAATACTGCTTACCATGTCCATCGCTAGATCCTGCTTCAGAAATACCTGCTTATCCATGTCCATCGCTAGATCCTGCTTCAGAAATACCTGCTTATCCATGTCCATCGCTAGATCCTGCTTCAGAAATACCTGCTTATCCATGTCCATCGCTAGATCCTGCTTCAGAAATACCTGCTTATCCATGTCCATGCTAGATCCTGCTTCAGAAATACCTGCTTATCCATGTCCAGCTAGATCCTGCTTCAGAAATACCTGCTTATCCATCCATCGCTAGATCCTGCTTCAGAAATACCTGCTTTTCCATGTCCATCGCTAGATCTGCTTCAGAAATACCTGCTTACCATGTCCATGAGATCCTACTTAGAATACCTGCTTATCCATGTCCAGCTAGATCCTGCTTCAGAAATACCTGCTTATCAATGTCCATCGCTAGATCCTGCTTCAGAAATACCTGCTTATCCATGTCCATCGCTAGATCTGCTTCAGAAATACCTGCTTATCAATGTCCATTCGCTAGATCCTGCTTCAGAAATACTGCTTATCCATGTCCATCGCTAGATCCTGCTTCAGAAATACCTGTTTATCCATGTCCATCGCTAGATCCTGCTTCAAAATACTGCTTATCCATGTCCATCGCTAGTCCTGCTTCAAAATACCTGCTTATCATGTCCATTCGCTAGATCCTGCTTCAGAAATACCTGCTTATCCATGTCCATCGCTAGATCCTGCTTCAGAAATACCTGCTTTTCCATGTCCATCGCTAGTCCTGCTTCAGAAATACCTGCTTATCCATGTCCATCTTAGATCCTGCTTCAGAAATACTGCTTATCCATGTCCATCGCTAGATCCTGCTTCAGAAATACCTGCTTATCATGTCCATCGCTAGATCCTGTTCAGAAATACCTGCTTATCCATGTCTATCGCTAGATCCTGCTTCAAAATACCTGCTTATCCATGTCCATTGCTAGATCCTGCTTCAGAATACCTGCTTATCCATGTCCACGCTAGATCCTGCTTCAGAAATACCTGCTTATCCATGTCCATCGCTAGATCCTGCTTCAGAAATACCTGCTTATCCATGTCCATTGCTAGATCCTGCTTCAGAAATACCTGCTTATCCATGTCCATTGCTGCTTTACTCCCCATAGCCAGGAAAGGGAAACGACATGGAAGCCCATCAACTGATGAGCAGATAGAGAACACAGTACATTTACACAATTCAGTATTATTTAGCTGTTAAGAAAAGTGAAATTGTGAAATTCACAGGTAAGTGGATGGAAATGGAAACAATCATCCTAAGTGAGGTAACTCAGACCCAGAAAGACCAGCATCACATGTTCTCTCGCATAAGTGCATGCTTTGGATCTTTAGCTTTGTGAGTTTCAGTTAGAAAAATCAATAGAAGTCAGGAAACAAGGAGCATGAAAGTGGGGGTCATGGGAAGGGCAATAAAATTTAGTGATATGAGGGAAGAAATGTTGATAATGTAATAAAAAATGTTAAGTGGGCAGAGGAGGGAGTAAGGGAAAAGATAAGGAACAATAAAGGCCTTTTTAAAAAGTCATAGGAAGCCGGGTGGCGCATGCCTTTAATCCTAGCACTTGGGAGGCAGAGGCAGGCGGATCTTTGTGAATTCAAAGCCAGCCTGGTCTACAGAGTGAGTTCCAGGACAGTTGGGGCTACAGGGAGACCCTGTCTGGAAAAAGACCAAAAAAAAAAAAGTCATAGGAAAACCTACTACTATAGAAGATTCTTAAAACATACACATTTACAATATAAAAAGAGTTTAAATGGGGGAACAATGCCCCTACCTGACACCACAAGCTAGCAAATAACAACACTGGCTGTCGCCATTGCTCATGGTAACCCAATAGCAATTGACATTAACGGGCTGGAGAGATGGCCTAGCAGTTAAGAGCATTGACTGCTCTTGCAGTGGACCCGGGTTAATCCCCGGCACCCACATGGTGGCTGAGAACAGTCTTTAACTCCAGTTCCAGGGGAATCCGATGCCCTCTTCTTACCTCTTCGGCATTGCACAACGCGGGTGCACCAACCTACATGCAGACAGTACATTCATACACATACAAAAATAAATAAAATAAAATAAAAGAAATTGACATTAAGACCTTATTGCTGAAGACATTTACGAACACAAGTCATAGAGCTGTTAGAAGGAATCAACCTGGTACTGACCTCAAAGCTTCATCTCCATTGGCTAGCTTTCATAGTCCTGGAAGATGCTGTTCATGCTACTGGTAAAGAAAAGTAATCATCAGCCTTACCCATCTGTGAACTACAATGACTGATGGGCAAGATATGCCCACTGATATAATAGCACAAATGTTATGGGAGTAACCAACCACTTCTGATTGGATTCAAGGCCCATTTTACAAGATGGTGCCCATATCTGGCACTAATATGGGGCCAAGAACCTGTGGCTAGAGAGACCATAGGCCATAGGGGAGAAACTACTACTATTATTTTGATAAATGGACATATTATTAAACTGACTCCTAATGACATATTGTTATGCCCATAGATTAGTACATCTCTCAATTCTTAGCATTTGCTGCTTCTTGTAGTAGAAGATAGTGATTAACACAAGACACCTCAATTGGTCAACATGCAGAGGATAAGAGACTTGAGAGTGTTTATTCCTAAATGGGATATCCCTATCATACCCTCTCCTCCAAGGCTCAGCAGTCATTACAGAAGAGGGGGCAGAAAGACTGTAAGAGCCAGAGGTGATGATTACAAGGAAACCATATTGTGGTGGTTTGAGAGTGTTCCCCCATAGGCTCTAGGTATTCAGACATTTGTCTCCAGTTGGTGGCGCTGTTTTTGGAGGTCTTGGGGTGCGTGGCCGTGCTGGAGGAAGTGTGTCACTGGGGGCAGGCTTGGTGAGTTGGTTTTTTTTTGGTCTTTTCGAGACAGGGTCTCCTTACAGTCCCAGCTGTCCTGGAACTCACTCTGTAGACCAGGCTGGCCTTGAACTCACAAAGATCCGCCTGCCTCTGCCTCCCAAGTGCTAGGATTAACGGCGTGCGCCACCATGCCTGGCTAAGTTTTAACAAGCCTTGTGGTCTACAGTCACCCTCTTTCTGCTTCCTGTGCTCTTTGAGAGATGTGACCCTCGGTTTGCTGCTCCAGATCCAGCCACCACACCTCCCACCACAATGGACTCTAATTCCCTGGAACCGCCAATCGTAAGCTCAAATAAACTTTTCCTTTTATAAGTTCCTTGGTCATGGTGCTTTATCACGGCAACAGAAAAGTGACTAATATACATATTTTCCAGATACGATAGGGCAACTGCACATATGAGCCCACAGCACTTATGACAACATGTACAAGATCCGTGCAATTCATGGGGGCTGGAGAGATAGCCTAGCGGTTAAAAGCATGACTGCTCTTGCAGAGGACCCATGTTCATCCTCAGCACCCACATGGCGGCTGAGAACCGTCTGAAACTCCAGTTCCAGGGGAATCTGACACCCTCTTCTGACCTCCGCGGCATTGCACGACATGGGTGCACAAACCTACATGCAAACAGTACATTCATACACATACAAAGAAAAAAAAAAGACCCGTGCAATTCCAAGCCAGACCAAGACCTAGCACAGGAAGGGGAGGGGGGCAAGAAGCCCCAGTCAAGCTGAGAATCAATTGGCAATTGATAGCTCCTGAGAGAAGGAGAGTCTGTTTCTTTAAGGTTGTGACGCCAGGCTCCAGGGGATGGGCCCAGGCACAAGAGCATTTGAGAAACACAAATTAGATTTTATAGGCCCATAAAAATAATAATAGAGGGGGCTGGAGAGATAGCCTAGCGGTTAAGAGCGCCAACTGCTCTTGCAGAGGACCCAGGTTGACCCTCAGCACCCACATGGTGGCTGAGAACCATCTTTAACTCCAGTTCCAGGGGAATCTGATGCCCTCTTTTGACCTCTGCAGCATTGCATGACACGAGTGCACAAACCTACATGCAGACACATTCACACACATACAAGAATAAATAAAAATTAAATTTTTTAATTAAAAAAACAATAGAATACATAAGTCAAGGGGGGGAGTGAGGTATGTGTATAGAAGTGGGAGGGGTCTGAATATGATGAAAATACATTGTATGAAATTCCCAAAGAATCAATAAAGATACTTTTTAAGAAAGGAAGTTTTCTAACCAAAGATACCAAAGACCTCTACAACAAAAATTTTAAACCCCTGAAGAAGGAGATTTAAAATGACATCAAAAGATGGAAAGAGACTGTAAGGACAGACCCCAATGGACGTGCCAAGAGAAACCAGGCTGTCAGGAGGAAAGTTCCTAATTACAGCCCAAAGTAGCTTACTCATGGCTTGCTTTACCCTGCCCACAAGTAAATGTTCAAAGCTGTTATCTATGTGACAGTTGGAAGGTTTCACTGCTTGCACGGGAATTGCTTGAGTGGGAACTATGCAATGTTAATTTTTAAGCCCACTGGATAATAGGCAAGGCATGTGTCTAAATTGATAGGTTACAATTGTATGTGCTAGTACAAAATGATTGGCCCTAAAAAAAGCGCAGGCCTTAGGACAACGGCCTGAAGGACCTATAAATGTAACCCGACCCCTTTGTTCAGGGTCTTGCCTATCTCACCCTGACCTGCGCCTTGGGAAGGAGGCTTGACTCTGGCTAGCCAGCCTCGCAATAAACGCCTGCTTGCATATTGCATTCTTTGCTGTTCCTTTGTCGGTGTGGGGATTTTCGGACTCGGGTTTGAATAAACCTAACAGAGACCTCCCATGGTCATGGATTGGGAAAATTAATATAGTAAAAATGTCAAGTTTACCCAAACTGATATACAGTTTCAAACGTAATCCCAATCAAAATCCCTATGAGCTTCTTCACAGACTTGGAAAGAAAATCCTTAAATTCATAGGGAAAAACAAAAGACCCCAAATAGCTAAAGCAACCCTGAGTGAAAAATGCAATACAGGGAGTATTGCCCTATCAGACCTCAAGCTATATCACAGGGCCATAGTCACAAAGACAGCCTGGTACTGGCACAAAAACAGACCCATTGACCAATAGAACAAAATTGAAGATCCAAACGTGATCTCATATAATTTCAGCCACCTCATATTTGACAAAGGGGCAAAAAACCCTCAGTGGAGGAAAGATAGCATCTTCAGCATATGGTACTGGCAAAATTGGATCATCATTTGTAAAAGAACAACCCTACCTCTCACCCTGTACAAAAATAAACTCCAAGTGGATCAAACATCTCAACGTGAAGCCTGAAACCCTGAAGGTGATAGAAGAAAAAGTTGCAACAACCTACAAGACACAGGCATAGGAAAAGACTTTCTTTTCTTAAATTTTTATTATTTATTTTTTTATGTGTGTGAATGTACTGTCTGCATATAGGTTTATGCACCCTTGTCGTGCAATGCTGCGGAGGTCAGAAGAGAGTGTTGATTCCCCTGGAACTGGAGTTAAAGACTGTTCTCAGCAGCCATGTGGGCACTGGGGATCGAACCTGGGTCCTCTGCAAGAGCAGTAGGCTCTCTTAACCACTAAGACCATCTCTCCAGCTTTCTAAATCAGACAGCAGCTACACAGGAAGTAAGGTCAACAGCCAACAAATAGGACCTCATAAAACTAAAAAATCTTCTGAACAGCAAAAGAAACAATGAAGGAGGTGAAAAGAAAACCCACCGAGTGGAAGGAAATCTTTACCAGTGATTTATCTGACAGAGCATTAATGTCAAGAATATATAAACTACTCAAAAAACAGAGAAGTAAGAAGACAAATGACCTATTCAAAAGATGGGGTAAAGAGATGAACAGAGATTTTACCAGTGAGGAATTAAAGATGGCTGAGAAACATCTTAAAAAGTGTTCAACATCATTAATAATTAAGGAAATACAAATTAAAACCACTCTCAGATATCATCTCACTCCAATATGATTAGCTAAGATCAAGAAAACAAAAGATGACAGATGCTGGAGAGGTTGTGGGGAAAGGGGAACACTCATCCACTGCTGGTGGGAATGTAAACTTGTTCAACCACTATGAAAAGCAGTGTGGAGAACCCTTAACAGACTCGGAATGAGCCTACCACCTGACCGACCCAGTCATACCACTCCTGGGTATATACCCAAAAGACTCATCCTACCGCAGAGATACATGCACATCCATGTTTATTGCAGCTCTCTTCACAATAGCGAAGAGCTGCAACCAACCCAACAGATGAGTGGATGACAAAAATGTTGTACATTTACACAATGGAGTATTATTCAGTGGTAAAGAAAGATGGCATTATGAACTTTTCAGGTAAATGGATGGAGCTCAAAGCCATTATGCTGAGTGAAGTAACACAGTCCCAGAAAAACAGTGAATGGTTTCCCTCATTTGTGGATGCTAACGCCAACCCCCCCAGATGAAAGGCAAGCTGAACAACATTATTGTTATATATTTCTGTTTTCTGAAAGCAACTATGTTGTTATAATGTGAATCTCTCAACGGGCTCTAGAATCCACCCACCACTTATTTTGAGACTCTGTAATTACTGTATATGGGTGGAGAGTATGTAGCCATATTTTAGAGTAATATAAAATTAATGGAGGAAAACGTGAATTCTTTTTAATTTTTTTAATTAAAAAAATTTTTTTGGTCTTTTTGAGACAGGGTCTCCCTGTAGCCCCAGCTGTCCTAGAACTTACTACGTAGACCAGGCTGGCCTTGAACACACAAAGATCCGCTTGCCTCTGCCTTCCAAGTGCTAGGATGAAAGGCGTGTGCCACCACGCCTGGCGAAAATGTGAATTCTTAAGAATAAAAAAAAAAGACTGAGAGAAAGATGCAGGACAGTTATGGCAGAATGCATGATCTGGGGTGGGGTGGAGGGAAGGGAAAGGGGAATATGCCTAAACTGAATTGAAAAATGATATCTGAAATACACAAAACATCAATAAAAGCACAAAAAAGTAAGGAGGTTTTAATAAGGGAAAGGGAAAGACATTTAATAAAAACCTAATATCTATATCTAACATCTATTCCAATAGAACCCTTCCTTCCTTCCTTCTTTCCTTCCTTCCTTTCTTTTTTTTTGTCATCTTTTTGAGACAGGACCTCCCTGTAGCTACAGCTGTCCTGTAATTCACTTTGGAGACCAAGATGGGTTTGATCTCTGTGAGATCTGCCTCTGCCTCCCAAGTGTGGGGACTAAAGGCATGTGCCACCATGTCTGTCAAGGATAATTTCTTTTTTCTGAGAGTGTATTTCAAGTTGACAACTCTCAAAAACTTCATGTGGAATAATAAAATTTTTCTTACTAAAGTGATGAAAAGACAAAAAGAACTATTTTAAGCATTGCTGATTAAAACTGTTTTAGAATCACTCATCTACATTTCCACATAGGGATGATACATCGAATTTAGGCAAGGCTAGCAGAACACCTTCACAGATAATCTTCACATCAGATGAAACTGATTAAGATGATTGGAATTAATAGCAGAGTACAGGGACTGAGTTTAGTGATAGAATGCTTGCCTGCCATGTCTGAAGTCCTGGGCTCCATCTCCAGCAACACACACACACACACACACACACACACACACAATCAGAAAACTAGATATAAAATTGAAGATGGAACAAATCTAATCTACATCAAAGGCCTATACTAAGCATGGGATAATTTTCAAGATGTGATTTGTTTCTATTCCTAGACTCAGAATGGTCTAGTGGGCCTCATCTTCAGAGGTCTAAGGGTAACTGGACATAAATGATCAGGCTGGCCTCTGGTGGTCCCATGTCTCCATGCTGAACAGGCCCTTCCAAGGTTTGCTGCCTTGAGCTCACACACCTTAGCCATCAGCATCCTGTAGGTGTAGAGGCATTTACCCTTCCCCTTCCCCAAAGCTCCTTCGTACTTCTCCACAAATGCTTGCGCCTCCCTGGTCAGGGAAAAAGGGGGAGGCAGGAATTAAATTAGGGACTCTAAACCATGAGGCTGAAAGTCTTACATGTTTTATACTCTTGGTTAGAATATAGATTTCATGAAGCAGGGCACATGCCAATAATGCTGGGCATGTAGAAGACTCTGGCAACCAGGATTTTGTCATTATTCTCCAAGACCTTTGCCCCTTGGTGTTACATCTATGAACAAACTATTACATGGCAAATACCACTCTGCAGTTATTATGAAGATTATCAACTTTAAAATAGGGAGGTTATTTTGATAATCCGGATAGGGACACAGATGAGGAGAGCAAAAGAAGTCAGAGAAATTAGAAGCAGGCACCCACAGAGGCTGGAAGAGGGTGTTGGATCCCCTGCAGCTGGAGTTGAAAATAGCTATGAGCCACTTGATATGGATGCTGGGAATGAACTCGGGTGCTTTGCAAGAGCATTATACACTTTTTTCTCTTTTTTTGGTCTTGTAGTCCCAGCTGTCCTGGAACTCACTCTGTAGACCAGGCTGGCCTTGAACTCACAGAGATCCACCTGCCTCTGCCTCCTGAGTGCTAGGATTAAAGGTGGGTGCCCCCACACCTGGCACGTTACACACTCTTAACCTCTGAGCCATGTCTCCAGACTAGGAGCAGGATAATGCCTGACTCTGTTGCTGGAGCCGTTGTAGAAGGGCAGGAACAACAACCAGTGGCCTGAGAAGAGGACCTCAGCCCTGCTGAGGTCTGTAGCTCTGCTTTATTAGTTACTTTTCTTGTTGCTTGACCAAATACCTGGCAAGAAGCAACTTAAAGGAGGAAGAGTTTAAGAAGATATAGTGACAGGGAAGGCATGGTGGCAGCAACTGGAGGCAGCTGGTCACATTGCATCCATAGTCAGGAAACCCAGAGAACACAGGAAGTGGGTGGGGCGAGGGTGTTAACCTCAAGACCTGCTCCTAGGGACTCACATCCTCCAGCAAGTCTCTATTTCCTAAAGATCATGTATCCACAAAATAGGAACAGTTTTCAAACACACGACCTTACAGGGGCACATTTCACATTCAAACCCAGACACTGCTAATATGTTGTATTTTTAGTTTGCCAGTTTCTTTATTCTTTAGGAAATTTGAGATATTTGGGATACAAAAGACAAAATCCAAACCCATGTAATTCAATGTCCTCTCATTCCTTTGGTTCAGATTTACTTAATTAATTTGCCATCTTCTCTTTACCATTCCAAATTTTCTTCTTCTTTTGAGGGGGGCGGTCTTTTTGAGACAGGGTCTTCCTATAGCCTGGCTGACTTGGAATTGGCTATTGTAGACCAAGCTGGCCATGAACTGACAGAGATTCACCTTTGAGCTGGGATTAAAGGCATGCACCACCATGCCAGGTGATCTAAATCTTCTTATATTTGCTTTATTTTAATTTTGTTATTGGTATGTATTCATTGTACAGTGCTGGATTTCATAAAGACAGTTTATTTTAACCATGTCATTATATTTGTTTTATATCAATATAATGACTAGATTTTATTAGTTTATTTATTTATTTAGTCTTTTTGAGACAGGGTCTTCCTGTAGCCCCAGCTGTCCTGCAACTCACTCTGTAGACCAGGCTGGCCTCAAACTCACAAAGATCCACCTGCCTCTGTGCTAAGATTAAAGGCGTGCATAACCATGACTGGCTTAGATTTTATTAGGTGGGGTTTTGTTTGTTTGTTTGTTTGTTTTATTTTTGAGACTGGGTCTCCCTTTTAGTCCCAGCTGGCCTGGAGCTTGCTCTGTAGACCAGGCTGGCCTTGAACTCACAGAGATCCACCTGCCTCTGCCTCCTGAGTGCTGGGATTAAAGGTGTGTGCCACTGTGTGTGTGTGTGTGTGTGTGTGCATTCACACATACATGTATGCACATGCCACCACACGTATGTGGATTTCAGAGGACAAGTTTTGGGAATCACTTCTGCATGGGGGGGAATCTAACGTAGGCTATCAGGCTTGTACACCAAATGCTTTTACCAGCTGAGACATCTTACTGGTCCATAGGGTTTTAATTATGTAGTTTGAATCTGAAATGACCCTCCACAAGCTCATGTTCCCCAGAGGTTGGTCCTGTTTTGGGAAGCTGTTGAGTCTTTCAGAGATAGGGCCTAGTTGGTGGAAGTAGTAAGTAGTGGTGGGCTTTTGAAGGTTACACTTGGTTCCAGCTTGCTTTCTTGTTTCCTGCTTTGATTTTATGTGGCTCCTGACAGGACTCTCAAATCACTCTCTGTAGTAATAGGAGCTTGATTTGAGGATGAGGAAACTTGAGTGTGAGAGTACTCAGGGACGATGAGCTTTACAGAGAAGGGGAGAGTGAGTCACTGTGGTGGAAGAACAGTTGGTATTGGGGTTGGGTGAAAGGTAATGGTGGGGGCCGGGCTTGGTGGCACACGCCTTTAATCCTAGCACTTGGGAGGCAGAGACAGGAGGATCTCTGCAAGTTCAAGGACAGCCTGATCTACAGAGTGAATTCAACTCCAGGCCAGCTGGGACTAAAGGGAGACCCTGACTCAAAAATACAAAAAAAAAAAAAAGTTAATGGCAGGTAAGAATTTTCTAGTAAAGAACCAGAAGTTATGCAGTGGAGATCCTGCTGAATCTCAAAACCGTATCAGACACTCAAGAATCATAAAACATCCGGCGTTTTATATGGAACCAGAGGAGAGGCTGAATTGGAAATAGGATATCATTGTAAAACTATATTGATTGAACACCATTCCCAGGTCAGCCTCGCTGCAGCTACAGTGGCGTGCTAGAAGCTAACACAGATCTTTTTTCCAGTCACTGTGCAAATCATTGCAGTGAAAGTGAGCTCCACGTGAGAGATTCTGGGTGCCTAAAGCAGACGAGACTGTTTGCAAGGTGTTGTAGACAGCTTCCCGAGGATGGCATATGTCTGTGTTGGGTCATGAGAGAGGGACAGAACCACTACATGAGGGGGGCTTGGGAAAGAGATGGCTTCAAGCAGTGGAAAGCCTAGGCACAGGTCTTTCCTCTCCCCTGCACCTCAAGCCCCTGCTTTATGTTATCAAATCTTAAGGCCCATTGAGTTTTAATGTCTTTCATCTGTTCTGTACAGAGGAAAGGCTGAGAGGGTAAGTCCAGTTTCCTGTCAGGTGTCCTTAGGGTAAAGAGGAGGAAGGATATGCCCTTCTCTGCAGAAGGAAATGAGACTCGTGTACCCTGAGAACCATGAAAACATTGAGAACCTACTCACCTGAGCTCCACCAGCTTCTTTGCCATGGGCCAAGGTTTGTTTTTCATGGTAGCAATGAGCTTCTTCTTCTCCTCTACTTGTTCCAGGATCTTGACCAGCTCGTCTTCAGACAGGGACTCGCCACTGGAGATACTGGAGGCCAAGGAAGTTGACCTAGGGGCAGAGCCATGGCAGATGCAAAGTCAGAAAGGAGCTCACTGGTTCTGGACTGAGAAGGAATTCACAGGCAAGATGGTGAGGCAGACTCCCTGACACTCATAGGGCTGATGGAACATGTCTCTGCCCAGAAATGGGCAGCTGGCTCCCACTGCCTCTCAGAGGAGGCCAAAACTGTATCTTGTAGCCCAAGGCATGACTGTGCTCCCTTTCCAAACTTGATTTCTCTGAATTCTCCATCCACACACACTTTAGTACAGTGGTGCCTAATAAAAATAAAATATGAGGCACTTGAATTAAAACTTTTCTTTTTAAAAAATATTTTATTATTTTAATTTTATATGTATAAGGGTTTGGTCTGCATGTACATAAGTGTGTGCAGTGTTCCAGAGACTAGGAGGGAATACTGGGTCCCCTGGAACTGGAGTTACTGATCGTTGTTAGCTGATAATTGAATGCTGAGAATTGCACTCTCTAGCCCCTTGTTTTCTTTTTCTTTCTTTCTTTCTTTTTTTTTTTTAATTAAGGGTTGCAGGGCCAGCAAGATGGCAAAGCACTTGTTACACTCGTCTCATATGAGTTCCATCTTCAGAGACACATAAAGGTGGAAGGAGAGAACCAGCTCCACAAAGCTGTCTTCCGATCTCCACATGTGCTTAGTGCATGTACACACCCACCTACATACACACCACATACCACCCACACCTACAGACAAATAATAAGTTTTTATTTCAAAACTATTTATTTAAATGTGCCTTCAGGGACTTGAGAGATGGCTCCGTGATTATGAGCACTTGTTCTGGGAGAGGACCCAAGTTCAGTTCCCAGTACCCACATTGCAGCTCAGAAATCATCTGGAACTCTAGTTCTAGCAGATCTGAGACCTTCTTTTGGCCTCCGTGGGCAACAGGTACATGTGGTACATGTATGTAAATGTAGGCAAACCCTCATACCCATAAAATAAAATAAATACATATTTTTAAAGTGCTTTCAGGGGCTGGAGAGATGGCCTAGTGGTTAAGAGCACCAACTGCTCTTGCAGAGGACCCAGGTTCGATCCCCAGCACCCACATGGTGGCTGAGAACTGTCTGTAACTCCAATTCCAAGAGTACTCCAGTTCCAGGGGAATCTGACACCCTCTTCTGACCTTCGTGGCATTGCACAACATGGGTGCACAAACCTACATGCAGATGGTACATTCATACACATAAAAATTTTTTTAAAAATCTTAAAAAAATAAAGTGCTTTCATTATAAATTTTAAACTTGGGGAAGGGCTTTATCCTACCCAAAGCATTAATAAACATGGACAGCATAGCAAGTTCTTCATTTAAAAAGGTCTTGTGGAAAAACGACAAAATAAGAGGCAGTGAGGACTTCAGTCAGCACATTGGGACTAGAAGGTTATTGCACCATTCAGAATTTACAGCTCAATTCCTACACTAAACAGGAAGAAACAAGTTTTTTATAATGTAACAAGGGTAAGTTGTCCCTAGGTAATGTTCCTTGTTGAATTTCCGAGTATTCCAATTCACATGATGTTAAGCATTCTGTCTCACTGGCTTTTAAGAGTCACCTATTTTCTTCTGTCTTTTCCATTATAGTTTGTTGAAACCTTCTTTGAAATGTAATACTGGGATTGGCCAGTGGAATCCATGTGCACTGGTTCATATATGATTGAACTTTGAATGAGAATGGCTGGTGGCCATTCCTGAGCCCCTATGCCATAGGAAGTCAGGAAGGAACTCAGAGAAATCCTGCTCAATGACGGACTCAGGCAGCTGTGTCCCCCCCGATGCCATAGGAAGTCAGGAAGGAACTCAAAGAAATCCTGCTCAATGAGGGGCTCAAGCAGCTGTGTCCTCGGAAGAGTTCATCTGGCCGAGGGCACTCCCCTTATCTGACCTGGACTCTTGACCAGGTTGCAGTACACATTACAGACAAATCAGCAAGACAGATGAGCAAGACTGATAAGAAGGCCGGGGGAGGATGTCAGAACATGCAGAGAACCTCAGCCAAATGCTCACAGGAAGCAGGAAATCCTGATTTAAAGTTTTCTAATAGCTATATCTAAATGTGACACGAAATGGCTAAATTAATATGTTATTTCATTCAATCCAATAAATCATAGTTTTAACACATAATGTAAAGATTACTGAATTCTGCCTTCACAATCTGGAGCTCACTTTTCACTCACAGAGCATGTCAACACAGATGTTTACTGTTCATCAGACCTATTTGATCTGTATTTAGATTTTATAAAATTATAGTTGAAGAAGTTGATTCACATACTCAAATTGCTTTAGACAAGCTAAAAATGTTTCCTCCAAACTGAATCAAGTGGCCTACTGTCATTTTTCTTTGATATTTCAAAGTTAAATGAGGTCAGTTTCAAAGCTGCATGTCTGTCCAAGTTAAATAACTCCACTGTTGGCCGGGCATGGTGGCACTCGCCTTAAATCCTAGCACTTGGGAGGCAGAGGCAGGCAGATCTTTGTGAGTTCAAGGCCAGCCTGGTCTACAGAGTGAACTCCAGGACCGCCTGGGGCTACAGGGAGACCCTGTCTCAAAAAGACCAAAAAAAAAATAATAATAATAATAACTCCACTGTCAACTTAGTGGCACTAACATGAAATTAAAATTATTAAAAAAATTTTTGGGGGGGGATAGGTGGGATGGCTCAGTGGTTAAGAGCACTGACTGCTCTTGCAGAGGACCTGGGTTCTATTCCCAGCGCCCACATGGCAGCTAAGAACCATCTTTAAGCTGGGCGTCCTAGCACTCTGGAGGCAGAGGCAGGTGAATCTCTGTGAGTTCAAGGCCAGCCTGGTCTACAGAGTGAGTTCCAGGCCAGGAACTGTGGAAACCCTGTCTCATAAAGATAAAAAAAAAATTCAGTTGGAAACTTGTTTCTTACTGGTCCTATTTCAAGTGCTCAGTAACTAGTGGCTGTAGAGAGCCCCAGAGAGCACCTCTTCTTCCCTCCCTCCCTCCCTTCCTTCCTTCCTTCTTTCCTTCCTTCCTTCCCCTGGTTAATACTACCTACTCAGCTGCTACAGGATTCAAATTATTGTGTGTGCTCCACACAGGCTTGATGATAAAAGCAATGACTCAGCTGAGTCACAACAGCTGCCAGGGCCGGTGAATAAGGGGGCTAGAGAAGGGGTATGTCTGAACAGCATTAACAAGATTCAGAAAGAGAAGAATTAAGATGTGAGCTTGGGTTAGTACAGGCTTTAGAGACCAGTTTACAGCAATCTCCATTTTAGCATTTTAATTCTTTTTTTTTTTTTTGAGACAGGGTCTCCCTATAGCCGCAGCTGGTCTGGAACTCACTTTATAGAACAGGCTGGCCTAGAACTCACAGAGATCTGCCTGCCTCTGCCTCCCTAGTGCTGGGATTAAAGGCATGCACCACCACGCCTGGCTTAAACATGGTTCTTAGCCGCCATGTGGGTGCTGGGAATCGAACCCGGGTCCTCTGCAAGAGCAGTTGGTGCTCTTAACAGCTGAGCCATCTCTCCAGCTCCGCTTTTTAACTCTTGAGGCCCAAAGAAATCTGAGCATCCTGGAATGTATGAAAGCCTAGACATTTGGGCCACACCTCACACCTACTCAAGAATAGCTGTCTTTTCAAAATGTTTTCCTTCAACCCAGAGAGTTGTTCTTGTTTGTTTAAGCTCTACCTGTTCTTCAGACACTTTCTGAAATGCTTATCTTCTCCACAGAGGAAAGCTGATGCCCCAGAGTCCCAGCAGTACAATACTCTATCAGTCTCATCTTGTGTGCACATTGGTTTCTACCATGTCGTAATTGATACCTGCATCTCATCTTTCCTACTAGACAGCCAGCATCTGGGAACCAGGGCTGAGTCTTTTTCATTCTTCTTTGCCTCTCATGGCAGTCAGCTAAAAACGGCAGAAGTTAAGTCCTTGTCTGTAATTCTTTATATTCCATATGTCATTTAGGATGGTATAGGCTCCCTCTAAAATTCAAAATATCCAACGTCAGTCAGGAGTGAATTCAAGCTAGATGGAGATGTAACTCAGTGGTAAGGTATGTGCTTAGAATACACACAGGCCTGGGTTCTCTCCCCAGCATGAAACAAAACAAACAAAACAAAACAAAACAAAACAAAAGCAGGCATGGTGGCAGTGTGTTGACACAAAAACAACTCTCATCTCAAAGTAGTTAAGAGATGTTTTATTCTAGAGCCAAATATATGTGACCGTGGCCCAGGAACACAGATTTAGGTCACCTCAACTTCCATGTTCCAACATGGGAGCAGTTTCATGAAGTATTTTATAAATCAAGGGACTTTTCAAATACAGGCAATTGTGGTAAAGTGAAGAAATCTCAGCTGCTAGCTGATGGCATTCTTAGCCTTTCGGTTGGTAGAAACTAGGGCTTGTAAGGTAATGCATTTCTTTAAAAATATTTATTATTTTATGTGTGTGAGTGTACTGCCTGCATGTGTATAAGTGGACCCGTGTCATGAAATACTTGTGGTCAGAAGAGGGAGTCAGGTTTGGAACTGGAGTTACAGACAGCTGTTATCCACTATGTAGGTGCTGGGAACTGAACCTGGGTCCTCTGCAAGAATTTCTTGCATCTTGTGTGTGTGTGTGTGTGTGTGTGAGTGGTGTGTGTGTGTGTGTGTGTGTGTGTGTATGAATGTACTGTCTGCATGTAGGTTGGTGCACCTTGTGTCCTACAATGCTGCAGAGGTCAGAAGAGGATGTCGGATTCCCCTGGAACTGAAGTTAAAGACGGTTCTTACCCACGGTGTGGTGTGCTGGGAATTGAACCTGAGTCCTCTCTAAGAGCAGTCGGTGCTCTTAATGGCTGAGCTATCTCTCCAGCCCCAAGAATGGTCATTACTCTTAACCACTGAGCCAACTCTCCAGCCCCACATCAATACATTTCACAAAAGGTTTTATCTGTCATCACAGGATGTAGGGTCTGACACAAAGGTAGGCAAGGAGTGGCTATTTAGGGTGCTAAGGATAGCTCCAAATAAACTGTAACTAGACTCTAGAACTGCAGCATTCCAAACTCTACAATAACTGAAGTTTTTTTTTTTTTGTATTTTTGAGACAAAATACTTTTACCTTTAATATGTTTATTAAAAATACCTTTAGTCCTAGCTGGCCTGGAGCTCACTCTTTAGTCCAGGCTATCCTTGAACTCACAGAGATCTGCCTGCCTCTGCCTCTCTAGTGCTGGGTTTAAAGGCGTGTGCCACCATACCCGGCTTAAAGACGGTTCTTAGCTACCATGTGGGTGTTGGGAATCAAACCCGGGTCCTCTGCAAGAGCAGTCAGTGCTTTAACCACTGAGCCATCTCTCCAGCCCCAACTGAAGTTCAAATCAGTTAGCCTTTCAGAAGGTTCAGTTTGAAGATGAAGTTGTTTTTTTTTTTTCTTTCTGGGAACTTTTATTCATAATTGTAATCCTAGCATTTAGGAGGCTGAGGCAGGAGGATCACAAGGTTGAGTCTAGCTTGGGCTAAATATTGAGACATGGTCTCAAAAACAAAACAATGAACAAAACCCAAGGTATCCAGGTTCTCCTGTAGGTACTTAGGGGCATGATGCATCCTCTATGTCCTTAGCTCAGAGAGACACCAGTTTAAGTCCTTAACACAGTCAGTTACAGCTGACAAGGATGACAGAAGTCAGTAGAGAATCTCATTTTCCTTTTTCTGAAGGCAGAGAGGGCCAGTGGAACTGACTAAGGGCTCTGTGACAATCCTGGCAGGAATAAAGCTATTCTGGAGATGCTTGTGCCCCCTCTCTTGACTATCAGACTATTGAAACAGTGGTTCCTAAGGAATTGGAATTTCCCAGGGAATCTCATGCTAGGAGATGAGGCTGAAGCCTCATGCCAGCCAGAGGAAGAACTTGTTTCCCAGGAAGAGATTCTAAACAGTTGTGACAACTCATTAAAATACAAGGTATGGATGAAGTCTGTGTACAAGCTTCTCCCCATGTCTCCTATTCAAGCCCTCAGGGTTTCTCACCTCCTCCAGCATTCCAGCTATTTTGTTTCCTCTTACAGTGGTTTTTTTTTTTTTTTTTTTTTTTGGTCTTTTTGAGACAGGGTTTCCCTGTAGCTCTGGCTGTCCTGGAACTCAACTCTGTAGACCAGGCTGGCCTTGAACTCACAGAGATCCACCTGCCTCTGCCTTCTTTTTTTTTTTGTCTTTTTTTTTTATTTTATTTATTTATTTATGTGTATGAAGGTACTGTCTGCATGTAGGTTTGTGCACCCGTGTTGTGCAATGCCACGGAGGCCAGAAGAGGGTGTCGGACTCCCCTGGAACTGGAGTTCCCCTGGAACTGGAGTTACAGACGGCTCTCAGCCTCCATGTGGGTGCTGGGGATCGAACCAGGGCCCTCTGCAAGAGCAGTCGGCGCTCTCAACTGCCAGACCATCTCTCCAGCCCCATGCCTCTGCCTTCTTACAGTATTTTAAAAAAGCATCAATCAAGGGGGCTGGAGAAATGGCTCAGCAGTTAAGAGCACTGGTTGCTTTTGCAGAGACCTGGGTTCAGTTCCTAACACCCACGTGGCAGCTTGGCAGCTAAGAACTGTGTTGATAACTCCAGTTCCAGGGGATCTGATGGTCTCTTCTAGCTTCTGTGGGCATTGCACTTAAATACATGGAAGGCAAAACACACAAAATTAAAAAAAATTTAAAAACCACAATAATTGAAATATATACTCTTTTCTATGAGAGACACGAAAACCAAGTATACAAAAACTGAATTTTTCTTTGTTCAAGACCTTGCTCTAGAGAGTCATCTTTTGGGAACTGATACAGTTCCCCAAAATAAACTGCTTTCTGTTTGACCTTGGAGTCCCACTTTCTGATCAAGTCCTCTCCCCACCAACAGCCTTGCAGGAGAAAACAGACCCCAAATAACAATAGGGGGTGGGATCACACTTTCACCCTACAGCTTTGTTATGTGTCTATCTTGCCCTTTATTTAAGGTAAACTTCCTGTTAGGACCCCAAGATAGACTTGGGGGGTTATTAGACCTCTCTATTGTCTCTTTTCCCAATGTGAGCACATTGGATAAATCTTCTTTCTCTGCTTTTTGCTATTATTTGCCTGGCTAATCAGCCTCTTGAGGACATTTGGCAAAGCCTAACTAGTTAGGGCTGTCAGGCCCCAGGCTCTGACCCTAACAAATCTGATAATAATTTTGAAAAGTCATGCAGGGAGAAAAAAGACCTTTTGGGTATCTGTGAATGAGAACAGGAGATAGAAACTGGTGGGGTGGGCAGGGGCCCAAGAGTAGCAGTTCTGAGCCTGTCCTTGCTGGAGGTCAGAAACGCCAGAAGAAAGTTTTGCTTTCTGTTTCTTTGCTGTCTCCTAAATGAGCACCTGTGCCTAGAGGCTAAACGTGCCCACTGACATGACTATCTAGGTAACAGAGACTGAGAAGAGGCACCTGGACACCTGGTTGGGCCGGCTGGACTGACCAGCTCATCCCCTCTCCATACCTTACCCCAGTTTCTGGCATAAGGCCTTTAAAAAGACCCCAGACTAGCAGCTTTATGGTACCTGTTTTCTAGGACCCTTCTTGCTATACAGGATTTCTCTCTCTCTCTCTCTCTCTCTCTCTCTCTCTCTCTCTCTCCCTCTAAACTCCTACCTATGAATCTCTAAAACTCACCCTCTATGGTTGGTGAATTTCATTCTTTGAATTCTCAAGAAAAGAACCTGCCACTGGTTCTGGGCAGCTTTGGTGGTCTTATAAGTTTCTGGCACCCTAGTTCTCCAAGCTAAGCCCAACCCATCTCTGGAGAAAGGGACCATCATTCTCAAAGAAACCCCAGTATTCCTGCAACATCTGCTACTCACAGCAAGATGGATAACAGTTGAATGGTTCCATGCAACTTCTGAATCACTTTAGTTCAGGGACTGATCTTGTGATGGCGACTCATGGACAGTGAGATGGTTGCTAAGAACTTTGGACCAGGGAAGGACCAAAGATAAGACAGAAAGAAGTAAGAAAGCTGGGAGTGATGGCACGCGATTACTACTTTAATTCCAGGACTTGGGAGGCAGAGGCAGGCAGATCTCTGTGAGTTCAAGGCCAGCCTTGTCTACATAGCGAGTTCTAGGACACCTGGGACTATAGGGAGACCATGTCTAAAACAGACAGGAGAGAGAGAGAGAGAGAGAGAGAGAGAGAGAGAGAGAGAGAGAGAGGAGGAAGGTAAAAGGAATCTGCCTTTTTTACTAGACCATTGACATGGTTGTTGGTCAAACTGCTACATTCTTATGATCTTTTGTCTTGTGATCTTTTGTAACCACTTGCTTAATCACCACTTGTCCACTCCTTGCTTGCTTAAACTCTCACATATGAGTAGGCTGTAAATTTCTCTAAAAGCTGGAGCTGGAGGCTGGCGCCACTGTGGAATAATCCAGGTGTCAGCCTGCTGGCATGAATACACTCTCCCTCCTTCCTGGACTGGCTGTTGGTTTCTTGATTTTCTGAATTTCCTGCAACAATCTCACTTCAGCTTTTTATCTCTATTTGATGAAACAAAGAAATGGGAATTTGGACTTAGCTTTGGACTCTTGAGAAAGTCTGATCCTTGGTAAGTTTCTTTCCAACTGGTGCACCTTGGGGTTTACCTTCCTTTTAGTTTGGTGTTTCCCTTGAGGTGTTTGGATTCTTTTCTGAGTCATTTTGGCAATAGCCATTTGGTGATGGGGCTTTGTCTTTCACTTCTGAGCCAGTGAAGTTTTGTTACATGACAGATTGCCTTGCCCATCTGGAAGCATTACTGAGAAAATTCGGAGTTCTATTGTGTAATGAGCACACTATGCCAGAAACATAGAAGGATATGCTTGTATCTTTCCATGATGCCAGAATGCATTGAATAGTGATATATTCACCAGGCATAGTGGTTTCAGTGGTAGCAATTTAATCCCATCTACCTTGGTAATATGGCTACAATGAATGCAGTTTCTTTTAGTCCAAGTTTAATTCCTAATATTAATTCTCACATTGTGGCAAGTGCTATGTGCATAGAGAGGACATACCAAGGCCTTTCTTTTCTCCAGGAATCAGTTTATTGTACTAGCACGTGGGTCTGTGGGTTTATACCCAAAAGACAGAGCACTGAACAAAGAAAGACCCAGCCCTCTACTCTTTGTTATTCCCCTTTATAGTTTAGTTTCTTGTTTCTCACACATGGTGATACACATATCCTGACTGGGTGCTGCTGCTACAAGGTGGTGACAGGCAGAACTGGATATGAGCACTCAGGTACAGATCATGCTGCATTCCTTTTTCTTTGTTCTAGAGCAGAAGTTCCTTTCACATTCCTCCCTTTAATGATCAGAACTCCCTTAGGGTCAAAGAGCATTGTCTTGGTTTAGAAGTCATGAATGAGAAAACAAATTATGAGGAAAAATGACAATTGACATGTTAAGAAACAAATGACATCAAGGTGTATATTACTTCTATAACAAGGTTACTGAAGAGAAAGACAAGTATATAATTTTAAAATGGTTTTGACAGAAGGGATTTCATTCATTATAAAAATCAATTAATAGGGGCTGGAGAAATGGCTTAGCGGTTAAGAGCGCCGACTGCTCTTGCAGAAGACCTGGGTTCGATCCCCAGCACCCACATGGTGGCTGAGAACCATCTGAAACTCCAATTCCAGGAGAACTCCAGTTCCAAGGGAATCTGACACCCTCTTCTGACCTCCGCGGCATTGCACGGCCCTGGGTGCACAGACCTGCATGCAGACAGTACATTCATACACATACAGAAATGAATAAAAATAAAAAAAATTAAAAATATCAATTAACATTGCCTGATGTTTCTGTTCTGAGGTACTTATTAGTAATATAGTATGATAAGATGCAGGAATTTTCCCAATTTTTGTTGTTTCAATTAATTGTTCAATGAATTAGCTCTTGCATGCTCAAAATTCTAGGTCATTCAATTGTTATTGTGACTTCTAAGACTATAAAATATGGCTCCCTCTCTATTTTTCAAACTATTTCATAGAATTAGAAAAAGGGTCATTTCTTCCTGAATTTTTAGCTAACTCATTTGAAAAGTATTTTCTGATGAGTCTTTGAAATTGTTCCACCAGGAACTGTATTATTGGGAACAAAAGCACACCACCTTCCATCAAGCATAATTCAATACCTTCCTTTTGTACTAGTGTGATCCTGTTCTTGCAAGTCATTCAGTTTTTTTGTTTTTTGTTTTTTGTTTTTTTGTTTTTGAAACAGGTCTTCCTGTAGCCCTGGCTGGCCTGGAACTTGCTATGTAGACTCAGCTGCCCTCAATCTACCTGCATTTGCCTCCTGAGTGCTGGGACTAAAGGCATGTACCACTACAGCTAGTGTTCTTGAGTTGTTAAAAATTTGTATTATTTATTTATTTACTTATTTAATTACTTACTTATTGAGACAGAGTCTCCCTATAGCCCCAGCTGGCCTGGAATTCACTTTGTACACCAGGCTGGCCTTGAACTCATAGAGATCCACCTGCCTCTGC
The DNA here is from genome assembly GCA_009823505.1 of Rhizomys pruinosus. Lineage (NCBI taxonomy): Eukaryota > Metazoa > Chordata > Mammalia > Rodentia > Spalacidae > Rhizomys > Rhizomys pruinosus. The sequence goes on from VZQC01000045.1 coordinate 543,096, forward strand.
CTCCCGAGTGCTAGGATTAAAGGCATGAGCCACCATGTCTGGCTTAAAGACGGTTCTTAGCCACCATGTGGGTGCTGGGAATCAAACCCAGGTCCTCTGCAAGAGCAGTCAGCACTCTTAACTGCTGAGCCATCTCTCCAGGCCCTAAATTTGTATAATTTAAAACTTTTCAGGCATCATCTTTTTATAAGGGGTGCTGAGGTTTCAGTTATACTAATCACTAAGCTAGTAGGAAAAGGATATGGACCAACTTTCTGGGCATTTTCATCTTATTTGAAAACACTATTGTTTATATCACAGTAATTTATCCTTCATACTTTAAAGGTAGAGCCAACTGGGAGTCCTCATCAGGAAATGGGGTAGATATAAAGTTGGACTATTTTAATAGTTTTTCCTTTCGGAGTTGGAACAAGAGATTTTTTTTCTACTTTATTTAAAATTTTTATTTTTGTCAGAGCTGTAGAACTATCCTATTGAGCCAAAGTGTCTAAATTTTGCTTCCAAAGTAAAAGCTGTTTTCATACATAAAGGACTTCTGTATAGCTATTCTATGTAATGATGTTAATTGCTGTTGCCTCTTTTATATGCTAAACATACTTATGTCTCACTTGTATTAAATAAGCCTTCTAAGATATAAAAATTAAGAACACTTTACCAAGCTGGTATCTTCCAAACTGAAATTGTTAATACTGCTAATCTTTCCCAGGATCATGTGTTCCTAATTGCATTTCTTTTTTTTTTTTTTTTTTTTTTTTTTTTTTTTTTTGACAGGGTCTCATGTATCCCAGGCTGGCCTCACATTTACTATAAGCTGAGGATAACCTTGACCCCCTGATCCTCCTGTCTCACCTTCAAATGCTAGAATTATAGGCATGTGCCACTAGGCCTGATTTGTCCAGTGCTGGGGATCAGTCCCAGCAAGAGTGCTGAAGTGCAAATGCTTTAGCAACTGAAGTACATTCCCAGTTCTGGTTTTTCTCTTTAAGCAAAGCCAATGAGAAATGTTCTGATGCTATAAACTCCAAGCTGTGCCTCCCAATAATTAAGAGGTGGTTACTTCAGGAGTACATCTCTATAAACAAGTTCTAAATTTTCAAACTGGTTTTCTTTAAATATTTGCTCTTGTTGGTTGTTTTGTAAATCTTTAACCCGTTGTCTGTTAACATTGTACAGAAGTACAACTTCTGACATCAAACAATAGAATGAAGAAAAACCCTGAGCAATATTTATAAGACACTAGGCTATTACAGAATAGACAGAATTAAATTCAAGAATAGATTCCAGGTAGGCTTGGCCTAGGACCCATTTCTTTTATACCTCATAGTTACTAGAAATTCACCATAGAGGGTTTTTAGTGATATCACCTCATTGACATCTGTCATCTCTTATCCTCGAAATGTAGGATCAGATCAGATAAACCAGGATAGATCTCATCTCAGTGACAAGGGACATCTGGGATCAAATGAAACCACCAGATGGTTAATCAGCCATGTCCTTAGATAATTTTGTTCAGAGACCATAGAAGTGGTCAAAGTCAAAATCAATTCATGCTAGGCATAATAGCACTTTCCTACAATCCTAGCACTTGGGAGACTGAAGTAGGAGGATTATAAGTTTGAGGCCTGCCTAGGTTTCATGGTACGAGGTTGTCACAAAGCCAACAATAAAATAGTCACTTGTATTAGCCTTTCCAAAGGAACTAAAACCAAGAAGTTATGGAGTACTGGTTCTTATGCATGCTTACCTAATATTAACTGAATGTCCTCTAACCTTGGCTCCTGCTTGCATTATACTTATGATATTTGTTTCAGACACAGACATATTTTACCTCAAGTGGAGAATTTTAACCTTCCTGGTTAAAATGAAGATACTGTGAAGTTGTACCTTCCCATTTGGCTAGCAGACTACTGAAACAACAGACTCCAAGGAATTGGAATTTCCCAGGAATCTTATGCTGGGAGATGGAGCCTTCCAGAGGAGGAACTTGTTTCCCAGGAAGAGATTTCACAAAGTTCTGACATCTTGTCAGACCACCTTGCAGAAGTTCTCAGGATTGGTCCTGAGAAAATGATGATTGGTGGGTCCACACCTTGACCATGACTGCCCTTTATTGAAACCTATATCTCATGTCAGGATCCCATGATGGACTTGGATGAGTCACTAGGCCTCTCTATTCCTCTTCCCAATGTGGTGCATTTCCCCCCTGCTTTTCACTATTATTTGTCTCTTTAATTGGCCTGTCAAGGACAGGTGGCAAAGCCTAGTATGTTAGGGTTACCAAGGTTCAGGCTCTGGTTCTAACAACTCTGTTAACAGTGTGATCAAAGATAGAATGCTGGAACCCAGCAGAAGCAACATCAATTATTTATTATAACCTAAATTCTCACAGTTGGGTCAAAAGCCTCCCTGCCCATTACCACTGAGGAGTCTCTTTTTTTGTGTGTGTTTTTGAGACAGGGTCTCCCTATAGCCCCAGCTAGCCTGGAACTCACTATGTAGACCAGGCTGGCCTTGAACTCACAGAGATCCACCTGCCTCTGCCTCCTGAGTGCTGGGATTAAAAGCATGTGCCACCATGCCCAGCACCACTCGGGATTCTTAAAACAACCCAAGAGTAGGTCATAGACTATCTTCAATGAGTGACAAGTAGAAGCCATCAAAATTGGTAACAACTAAATGGAAGAGAAACCTGACTTGCAGATGTTATATGCTGTTTGTCCACTATTCCACACGGGCTTGTGCTAATGGAACAAAGAACCTCAAGAAAATTATTCCAACACTTAAATCCTACAATTTCAGGGGTGGGAGAACTCTTTAAAAAAATATTTTGTGTAGCTGGGCGTGGTGGCGCATGCCTTTAATCCCAGCACTTGGGAGGCAGAGGCAGGTGGATCTCTGTGATTCAAGGCCAGCCTGGTCTACACAGTGAGTTCCAGGCCAGCTGGGGCTATAGGGAGACCCTGTCTCAAAAAGAAAAAAAAATTATGTGTATGAATGTATTGTCTGCATGTATGTAAGTGCTTCTGCATCATGCTGTGCCCACAGAGGACAGAAGAGGGCATCAGTTCCCCTGAAGTTAGATAGTTGTTAGTTTCCATGTGGCATGGTGGCACACGCCTTTAATCCCAGCATTCGGGAGGCAGAGATAGGTGGATCTCTGTGGGTTCAAGACCGGCCTGCTCTACAGAGTGAGCTCCAGGACACCTGGTACTAAAAGGGAGGCCCTGTCCCAAAAATACCAAAAAAAAGTGTAAAACTATGTGGGTGCTGAGAACTGAACTGGGTCCTCTTCAAGAGCAGCCAGTTCTCTTAACCACTGAGCCATCTCTCTAGCCCAAGATGTGAGAACTCCTGAAGTTCTGACCGATGCCATGTTTCTAGAAGAGAGAAGGCTCTATATAGAGAAAGGTGTGTGCATAGGCCCTCAAAGATTATAGAATCCAATGTCGTTCATGTGTTTCAGATCCTCTATTCAAGAATGATAGTGGGTCAGCAGCCGAAGTTCAGGAGAGTTGACATCTTATCTCACCCTGTCACAAGGTCACTTCCCCAGAGTCAGAGCTTTGCTTGTAACATGGATTGCTGTAATGGACATCGCATTGTGGCCACCCCAGCCTGTGATGGCATTTGAAAGTAGAAGCAAGAGTAGGGGCTAACTCTCACGAAGGAGGAGACCCCAACCCCTCACAGGGAAAGAAGCGGGCACCAGAACACACCTGGGTCTCCTCGGCCGCTTTTTCTTCCTCCTCCCTCTGGAAGGCCTCAAGGCCTGGCATGGCCTCTGTTTCCGTGGTGCTTTGCAGCAGCTCCCATGTTCTGTCTGCCTCTTCCTGGAAGACTCTGGCCTGGGGCTCCTTGCGACCCGCTCCTTCTGGCTAGGCTGGGCTCTGTGCCTGTCTCGGGGACACTCAGCTACGGAAGCCTGTTTCCTTGAGGGTCTCCTTCCTGACCTGTCACCTACAAGAACAAAAAATGGATAATGGTGGCTCCACCTCAGTCCAGGAAAGCACCCCTACTCCATTGTGGATGGTGGGCAGCTTCCTGGAGCCTGCCAGCTCTGTCGAGCTCAGAGCATGATGCCACCAAACATGCCAACTGTTTCTGTGGAAGAAAACCGAGACACGACAGATGTCCTGCCTCTCCTGTTTCCCTGGAGACCCATCCTGATGGGCAGGTGTCAGGCCTGTCCTATAATGTTAAGAGAAGAGAGGGGGCTGTAGAAATGACTCAGCGGTCAAGAGCACCGACTGCTCTTGCAGAGGACCTGGGTGAGAGACGGCTCAGCGGTTAAGAGCACCGACTGCTCTTGCGGAGGACCTGGGTTTGATTTCCAGCACCCACATGGCGGCTAAGAGCCTTCTTTAACTCCAGTTCCAGAGGAATCAGACACCCTCTTCTGACCTCCACAGCATTGTACAACACGGGTACACAAACCTACATGCAGACAGTACACTCATAACGCATTTTAAAAAAAAGAGAGGAGAAGAGAGGACAGGCAGAACAGATTTGCTCAGGCCCTTAGCTGATGACCGTCAGCTCAGGCTATTTCGTTCTCCACTCTTACTTCTCCCTGTCTTTAGGTCTGTTTCTGAAGCTCTTGTGTTGTATAAAACTTTACAAATGAATTCGTATCCTTGTCTCTTGATAATCTGACTTGCTTTAACGATTTCAACCACGAATGAGTGCCAGATGAGAAATGAAATCTCCCCCACACCGCTCCGTAGACCTCTTCGGGAAACTTCTGGTGTGAAATGGTCACTGCCTTTTCCTCCGAACTGCTGGCTTCCCTCTGACCATCCCTAAACTTCAGGTAAAGTTGCATACTGGCACCTCCCCTCCTCTTGTGTTTATAATTCTTCAGCTTATAATGGGAAAGCTGGACTCCTGGAACAGGAAGACCTGGCTGGCCATCCCCAGGGCCTGCCACCCCACAGCCCTTCCCTGGGAGAGGAAGAGGACAAGGGGAAAGTGGAGCTACTGATATGGTTTTGATCCGGTTTCTCAGTACCACCTAAATGTAATTGATTGATTGATTGATTAAGTGGTATCTTTTTAGCATCGACAAATGGTCTAGTTAAAAAGTATCTAGGGGCTGGAGAGATGGCCTAGCGGTTAAGAGCTCCGACTGCTCTTGCAGAGGACCCGGGTTCGATCCCCAGCACCCACGTGGCAGCTGAGAACTGTCTTTAACTCCAGTTCCACGGGAATCTGACACCCTCTTCTGATCTCCGCGGCATTGCACGGCACGGGTGCACAGACCTGCATGCAGACAGTACATGCATACAAATAAATAAATAAATAAATAAATAAATAAATAAATAAAATATTAAAAAATATCTTTAAAAAAGTATCTAGAGTTTGAAGTTTTCCCCTCAAGTCTTTACAATGCCTATTCACGAGCAATTTTCTTATCAGATGCTTATAAATCAAATAAATACAGGTAATATGAGATTGGTGTTAATAACCAACCTCTCACCATACTGGCTGGATTTTTTTTTAATTTATTTTTTATTTTTGGTCTTTTTGAGACAGGGTCTCCCTGTAGCTCTGCCTGTCCTGGAACTCACTCTGTAGACCAGGCTAGCCTCGAACTCACAGAGATTCACCTGCCTCTTCCTCACAAGTGCTAGGATTAAAGGCATGAGCCACCTCGCCTGGCTTTGGCTCAACTCCAACATGGAGATAGCTGTTAATACTCCATTAAATTGTTAATGAGCATAGCTCTGCATTTAGCTTCTGAGAGTGCATGTCATTACTCGAGTAATGTTAATAAAAAATAAGATGATTTTCCTTATAAAAGAAACCTGAATTTGGAGGTAGACTGATCCTCATGAAAAGTCCAGTTTTCTAATTACTTCTGTGCACAGACATATGTAACTTTTCTGAACCTCAACTTCCTCCTCTGTAAGCTGGTTCTCGCAGCTCCTATTTCCCAGTATTATTGGGAGAAGCAATTTAAGAACAGATGTGAGATGTCCAGGGTGATGGCACACAGCTCTGATCTCAACACAGAGGAGGCAGAGGCAGATGAATCTATGTGAGTTTAAGATCAGCATGGTCTACATATGGAGTTTCAGGCCGGCTAGGCCTGTCAAGTACACAGTGAGACCCTGTCTCAAAACACCACAACCACCACGGCCACCACCGTACATGAGGGACCTGGCACATGGAAGTGCTCACATGCCTCGTCTTTTCCATCCTGAATCTCCAACCAGCCATGTGGCTTTTGTCTTATAAGGCAGTATGTCAAAGTGGTACCCACTCCACCTGGACCCTAGGCTAGCTGCAGAACAACTATCCTCACTGTCTGTGTGGGTCCTCATCCAGGATTTTTCTGCCACAAGAGGACAGATTTCCCCAGCTACACTGTGGAAATTATCCCAGCAGAGCAGAGGGGAGTTTGATTTCCTGTCACTGTCAGTGGTAGCACTGGTGATGGGAACCGGATGCCATCATGTTCTCAAATTGTCTGCCTCTCCTTGCTCTGCTTCCCATGGCTGTGCATACAAAGAAGAGCTGCTCTCAGTTTCCCTGAGAGCACTGAGCTTTTGCTTTCTGAGAAATGAGCCAATCTGAGAAGTGCATCAATCTCTTATGACAGAAGGAACTGGATTTGGACAGATCCTAAGTCTGGATCTGAAATCTGATTCTTTTATTTTTTTTTTTTTTTGAGACAGGGTCTCCCTGTAGCCCCAACTATCCTGGAACTCACTGTGTAGACCTGGCTGGCCTTGAACTCACAGAGATCCACATGCCTCTGCCTCCCAAGTGCTGGGATTAAAGGCGTGCATCACCACACCTGGCCCAAGAAGGTTCTGAGGCACCATGTGGGTGCTGGGAACCGAACTCAGGTCCTCTGCAAGAGCAGGTGGTGCTCTTAACTGCTGAACCATCTCTCCAGCCCCTTGAGACAAGGCATCTTTTGATTATGACTGGAAGAAACTGTAACCATAGAAGCCGAAGGAAAAAGAAGATATCTAAAATATGTTTTTTTGTTTGTTTGTTTTGCTTTTTGGTCTTTTCAAGACAGGGTCTCCCTGTAGCTCCAGCTCTCCTGGAACTCGCTCTGTAGACCTGGCCTTGAACTCACAAAGATCTGCCTGCCTCTGCCTCCTGAGTGCTAGGATTAAAGGTGTGAGCTACCACACCCAGCCAGATATGTAAAATATGAAATGATACCTTTGGCCTCACTGTGATGTGTAAAGAGTTCAGTCATCCTGTCTGGCATCCTGACAAAAATAACAAAAGCTGAGCAAAAGAAAAATGATTGTGGTGGTTAATCTTGATTATCAACTTGATAGGCTTTAGAATCACCCAGGAGGTAAACCTCCTGGAATGTCTGTGAGGGCATTTCCAGAAAAGTTTAACTGAGGAGGGAATCCCCACCTTGGATGTGGTGGCAACATTCCATGGGTTGGGATCCCCAACTGAATAAAAAGAAGAGAGTAACTGGAGCCTCCTCTCTGCTTCCTGACTGAAGACTCAGTGTGACCGGCCACCTGCCTCAAAGTCCTCCCACCATATTTTCTCTGCCATGATAGACTTTTTAAAAAATTTATTTTGTATGTGTATGAATGTACTGTCTACGTGCAGGTTTGTGCACTCGTGTTGTGCAATGCCGAAGAGGTCAGAAGAGGGCGTCGGATTTCCCTGGAATTGGAGTTACAGATGGTTCTTAGCCGCCATGTGGGTGCTAGGGATCAAACCCAGGTCCTCTGCAAGAGCAGTCGACACTCTTAACTGCTAGGCCATCTCTCCAGCCCCACTACACTTGATCTTAACTAAAAGGCTGAGAAGCGATGCAATTCTTTTTTATTTATTTATTTATTTATTATTTATTATTTATTTATTTATTTATTTATTTATTTATTTCTCCCAGGGCCTCATATAGACTGGCCTCAAATTCACTATGTAACCAAGAATGACCTTGAACCTCAGATCTTCTTGCCTTCACCTCCTGAGGGCTGGGATTTCAGAAGTGCATCACCACACCTGGTTTAGGCTGTGCTGGGGACTGAACCCAGGACACTGTGCATACTAGGAAGGTGCTCTACCAATGAAGCCACATCCCCAGCCTCCCAATAAGCAATTCTTTAAAAAAATGTTTTTATTTTGTGTATGAGTATTACACCTGCATGTATGTCATGCAGTGCCCATAGAGGATGCACGCACATATATACATACACATAAATAAAAATAAATAATACATCTTAAATAAAGCTTATATCAGAGACTAGAGAACAAGGACAAATCCGTACATAGAAACAGTCCTAGTATGTTCTAAGGAGCATCTGGGACTTGTTTGGTCAGGTATGGCAAGATCTACAGACGTGAAAATGACTGTCATGAAATTTATTCTATTCCTAGATTTCCCAGGAGCGAGATGCTCTGCTAACAACTCTCAGGGAAGCACTGAAGCCAGCCAGGAGGGAGGGAATAGGGAACAGAATATGCAAGAATCTTTATGATGGTTGAAGGAAATAATTTCAAAAAATTTAAATCTTTTCTATCAAAAGAAGGATCACAGGAATGCCACTTTTATAATGCTATTCTGTAATCCTCTCCTTACCTTGTAAAACTTATGCTTCTGGGGCTAGAGAGTTGGCTCATTAGTTAAAAGCATCAGCTACTCTTGCAGAGGACCTGGGTTCAATTCCCTGTACCCACATGATGGTTAATGACTGAGGCAGAGGCAGGTGGATCTTTGTGAGTTCAAGGCCAGCCTGGTCTACAGAGTGAGTTCCAGGACAGCTGGGGCTACAGGAGACCCTCTCTAGAAAAAAAAACGCCCAAAACCAACAAAAAAACACAAACCAAAAACCAAAACAAAACAAACAACAAACAAAAAACAAACTGACTGTAATTCCAGTTTCAGGAGCTGTATCGTTCTTCTGTCCTCCAAGGGTATTACATGACACAGGTGCACTTATATGTGTGCAGCAAAACACTAATACACATGGAAAAAAACTAAAAAAGGGCGGAAGATTAGACCTAGCCGGTGTAATTCGGAGCACCAATCTGCTCTTGCAGAGGACTGCGGTTTGATCCCCCCAGGCACCCACATCGGTGCTAAGACATCTGTAACTCCAATTCCAGGAGAACTCCAGTCCAGTTCCAGGGAATCTGAGACCTCTGTCTTGACCTCCGTGGCATTCTGCATCGACATTTCTTTGCACAAAACCTACATGCAACAGTAATTCATACACATACAAAAAAAAAAAAAAAACAAAAAAACAACTAAACTAAAAAAGAAAAAAATAACCAAAAAAGACTTTTTCTGCAAAGGATTTGCTGCATTCTTGGATAAAACCTATCATATTTCCTATTCATTGTGATTGCAACAGCTCTTTTGTAAAAAGTAAAAGCTGTCTCCCCAATGATGATTGGTGGGACCACACTTTGACAGGGACTGCTTAATTATGCATGCCTCATGTCCTTTATTTAATACCAAACCTCATGTCAGGACCCCAAGATGGACTGAGGAGGATTCAGTGGAAGAGAATATTGAATAGGTGGGCCACAGGGCATTTGAGACAGGGTATTATTTTTTTTTTTAGACAGGGTCTCCCTGTAGCCCAGCTGGAACTCACTCTGTAGACCAGGCCTGCCTCTGTCTCCTGAGTGCCACCAGGCCCGGCAGGGTATTCTTTACACTATGGAGACACTCTTTGTATTGTGTATTGTATGGGTTTTGAAGATAAATTATGTCACAAGTAATGTCTCCATAATCCTAAAATCAATAGAATCCTAAAATCTTTTAGAATATATCAATATTGGCTCTTGAGTTGTAACAAATAAAACACACCAATGCAAGAGAAAAAGGATGACAGAAGCTAATTCATGGTAAATTTTTCTAATAGCCTAAAATTTCTTTTTTATATATATAAATTTATTATTTTTATTTTTTTAACAACTCTAGAACCGTGTCTCACCCCACCAGAGCTCATGCATTCTGCCAAACATGCCTTTCATCTCTTTCTCAGTCTTTCTCAATATTCTCCATGAGAAAGTTGACTGTTTTGAGCAGAACTAAAATTTCTTTAAAATTTAAGGTGTATTTAAAAAAATGAACTGATTGCCGGGCGTGGTGGTTCACGCCTTTAATCCTAGCACTTGGGAGGCAGAGGCAGGCAGATCTTTGTGAGTTCAAGACCAGCCTGGTCTACAGAGTGTGTTCCAGGACAGCTGGGGCTACAGGGAGACCCTGTCTCGAAAAGACCCCCCCCAAAAAAAGAACTGATTGACTAATGAGATGCTTTGAGCAAGAGGCAGAGGCAGTGGCACACACCTGTAGTCCCAGCACTCAAGAGGCAGAGTCAGGTGGATCTCTGCGAGATCAAGGTCAGCTTGGTCTGCATAGCAAGTTCCAGTCCAGCGGGGAATACAGGGAGATCCTGTCTCAAAATAAAGTTTAAATTTGATTCTTTTTTTTTTGGTCTTTTTGAGGCAGGATCTCCCTGTAGCCCCAGCTGTCCTGGAACTTGCTCTGTAAACCAGGCTGGCCTTGAACTCACAGAGATCCGCCTGCCTCTGCCTCCTGAGTGCTAGGATTAAAGGCTGGCGCAACCACGCTCAGCTTTGATTCTTTAATTAATGAAATTATCTAGGCTTGATAACTCATGCTTATAGTCCTAGCACATGAGAGACTGAGGCAGTAGGATTACTATAAGTTCAAGGCCACTCACTATAAGCAGTTATATATAGGCTTTTATCTGAATAGAAATTTTTGCTAAGTGAATAATCAGAAGTGATATTACTAGAACTTAGGTATGTGTATGTTTAACTTGATAAGAAATCACCAAGTGGGCTTCCAAACTAGTTGTACACCTCCAGAAAGCGTGAGTCACAGCCCTAGTTACTCTGTGTTCTAGGCAGCGCTTGGTATTGCATAAGCACCTTTTATTCTTTTGTTATATCACATAATTTCTTTAATTCTTTCTCTTTTTTTTCGAGACATGGTCTCACTCTGTATTCTAGACTGGCCTACATTATATGTAACACAGGCTGGCCTTGAATTAGGATTCAATCACAAGACATCACTTGGATTTCATAGTCTCATATGAAGGGCATCTGTGAATTTGAGGTGCTGCATTTTAGAACTTAAATATGTAGGTCACTCCCCCTCAGGTCTTAACAAATTACTGCTATTTAAGTTCTAAAGTTTTATTCATCAAAAAAAAATAACTCTACTAAATCTTTATAAAACCCTCTCTTAAAATCTTTATTTTTACTGCATGTATGCCTGCAAATATGCATGTATTCCATGTGTGTGTCTGATGCCTGAGGAGGCCAGAACAGGGCATCAGAGCTCCTGGAACTTGAGTTACAGACAATTATGAGCTGCCATGTGGACACTGAGAAAGGAGCCGGGCCCTCTGCAAGAGCAGCCAGTGCTCTTAACCACTGAGCCATCTCTCCAGCCCCTAAAAACAAAAATGCTCTTAGCTATGTGTATGATGTGACAGATCATATAAAAAATAACTCTTATTCTTTGTTTTTTAGTTTTTTCCTTTTTTTGGTGTTTATGAGGCAGGGCCTCCCTTTTAGTACCAGCTGTCCTGGAGCTCGCTCTGTAGACCAGGCTGGCCTTGAACTCACAGAAATCCACCCACCTCTACCTCCTGAGTGCTGGGATGAAAGGTGTGCTCTGCCACGCCTGGCATTTCTAAAAAATAATTGTATTGGAGAGCTCTGCAATAAGAGTCTAGCTATCACATCTTTAAGCTTATTGTTGAATGTCAACTTTATGCCAATTATGAAATTATTAGCTAAGTGCTATAGTAATATAGTCAGCTTTTTGGATACAGACCTGCCCAGAACAGCTGTCAATTTGAAATGCAAAGTGCTAAATTTCAAGCAGAACCAGTGATTTTGCCGCTACATATTTACTAGATTTTCACTTGTTTATCTCAGTCGAGTTTTGTACAGGGCATATTTGTTTCCATCTCCATAGCCTTTTGGGGGGGAGACATCTAAAACATTTTTTGCTTGTGTAATGGCAAGTTCCTTCATGCTGTTGTTTTTACTATGGCATTTTTTTCTTTATTTGTTTATTTTTTTAAGGGATTCTACAATATAAGAGCACAGTTGTTTTCAGATCACATTGACTTTGCTCAGTTTGCCATACAATTAGGTAATTGGTGCTAGCAACCACAGATGAGGGATTCCATTCATTGTTTGTTTTTCTGGGACTGTTACTTCACTCAGCATGATATCTTCTAGCTCCAACCATTTACCTGCAAAGTTCATGATGTCATCTTTATTTATTTATTTATTTTTTGTCTTTTTCGAGACAGCGTCTCCCTGTAGTCCCAGATGTCCTGGAACTCACTCTGTAGACCAGGCTGGCCTTGAACTTACAAAGATCCGCCTTCCTCTGCCTCCCAAGTGCTAGGATTAAAGGCATGTGCCACCATGCCTGGCTTCACGATGTCATCTTACCGCTGCATAGAACTCCATTGTGTAGATGTACCACATTTTCTCTATCCACTTGTCAGTTGAGGGGTTCCAGGAAACCATGGTACTAAAGGGAGACTGTCTCAAAAAATACCAAAAAAAGTGTAAAACTATGTGGGTGCTGAGAACTGAAACTTGGTCCTCTGCAAGAGCAGCCAGTTCTCTTAAACACTGAGCCATCTCTCTAGCCCAAGGTGTGCAGAACTCTTGAGGTTCTGACCGATGTCATGTTTCTAGAAGCGAGAAGGCTCTATATAGAAAAAGGTGTGTGCATAGGCCCTCAAAGATTATAAAATCCAATGTCGTTCATGTGTTTCAGATCCTCTATTCAAGAATGATAGTGGGTCAGTAGCCGAAGTTCAGGAGAGTTGACATCTTATCTCGCCCTGTCACAAGGTCACTTCCCCAGAGTCAGACTTTGCTTGTAACATGGATTGCTGTAATGTACATCACATTGTGGCCACCCCAGCCTGTGATGGCATTTGAAAGTGGGAGCAAGAGTAGGGGCTAACTCTCACAAAGGAGGAGACCCCAACCCCTCACTTGGAAAGACGCGGGCACCAGAACACACCTGGGTCTCCTCGGCCGCTTGCACGTCTCATTCCTCAGAACCTCCTTTTCCTTCTTTGGAGGTATTCTCTGCTCCTTGAAGGAAGCCCCCCGGTCTTTCTTTCTCCTCCCTCTGGAAGACCTCGCGGCCTGGCATGGCCTCTGTTCCCATGGTGCTTTGCGGCAGCTCCCATGTTCTGACTGCTTCTTCCTGGAAGACCCTGGCCTGGGGCTCCTTGCGACCCGCTCCTTCTGGCTAGGCTGGGCTCTGTGCCTGTCTCGGGGACACTCAGCTACGGAAGCCTGTTTCCTTGAGGGTCTCCTTCCTGACCTGTCACCTACAAGAACAAAAAATGGATAATGGTGGCTCCACCTGACTCAGTCCAGGAAAGCACCCCTACTCCATTGTGGATGGTGGGCAGCTTCCTGGAGCCTGCCAGCTCTGTCGAGCTCAGAGCATGATGCCACCAAACATGCCAACTGTTTCTGTGGAAGAAAACCGAGACACGACAGATGTCCTGCCTCTCCTGTTTCCCTGGAGACCCATCCTGATGGGCAGGTGTCAGGCCTGTCCTATAATGTTAAGAGAAGAAGGGGGCTTGTAGAATGACTCAGCGGTCAAGAGCACTGACTGCTCTTGCAGAGGACTGGGTGAGAGACGGCCCTCACGGTTAATAGCACCGATTGCTCTTGCGGAGGACCTGGGTTTGATTTTCCAGCACCCACATGGCGGCTAGAGCCTTTTTAACTCCAGTTCCAGAGGAATAGACACCTCTTTCTGACCTCCACAGCATTGTACAACACGGGTACACAAACCTACATGCAGACAGTACACTCATAACGCATTTTAAAAAAGAGAGGAGAAGAGAGGACAAGGCAGAACAGATTTGCTCAGGCCTTAGCTGATGACCGTCAGCTCAGGCTATTTCGTTCTCCACTCTTACTTCTCCCTGTTCTTTAGGTCTGTTTCTGAACTCTTGTGTTGTATAAACTTTACAAATGAATTCGTATCCTTGTCTCTTGATAATCTGACTTGCTTTAACGATTTCAACCACGAATGAGTGCCAGATGAGAAATGAAATCTCCCCCACACCGCTCCGTAGACCTCTTCGGGAAACTTCTGGTGGAAATGGTCACTGCCTTTTCCTCCGAACTGCTGGCTTCCCTCTGACCATCCCTAAACTTCAGGTAAAGTTGCATACTGGCACCTCCCCTCCTCTTGTGTTTATAATTCTTCAGCTTATAATGGGAAAGCTGGACTCCTGGAACAGGAAGACCTGGCTGGCCATCCCCAGGGCCTGCCACCCCACAGCCCTTCCCTGGGAGAGGAAGAGGACAAGGGGAAAGTGGAGCTACTGATATCGGTTTTGATCCGGTTTCTCAGTACCACCATAATGTAATTGATTGATTGATTGATTAAGTCGGTATCTTTTTTAGCATCGACAAATGGTCTATGATTAAAAAGTATCTGGGGCTGGAGAGATGGCCTAGGCGGTTAAGAAGCTTGACTGCTCTTGCAGAGGACCCAGGTTCGATCCCAGCACCCACTGGCCAGCTGAGAACTGTCTTTAACTCCAGTTCCACGGGAATCTGACACCCTCTTCTGGCCTCTACGCCACATTGCCTCACAGTGCATACAGTACATGCAATATACAATAAAAGATAAATAAAAATAAATAAATAAATAAATATCTAAAAAAATATCTTTAAAAAAGTATCTAGAGTTTGAAGTTTTCCCCTCAAGTCTTTACAATGCCTATTCACGAGCAATTTTCTTATCAGATGCTTATAAATCAAATAAATACAGGTAATATGAGATTGGTGTTAATAACAACCTCTCACCATATGGCTAGATTTTTTTTTTAATTTATTTTTTATTTTTGTCTTTTTGAGACGGGTCTCCATGTAGCTCTGCCTGTCCTGGAACTCACTCTGTAGACCAGGCTACCTCGAACTCAAACAGAGATTCGCCTGCCTCTGCCTCACAAGTGCTGGGATTATAGGCATGGCCACCTCGCCTGGCTTTGGATCAACTCCAACATGGAGATAGCTGTTAATACTCCATTAAATTGTTAATGAGCATAGCTCTGCATTTAGCTTCTGAGAGTGCATGTCATTACTTGAGTAATGTTAATATAAAAATAAGATGATTTTTTC
Source organism: Rhizomys pruinosus (assembly GCA_009823505.1). Taxonomy (NCBI): domain Eukaryota; kingdom Metazoa; phylum Chordata; class Mammalia; order Rodentia; family Spalacidae; genus Rhizomys; species Rhizomys pruinosus. The sequence continues at coordinate 558,258 of VZQC01000045.1, forward strand.
CTTATAAAAGAAACCCTGAATTTGGAGGTAGAACTGATCCTCATGAAAAGTCCGTTTTTCTAATTACTTCTGTGCACAGACTATATGTAACTTTTTTGAGACCTCAACGTCCTCCTCTGTAAGCTGGTTCTCGCAGCTCCTATTTCCCAGTATTATTGGGAGAAGCAATTTAAGAACAGACGTGAGATGTCCAGGGTGATGGCACACAGCTCTGATCTCAACACAGAGGAGGCAGAGGCAGATGAATCTATGTGAGTTTAAGATCAGCATGGTCTACATATGGAGTTTCAGGCCGGCTAGGCCTGTCAAGTACACAGTGAGACCCTGTCTCAAAACACCACAACCACCACGGCCACCACCATACATGAGGGACCTGGCACAGGGAAGTGCTCACATGCCTCGTCTTTCCCATCCTGTGTCTCCAACCTGCTGTGTGGCTTTTGTCTTATAAGGCAGTATGTCAAAGTGCTACCCACTCCATCTGTACCCTAGACTGGCTGCAGAACAACTGTCCTCACTGTCTGTGTGGGTCCTCATCCAGGATTTTTCTGCCACAAGAGGACAGATTTCCCCAGCTGCACTGTGGAAATTATCCCAGCAGAGCAGAGGGGAGTTTGATTTCCCGTCACTGTCAGTGGTAGCACTGGTGATGGGAACCAGATGCCATCATGTTCTCAAATTGTCTGCCTCTCCTTGCTCTGCTTCCCACGGCTACGCATACAAAGAAGAGCTGCTCTCAGTTTCCCTGAGAGTGCTGAGCTTTGCTTTCTGAGAAATGAGCCAATCTGAGAAGTGCACCAATCTCTGATGACAGAAGGGACTGGATTCGGACAGATCCTAAGTCTGGATCTGAAATCTGACTTTATTTTTTTTTTGGGTCTTTTTGCGACAGGGTCTCCCTGTAGCCCCAACTGTCCTGGACCTCACTGTGTAGACCAGGCTGGCCTTGAACTCACAGAGATCCACCTGCCTCTGCCTCCCAAGTGCTGGGAAAAAAGGCTGTGCACCACACCTGGCCCAAGAAGTTCTGAGGCCTATGTGGGTGCTGGGAATCAAACTTGGGTCCTCTGCAAGAGTAGTTGGTGCTCTTAACCACTGAACCATTTCTCCAGCCCTTTGAGACAAGGCATCTTTTGATTATGACAGGAAGAAACTGTAACCATAGAAGCTGAAGGAAAAAGAAGATATCTAAAATATGTTTTTTTGTTGTTTGTTTTGTTTTTTGGTCTTTTCAAGACAGGGTCTCCCTGTAGCTCCAGCTATCCTGGAACTCCCTCGTAGACCTGCTTGAACTCACAAATATCTGCCTGTCTCTGCCTCTTGAGTGCTAGGATTAAAGGTGGTGAGCCATCCACGCCCAGCCAGATATGTAAAAATATGAAATGATACCTTTGGCCTCACTGTGATGTATAAAGATGTCAGTCATCTCTGCCTGGCATCCTGACAAAAATAACAAAGGCTGAGCAAAAGAAAAAGATTGTGGTGGTTAATCTTGATTATCAACTTGATAGGGTTTAAGATCACCCAGGAGGGAAACCTCCTGGCATGTCTATGAGGGCATTTCCAGAAAAGTTTAACTGAGGAGGGAATCCCCACCTTGGATGTGGTGGGACATTCCATGGGTTGGGGTCCCCAACTGAATAAAAAGAAGAGAGTAACTGGAGCCTTCTCTCTGCTTCCTGACAAAGACTCAGTGTGACTGGCCACCTGCCTCAATCTCCTCGAACCATATTTTCTCTGCATGATAGACTTTTTTAAAAATTTATTTTGTATGTGTATGAATGTACTGTCTGCATGCAGGTTTGTGCACCCGTGTCGTGCAATGCCGAAGAGGTCAGAAGAGGGCGTCAGATTCCCCTGGAACTGGAGTTAAAGATGGTTCTTAGCCGCCATGTGGGTGTAGGGATCAAACCCGGGTCCTCTGCAAGAGCAGTGCGCTCTTAACCGTAGGCCATCTCTCCAGCCCTATGATATAAGACTTCTTAAAACACAAGCCAAATAAACCTTTCTCTCCTTCAGTTGATTTTTTTGTCACCTATCAAAGAACTAACTAATATGTTAATTCTTTTTTATACTACACTTGATCTTTTTTTTATTTTATTTTTGTATGTGTATGAATGTACTGTCTGCATGTAGGTCTGTGCACCAGTGTCATGCAATGCTGTGGAGGTCAGAAGAGGGTGTTGGATTCCCTGGAACTGGAGCTAAAGATGGTTTTCAGCTGCCATGTGGCTGCTGGGGATCGAACCTGGGTCCTCTGCAAGAGCAGTTGGCACTCTTAACCACTAGGCCATCTCTCCAGCCCCACTACACTTGATCTTAACCAAAAGGCTGAGAAGCGATGCAATTCTTTTTTATTTATTTATTTTTTTCTCCCTGGCCTCAAATTCACTATGTAACCAAGAATGACCTTGAACCTCAGATCTTCTTGCCTTCACTCCTGAGGGCTGGGATTTCAGAAGTGCATCACCACACCTGGTTTATGCTGTGCTGGGGACTGAACCCAGGCACCTGTGCACACTAGGAAGGTGCTCTACCAATGAAGCCCATCCCCAGCCTCCCAACAAGCAATTCTTTAAAAATTTGTTTTTATTTTGTGTATGAGTATTATGCCTGCATGTATGTCATGCATGCCATAGAGGATGCACACATCTATATACATACACCTAATAAAAATAAATAATACATTATAATAAAAGCTTACATCAGAGACTAGAGACCAAGGACAAATCCCTGCATAGAAACAGTCCTAGTATGTTCTAAGGAGCATCTGGGACTTGTTTTGTTCAGGTATGGCAAGATCTACAGACGTGAAAATGACTGTCATGAAATTTATTCTATTCCTAGATTTCCCAGGAGTGAGATGCTCTGCTAACAACCCTCAGGGAAGCACTGAAGCCAGCCAGGAGGGAGGGAATAGGGAACAGAATATGCAAGAATCTTTATGATGGTTGAAGGAAATAATTTCAAAAAATTTAAATCTTTTCTATCAAAAGAAGGATCACAGGAATGCCACTTTTATAATGCTGTTCTGTAATCCTCTCCTTACCTTGTAAAACTTATGCTTCTGGGGCTAAGAGTTGGCTCATTAGTTAAAAGCTCTTGCAGAGGACCTGGTTCAATTCCCTGCACCCACATGATGGTTAATGACTGAGGCAGAGGCAGGTGGATCTTTGTGAGTTCAAGGCCAGCCTGGTCTACAGAGTGAGTTCCAGGAACAGCTGGGCTACAGGAGACCCTCTCTAGAAAAAAAAAAACATCCCCCCCAAAAAAAACAAAACAAAACAACAAAAAACAAAACTGACTGTAATTCCAGTTTCAGGAGCTGTATCGTTTTCTTCTGTCCTCCAAGGGTATTACATGACACAGGTGCACTTATATGTGTGCAGACAAAACACTAATACACATGGAAAAAAACTAAAAAAAAGAGAAAATAACCAAAAAAAGACTTTTTCTGCAAATGATCTGCTGCATTCTTGGAACTTGGGACCGTGATAGTCAGAGGGGCCAACCCCTTCCCCCTTCCCTTCATTTCCTTTCTATCAATTCTTTAAAACTAGCAACTGAAGAAGATTGTGAGGTTGAATCCCAACCAGTTGGGGAAAAGACATAGTACTCTTATATTAGGATAAAACCTATCATATTTCCTATTCATCGTGATTGCAACAGCTCTTTTGTAAAAAGTAAAAGCTGTCTTCCCAATGATGATTGGTGGGACCACACTTTGACAGGGACTGCTTAATTATGCATGCCTCTCCTGTCCTTTATTTAATACCAAACCTCATGTCAGGACCCCAAGATGGACTGAGGAGGATTCAGTGGAAGAGAATATTGAATAAGTGGGCCACAGGGCATTTGGGGCAGGGTATTATTTTTTTTTTTTAGACCGGTTTCCCTATAGCCCAGCTGGAACTCACTCTGTAGACCAGGCCTGCCTCTGCCTCCTGAGTACCACCAAGCCTGGCAGGATATTCTTTACACTATGGAGACACTCTTTGTATTGTGTATTGTATGGGTTTTGAAGATAAATTATGTCACAAGTAATGTCTCCATAATCCTAAAATCAATTATGGTCTTTTAGAATATATCAATATTGGCTCTTGAGTTGTAACAAAGAAAACACACCAATGCAATAGAAAAAGGATGACAGAAGCTAATTCATGGTAAATTTTTCTAATAACCTAAAATTTCTTTAAAATTTAAGGTGTATTAAAAAAAATGAACTGATTGACTAGTGAGATGCTTTGAGCAAGAGGCAGTGGCACATGCCTGTAGTCCCAGCACTCAAGAGGCAGAGTCAGGTGGATCTCTGTGAGATCAAGGTCAGCTTGTTCTGCATAGCAAGTTCCAGGCAAGCTGGGAATACAGGGAGATCCTGTCTCAAAATAAAGTTTAAATTTCATTCTTTTTCTTTTTTTTTTGGTCTTTTAGAGGCAGGGTCTCCGTGTAGCTCCAGATGTCCTGGAACTTGCTCTGTAGACCAGGCTGGACTTGAACTCACAGAGTTCGGCCTGCCTCTGCCTCCCGAGTGCTAGGATTAAAGGCTGGCACCACCATGCCTGGCTTTGATTCTTTAATTAATGAAATTAGCTAGGCTTGATAACTCATGCTTATAGTGCTAGCACATGGGAGACTGAGGCAGGAGGATTATTGTAAGTTCAAGGCCACTCACTATAAGCAGCTCTATATAGGCTTTTATCTGAATAGAAGTTTTTGCCAAGTGAATAGTCAGAAGTGATATTACTGGATCTTAGGTATGTGCATGTTTAACTTGATAAGAAATCACCAAGTGGGCTTCCAAACTAGTTGTACACCTCCAGAAAGTGTGAATCACAGCCCTAGTTACTCTGTGTTCTAGGCAGTGCTTGGTATTGCATAAGCACCTTTTATTCTTTTGTTATATCACATAATTTCTTTAATTCTTTCTCTTTTTTTTCGAGACATGGTCTCACTCTGTATTCTAGACTGGCCTACATTATATGTAACACAGGCTGGCCTTGAATTAGGATTCAATCACAAGACATCACTTGGATTTCATAGTCTCATATGAAGGGCATCTGTGAATTTGAGGTGCTGCATTTTAGAACTTAAATATGTAGGTCACTCCCCCTCGGTTCTCAACAAATTACTGCTATTTAAATTCTAAAGTTTTTTTCATCAAAAAAGAATAACTCTACTAAATCTTTATAAAAACCCTCTCTTAAAAACTTTATTTTTACTGTATGTGTATGAGTGTTATGCCTGCATATATGCATGTATTCCATGTGTGTGTCTGATACCTGAGGAGGCCAGAACAGGGCATCAGAGCTCCTGGAACTTGAGTTACAGACAATTATGAGCTGTCATGTGGACAATGAGAAAGGAGCCAGGCCCTTTGCAAGAGCAGCCAGTGCTCTTAACCACTGAGCCATCTCTCCAGCCCCTAAAAACAAAAACGCTCCTAGCTATGCATATGATGTGACAGATCATATAAAAAATAACTCTTATTCTTTGTTTTTTAATCTTTTCCTTTTTGTGGTGTTTTTGAGGCAGGGTCTCCCTTTTAGTACCAGCTGTCCTGGAGCTCACTCTGTAGACCAGGCTGGCCTTGAACTCACAGAGATCCACCCACCTCTACCTCCTGAGTGCTGGGATTAAAGGCGTGTGCCATCACGCCTGGCATTTCTAAAAAATAATTGTATTGGAGAGCTCTGCAATAAGAGTCTAGCTATCACATCTTTAAGCTTATTGTTGAATGTCAACTTTATGCCAATTATGAAATTATTAGCTAAGTTCTATAGTAATACAGTCAGCTTTTTGGATACAGACCCACCCAGAACAGCTATCAATTTGAAATGCAAAGTGCTAAATTTCAAGCAGAACCAGTGACTTTGCAGCTACATATCTACTAGATTTTCACTTGTTTATCTCAGTCGAGTTTTGTACAGGGCAAATTTGTTTCCATTTCCATAGCTTTTTTTGCGGGGAGACATCTAAAACATTTTTTGCTTGTGTAATGGCAAGGCCCTGCATGCTGTTGTTTTTGCTATGGCAATTTTTTTATTTATTTGTTTATTTTTTAAGGGATTCTACAATATAAGAGCACAGTTGTTTTCAGATCACATTGCCGTTGCTCAGTTTGCCATGCAATTAGGTAATTGGTGCTAGCATCCACAGATGAGGGATACCATTTGTTGTTTGTTTTTCTGGGACTGTGTTACTTTACTCAGCATGATATCTTCTAGCTCCAACCATTTACCTGCAAAGTTCATGATGTCATCTTACCGCTGCATAGAACTCCATTGTGTAGATGTACCACATTTTCTCTATCCACTTGTCAGTTGAGGGGCACTTGGGTTGGTTCCAGCTCCTTGCTATTGTGAAGAGAGCTGAAATAAACATGGCTGTGCATGTATCTCTGGGGTAAGATGAGTCTTGTGGGTACATAACCAGGAGTGCTATGGCTGGGTCAGGTGGCAAGTTCATTCCAAGTCTTCCAAGGGTTCTCCACACTGCTTTCCATAGTGGCTGTATGAATTTACATTCCCACCAGCAGTGGATGAGAGTTCCCTTTTCCCCACAACCTCTCCAGCACTTGGTGTCATTTGTTTTCTTGATCCTAGCCAGTCTTATTGGAGTAAGATGATATATTAAAGTGTTTTTAATTCACATTTCCTTAATTATTATCGACGTTGAACACTTCTTAAGATGTTTCTCAGCCATCTCTTATTTGTTTATTTTTTTAAGGAATTCTACAATACAAGAGCACAGTTGTTTTCAGATAACATTGACATTGCTCAGTTTGCCATACAATTAGGTAATTGGTGCATTTTTTTGAAGCGAGCCAAATTATTAAGCATAAGCAATGAATGTAAGTAACATTCATGTAAAACCAATTTGCAAGTATCTATGTCCAAATTTTGAACAACCCAAGGTTCCCATAGTCCAGTTGGAGAAGCTTGTATGCACAGGCATGTTGATCAAATAAGAGTCCAATCTATATTGCCGTAGTCTCATGATTCACCCCAATCTCTCCGAAGCCCTTACATTCTACCACGCCTCCTCTTCTGCAAGTTGTTCCTTAGGCTTTGGGAAAGGGGCACAAGTGGGTGAGAAGCAAAACAGTCTATTTTCTCTGGAGATGTCATTTTGGACTCTAGTCTGTTCAGGTTGTTTTCCGTTGATGGGTTGACAGCTTATCCAGGGGTACCTTTTTAATCCTACTAACAAAGCACAAGCAGTTAGAGGTACAGGCATTTAAACAGTACTAATTATTATGGTAAGCTAAGATGTGAGCATAGACACAGATGTTTGGATGGTATGCTAATCCACAAACTGTGGTTTCTCTATAAAGGGTGACAAGTTCTTATTGTGGCTTATAACATCTCCTAACTACTAGAGGATATAACCTTGTGGCATCTGCTGTGAATTATTCCTCCAAGGAGAGAGCTAATAGCCAATTAGATTTGGGGTATATGTAGACACATGGCTGCCACTGTTGCACAGTATCTCCAGGCAGTTAAGGTGTAGCTGATACTGACAGAGGAGTCTTGCTTGACTCAAGGAGACCAATATTTTGCTTTATTGCTTTAATGGTCTTTGGTAACGCTCTCTGGCATTTCAGAGATCAATTGTACATTAGCAAGTGACATCTCAAAACATTTTTTTATGCTTACACCAGGTCTTTAACAACAGGGACTTACTGCTTTTCTCCTTGCATATATCCCACTTATAGGCAAAAGGCCTTTATAATTTGGGGGGCTTGGATCCCCTAGCCAACATCTCCTAGGAAGAATAATCCATTGCTGATATCAGAGCTCTCCTGTATTAAACTTCCTCTTTTTTTTTAAAATTAGTACTCCTTTAATTTCCTTTCCTTGCCTTATTGCCCTAGCAAGTGTTTCAAGCACTATATTGAAGAGGAGTGGTGACAGGGGGCAGCCTTGCTGAGTTCCTACCTTTAAAGGGAATGCTTCTGTCATTTCCCCATTTAGGATGATATTGGCTGTGGGTTTCCTGTATATGGCTTTGAATACATTGAGTAATGATCCCTCAATCCAATTTCCTCTAGGACTTTAAGCATGAGGGGATGCTGGATTTTGTCAAAGGCTTTTTCTGCATCAATTGAGATGATTGTGTGGTTTTTGTCTTTCAGTCCATTTATATGCTTGATGATATTTATTGATTTTCATATGTCGAACCATCCCTGCATCTCTGGTATGAATCCAACTTGGTCATGATGGATGATCTTCTTGATGTCGGTCTGTATGTGATTTGCAAGTATCCTGTTTAGAATTTTGGCATCTGTGTTCATTAGGGAGATGGGTCTATAGTTCTCCTTTTTGGTTGTATCTTTGCCTGGTTTTGGTAATAGAGTGATGCTGGCTTCATAGAAGGAATTTGGGAGAATTCCCTCTGTATCCTTCTAAACAATTTGAGTAATAATGGTTGTAAGTCTTTTTGAAATGTTTTATAGAATTCTGCCGTGAAACCATCTGGGCCTGGGCTTTTTTTAGTTGGGCGGTTTCTTATTACAAATCAATTTCTTCATAAATTATGGGTCTGTATAAGCTGTGGATCTCTTCTTGGTTGAGCTTTGGTGATTCCCAGGATTTCAGATATTCATCCATTTCTTTTTTTTAATTTTTTATTTATTTTTCTCTATATGTATGAATGTACTGTCTGCATGCAGGTCTGTGCACCCATGTTGTGCAATGCCGTGGAGGTCAGAAGAGTGTGTCGGATTCCCCTGGAAATGGGTTCTCCTGGAATTGGAGTTTCAGACGGTTCTCAGCCACCATGTGGGTGCTGGGGATCAAACCCGGGTCCTCTGCAAGAGCAGTCAGTGCTCTTAACTGCTAGGCCATCTCTCCAGCCCCTCATCCATTTCTTGTAGGTTTTCATTTTTTATTTATTTTTTTATTTTTTAAAATTTATTTATTTATGTATGTGTATGAATGTATTGTCTGCATGCAAGTTTGTGAACCCGTTTCGTGCAATGCCGTGGAGGTCAGAAGAGTGTGTCGGATTCCCCTGGAACTGGAGTTCTCCTGGAATTGGAGTTTCAGACAGTTCTTGGCCGCCATGTGGTTGCTGGGGATTGAACCCGGATCCTCTGCAAGAGTGGTCAGCGCTCTTAACCGCTAGGCCATCTCTCCAGCCCTCTTCTAGGTTTTCAAACTTGGTAGGGTATAGGTTTTTGAAGTATTCCTGTATGATTTTCTGCATCTTTTCATTGTCTTTTGTGATATTTCCCCTTTCATCATGGATTGTATTGATTTGGAGTTGTTCCTTCTTTCTTTTGGTTAACTGGGCTAGAGGTCTATCTTGTTTATTCTCTCAAAGAAACAACCTTTTGATTCATTGATTTTTTTGTATTGTTTTCTTTGTTTCTATTTCATTGATTTCTGCTCTGATTTTTGTTATTTCTTCCTGTCTGTTGCATTTAGGGTTCATCTGTTGTTGTCTCTCAAGCATTTTTAGCTGCAGTGCTAGAGGTTTCACTTGTGCTCTTTCTGTTTTTCTAATGTAGGCACCCAGGGCTATAAACTTACCACCTAGGGCTGCTTTTAAAGTATCCCATAGGTTTTGTTATGTTGTATTATCATTGTCATTCAGTTCCAGGAATGCTTTTATTCCTTTTTTTATCTCTACCTTGACCCATTCATTATTCAGGAGTGTGTTGTTTAGTCTCCATGTGTTCTTGTAGATTGTAAGGCTTATCCTGGTTTGATTATTGCATTGTGGTCTGATAGAATGTGTGAAATTATTTCAATCTTTTTGTATTTGTGGAGGTTTCTTCCGTGTCCCAGTATGTGGTCAATTTTGGAGAATGTTCCGTGGGGTTCTGAGTAGAAAGTGTATTCTCTGGTATTAGGGTGGAATATTCGGTAGATGTGTTTGAGGTCCTTTTGGTGTATCGTATCATTCAGTTCAGATGTCTCTCTGTTTACTCTTTGTCTGGTTGACCTGTCTCAAGGGCTCAGTGGGGTATTGAAGTTCCCTACTATGAGTGTACTGGGGTTGATCTGTGCCTTGTGGTCCTGGAGAATTGTTTTTATAAAGTTTGGTGCACCAGAGTTTAGTGCATATATATTCATAAGTGTGAAATCTTCATGGTGAATTGTTCCTTTGATAAAAATGTAATGGCCTTCTTTGTCTCTTCTGATTTCTTTTACTTTGAAGTCTATTTTGTCTGATATTAAGATAGCAACACCTGATTTCTTTTTGGTACCATTTGCTTGGAATATTTTTTTCCATCCTTTCACTTTAAGGTGGTGCCTATCTTTGAAGGTAAGATGCATTTCAGGTAAGATGCGTTTCTTGTAGACAGCATATAGATGGGTTCTGTTTCCTAATCCAATCTCCCAATCTATGTCTTTTGATTGGGGAGTTTAGTCCATTAATATTTAAGGTTATAAATGATAGGTTTGTGTTGCTTCCTTTCATCTTATTATCCATTTGTGGTTTTGGTCTAGGTTTCTATTTTTTTTTTATTTTATTTATTTATTTTATGTGTATGAATGTACTGTCTGCATGTAGGTTTGTGCACCCATGCTGTGCAATGCCGCAGAGGTCAGAAGAGGGCGTTGGATTCCCCTGGAACTGGAGTTCTTCTGGAATTGGAGTTACGGATGGTTCTCAGCCACCACGTGGGTGCTGGGGATCGAACCCGGGTCCTCTGCAAGAGCAGTCGGTGCTCTTAACTGCTAGGCCATCTCTCCAGCCCCTAGGTTTCTATTTCTGCAGTTATGCTTTTATTTCTCTTTCTAGGTGCCTGGAAATAGTTGCTCCTTTCTTCTGACCTTTGAATTGCTTCAAGTATTCTCTGAAGGGTTGGTTTTCTGGACTTGTATTCTTTCATCTTGTTTGTGTCATGGAAGACTTTTCTCTCCTTCAACTAGAATTGACATTTTTGCTGCGTATAGTAACCTGGGTTGGCATCTATAGTTCTTTAACACTGGGAATGCTTTGCTCCACGTTCTTCTTGCTTTCATAGTTTGCACTGAGAAGTCAGTTGTAATTCTGATAGGTTTCCCCTTATATGTAACTTGTTTTTCTCTTGTGGTTTTCAGAATTTTGTCTTTGTTTTGGGTATCTAGCATTTTAACTATGATATGGCATGGAGCATTTCTTTTCTAATCTTATCTGTTTGGAGTTCTATGTGCTTCTTGTATTTATATTGATTTGTCTTTATTTTAGTTTTGGGAAATTTTCATCTATTATTTTGTTGAAGATCTGATCAATACCATTTTCTTGGGATTCTTCTCCTTCCTCTCTTCCTATGATGTGGAGGTTTGATCTTTTCATAGTGTCCCACAGTTCCTGGTTGTTCCACTTTCATGTATTTTTAAATTTTTCATAATCTTTTCTTGAGGCTTTTAGTTGTTTTGTGTTATCTTCCAGGTCTGATATTCTTTGTTCTGCTTCCTCCATTCTACTTCTGAGGCTTTTTACATTCCTTTCCTCTTGATTGGATGAGTGTTTGATTTCCTTTTTCATTTTGTATTCTGATTTCTTTAGGATTTCCACTTCCTGTTGGAGCTTCTCAATCTCTTCCTGTAGCTCTTTGCTTCACTGGTTGGTTTCCTTATCTTTTTCAACATGGGATCTTTTCAGTGTTTCCACTTCCTTCCAGAGTTTGTCATTCTCTCTCTCTAGGTACTTCTTGAGTTTTTCATTCTATCTCCTAAGTTCTCTGACTTATTCTTTATAGTCTTTGATTTCTTTGAGAATGTTCACAATTGTACTTCTAATATCTGCGTCCTGGGCCATCCCCAGGGGGATCCCACTGTAGGAATCTTCCACAGGGTTGGTAGAGCTTGGTATGGAATTATCCTGCACCTTTCCCATGTTGTCTCTTCTTTGTGTCCCTGGCACGTGGATTTCTCTTTGCCTGTATTCCAATGCGAATCCCAAATGCCTCTTTACTGTGTTGAAGGCTTGCTTTGCTTGCCTCCTTCAGATGCCTTCATTGTTTGTTTGGTTGATTTGTTTGTTTTTCTCCTTTTCTCCTTGCTTATGGAGTGTTGACTTGTCTAAGTTTTAGGCTTTCTATTGGAAGTCTAACTCACTCTTCCCTTTCTGTTCTGAAGGTTCTCCAAAGAATCCACTTGGACACTCCTTCCACAATCCCAGTTGGTGGGGGTAGGGGGATGATATTCCTTTTTGCTTCAGGTGGTCCTGAGAAATCCCCAATCTCAAGTCTCACAGTGGCAACAGGCCCCACCTTTTATACCAGCTAGGAGGACAACTCTGCCCCCACAGCCACACAAGACAATTGAATCAAACCAAAGATGATTGAATCAAACCACACAATCTGCCTGGCTGAAGCACCCAGCTTCAGGTGTTCCTGGGAAGTCCCTGATCTAAGCTCTGTGCACTCTCAAATAGTGTTTCTAGGTGTTATATCTCTTGAACGTTTTGGGGGTTGGTCTGTTGGTTTTTGGCTTGTTTCTATTATAAGATTGATTCTTAGAAAAAAAAGATTGATTCTTAAGTGTGAAATGAAAGTAAATAAATTTTAGACTATCTTTTCTAGTATTGGGAGTGTGGCTCAGTGGTACAGGGTGTGCCTAGATTTATTTAATCCCCAGTATAAAAATAAAGTAAACATGGGGCTGGAGAGATGGCCTAGCAGTTAAGAGCACTGACTGCTCTTACAGAGGACCCAGGTTTGATCCCTAGCACCCACATGGAAGCTGAGAACTGTCCTTAACTCCACTTCCAGGGGAACCCGTCACCCTCTTCTGACCTCTGAGACATTGCATGACATGGGTGCACAAACCTACATGCAGACAGTACATTCATACAGATAAAAAAAATTTAAAAAATCAAATAAACAAAAGCCACCCCTCCCCCCAATTCTCTTTGTTTCTTTTTACCTTTGAGATTTCCCAGAAGGCTCCTTGGAAACTAGGAAGACTTGTTCTTTCCTCGTATAAAAAGACATGTGCCAGAAACAATTAGTATTATTTGATATATTACTGTTAGAGTTTTACAGGTTGGGTTGCAAATCAAAAGAAGTGTATGGACTTTTCTAGATTGGACTTTGTGGGTGAAATGATTAGATATTTCACAACTGTAGGCTCTATAGGAAGTTCTTAAAGATTCGTGAGTGCTTCTCTGGCCTCCATCTGCACTCTCTCATAACAGTGCTCTCTCTGTCTGTCTCTGTCTCTCTGTCTCTCTGTCTCTCTCTCTCTCTCTCTCTCTCTCTCTCTCTGTCTCTGTCTCTCTCTCTGTCTCAATGAAGCTCCTCTCCAGGTTTTAAAGGGAAGCTTTGCCTTCCCTTTAGGGCCCTGTTATGGGTGTTCTATAGATTGTGTCATTTTCTGTCTAATAGATTTTCTCCCTTTCACTTCCAGACCCAGTCATGGCCTCTCTCTCTTTTAAAAAAATTTATTTATTTTTTATGTGTATGAATGTACTGTCTGCATGTAGGTCTGTGCACCTGTGTCGTGCAATGCCTCGGAGGTCAGAAGAAGGCATCAGATTCCCCTGGAACTGGAGTTAAAGACGGTTCTCAGCCACCATGTGGGTGCTGGGGATCAAACCTGGGTCCTCTGCAAGAGCAGTTGGCACTCTTAACTGCTAGGCCATCTCTCCAGCCCCAAGGCCCTTTCTCTTAATAAACCTCATTCCTTTTTTGTAAATATATGTTTTATTGTTATTAAACTTTTTCTGTACATCATACATCATTTCTCAATCCAATTTAGAGTCATTTCCTTTTCCATGCCCCCTCCACCCTATAAACCTCATTTCTAAAGGGAATTATGTATCAGTTTTGTTTTTATTACACTTAGCAATACCACTATTTGACAATCTATGCACTATTTTGGCTAGAACCAGATTGAGTCACCCTTGGTGACTAGTATTTGATCTGATGTAGAAGCCTATGGAGTACTATCCAGAAGATGGTCAGGAGGATCTTGTGTTCTAATTTCATTTAGTAACTGTGATAAAATAACCTGACAAAAGCATAAGAAATGCTGTATAAAAATTTTTAATAACAATAAAATATATACAAAGAAAATAACTTGACAAAAGCAACTTAGGGGAGAAAGGGCTTATTTTCGCTTATAATCTGAAGTCCATTGCTATGGAGACGTCAAGGAGGCAGGAGCTTGAACAGCTGGTCACAGCCACAGTCAGGAGCAGAGATGGCACAAGCATGCTGAGCATGCAGCTGGCTTCCCCTATGCTCACACAGTCCAGGCCTCAAAACAAGGAAGGGTGCTGCCCACTTCGACTGTGTCTTCTCACATTCATGAAGCAATGAAGGCAATGCTCTACTCCCCAGTGGATGAACCCACAATCCAAACTGATCTTGACAGTCCCTCACTCAGATTCTCTTCCCAGGTGAGTCTAGGTTGTAGCAAGTTGACAGTTAAAAGCCAACGATCACCCATGATAAATTAATACCTACTATTAATATTATAAATCACAGCACCCACTGGTTTGTCCTCTATGAAAAAGAGATCTGCTGAAGTAGGAGACTCTTCTGGACCCAAATTAGGAACTGAAGCCCTACCTAGAGGATTTTTGCATTTTTTCTTTCATTCTCAAGACCCTTCATTTCATACTTTACAAGACCTCTAGATATCAGGGTGACTTGTATCCCTTGACTGAGAATATCAGGGAACTTAGAGAATGCCACAGCTATCATTTGGGCATTGATTCAACAAAGGCCCATGTGTCAAAAGCTTGGTCCCCAGCTCATGGCACTGTCGGAAGGTCTTTTTTTTTCCCCACCAATGTTTTATTGAAGCTCTGTGCATTTCATATAAAATTACATTACAAATCAAATCTAGACCCGTGCTCCCCCTCATGCATTCTGCCAAACATGTTTTTCATCTTTTTCTCAGTCTCTCTCAAAATTCTTGATGCAGAAGTTCACCATTTCAATTAGTTCTTTGACACAGTCTTTTCTGTTGTTGTTGTTGTTGTTATTCCTTCCAATATGCATCACTCCAAAATATGCACATATGCATGCCACATATATCATAGGTTTTAGCATCTTCAGCTTATGATTTTTTTATTAGGCTGAAAGATGTCATGTTTGAAGTCTCCTCCTTGGCAAACCCAAACCACCATCAGTTCTGCCCTTGTGTTCCACACGGGGGTTTTCCCTTCCCATGGTCACCAAATGAGGTTCAGTAAGTACCGCATCCTGTCTTGACTTCCTTGTATTGTCTCCCTGATACAGCCTGGGTAGTCCAACAATGGCAGTCTATACTCTGAAGAAGTAGGAAACCCCAGTAGTAGCTCAGTCCACAAGATTGTCTCAACAGTCCCCATCTGGCACTGAAGATTTGAGGATTCTTAGAAGACATGAGTCTTCAGTCCATATTGCAAGGTTAAAAGCTGTGTCTTCTCACATCTTTGAAGGATGGCAAAAGCAGTGGCAGCCACAGGGTAGGCACTTGCCAGTAAGACAGGCAATAACACTGTGTCTTTTTTTTTTTTTTTTCTTTCTTTTTGTCTTTTTACTAGATCTCAAGTTTATTACCTGAAGTACAATTTTCTCAGGACTTCTATTTATTATTTCTGGTTTATTTCCTTTTGGGATGTTTAAGGTCACAACTTACCAGATTAACCAAGGTTTTGTTTTCTCAAGGTCAGTTGAGGATCTGGTCTCAAGGGTCACTCAGGGTGGTTTTTTTTTTTTTTTTTTTTTTGCTCCTTTGGCTTTTCATTCCACTCAAGGACAAGTGACAAGACTGGTGACTCACATTTACAGGGACATTTTAAGAGATGCCTCCATGCATAGTCCCCTGAAGGTCTTTTTTTAACTTGTTACATGTAGTGTGTGTGTGTGTGGTGTGTGTGTGTTGTGTGTGTGTATGTGGTGTGTGTGTGTGTACATATGTAGGTATTGTCTACAGGTCCACTCCACTCAAGAAACAAAGACAAAGTCCAGGTCTTGCTAGACCAAGCTTCCCTTTGAAGCAGGAACAGACTTTCTTATTTATTTATTTATTATTTATTTATTTATTTATTTATTTATTGGTCTTTTTGAGACAGGATCTTCCCTGTATCCTGAGCGCCCCAAAATATACCCACTCAACTATTGTTCCGCCCTGGATTCATGTTGCTTGGTCACAAAAGTGGTTGATTCAAGCCATTCTCACCTAGGGCAGAGTCACGGTAAGAAGGACAGGCAGGTAATTAAAAACAATGCAGCCACAAGTGGCCTGCCTCTACCTACAAGAGGCCCATTTCTGAATAGATACAAGAGACATTAAGAGGCACCTCAGAGCTATCGCTGTATCCCACCATAATCTAAGGGTTTCACTTATAAAATTCTGTGGAGAGATGTCGGATNTGTTTTTTTTTTTTTTTTTGCTCCTTTTGGCTTTTCATTCCACTCAAGGACAAGTGACAAGACTGGTGACTCACATTTACAGGACATTTTAAGAGATGCCTCCATGCATAGTCCCCTGAAGGTCTTTTTTAACTTGTTACATGTAGTGTGTGTGTGTGTGTGTGTGTGTGTGTGTTTGTGTGTGTGTATGTGTGTGTGTGTGTGTACATATGTAGTGTTTGTCTACAGGTTCCATCCACTCAAGAACAAAGGACAAAGTCAGGTCTTGCTAGACCAAGCTTCCCTTTTTGAAGCAGGAACAGACTTTCTTATTTATTTATTTATTTATTTATTTATTTATTTATTTATTTATTGGTCTTTTTGAGACAGGATCTCCCTGTAGCCCCAGCTGTCCTGAAACTCACTCTGTAGACCAGGCTGGCCTTGAACTCACAAAGATCCGCCTGCCTCTGCCTCCTGAGCCCTAGGATTAAAGGCGTGCACCACCATACCCAGCTTATTATTATTTTTTTTTTTCATCTTTTTGAGACAGGGTTTCCCTGTAGCCGAGGCTGTCCTGGAACACACTCTGTAGATCAGGCTGGCCTTGAACTCACAAAGATCCACCTGCCTCTGCCTCCCAAGTGCTAGGATTAAAGGCATGCACCACCACGCCCCGCTCAGACTTTCCTCTTTATAGACTGGGCACTGGCTGAAGTCCCATTAGTGGATCTCCAAGACCTCCCTGCTCAGGAAGACTGGTGACTCACATTTACAGGACATTTCAAGAGATGCCTCCATGCATAGTCCCCTGAAGGTCTTTTTTAACTTGTTACATGTAGTGTATGTGTGTGTGTGTGTGTGTGTGTGTGTGGTATGTGTGCGTGTGTGTGTGTGTGTGTGTGTACATATGTAGTGTTTGTCTATAGGTGAAAAGACAGTATGGTTCACTCCTTCTACCATGTGAGTTTCAAGGATCCAACCCAGGACATTGGACTTGGGGGCAAATGCCTTTACCCACTGAGCATTTTGCACAGCCCCAGTGGTGGCATCCTTGTCTGGTGGGGACTGTTACGAGGTCTGTAGATAATTCGGGTGTCACCTTGAAGGGAGCAGCAGCCCACACTCCCCCTCTCTCTCTTACTTTCATAGCATAAGTTTTTGCCGTGATGCTGCTTTGACACAGGCCTGAGAGCAGCAGGGTCACCTGATCATGGGCTGGAAGCTCTGAACTTGTGAGTCACAGTAAATCTTTTCTCAAAAAGGTGTGTTGAAGCGGGCGTGGTGGCGCACGCCTTTAATCCCAGCACTTGGGAGGCAGAGGCAGGCAGATCTCTTTGAGTTCAAGGCCAGCCCAGTCCAGGCAAGCTGAGACTAAAAGGGAGACCCTGTCTCAAAAAATACCAAAAAAAAAAACAAAAACAAAAAAAGGCATGGTGGCACACACCTTTAATCCCAGCACTCGGGAGGCAGAGGCAGGTGGATCTCTGTGAGTTCAAGGCCAGCCTGGTCTACATAGTGAGTTCTAGGACAGCTGGGGCTGCAGGGAGACCCTGTCTGTCTCAAAAAGACAAAAAAAAAAGTTCATTATCTGGCCAGGCATAGTGGTGCATGTCTTTAATTTCAGCATTCAGGAAGCAGAGGCAGGTGGATCTCTGTGAGATTAAGGCTGGTATTTCTTTTTATAGTAACATGAATTTGAGTAAAAATGACTTAGGTAAACACTCTTTTTTTTAAATAAAGAATGAATGGTGGACTAAAGAAAAGATTACGGAAATATAAAAATAGGGTGATAAATTATATTTGTGATGGAAATTATAGTTGTGATGGTTGGAAATGTTTCACAAAAAGTTTATGAGGCAGATTAACAAGAGAAAAAAGATTTAATGACATGTATGGACAGGAGTTCACAAAGCCATGACTCAGGAAGGTAATTAGAATTGGGGGCTTAAAGGGTTTTCTTAAAGGGTGACAAAATATTGAGAGGAGGCTGAGTAAAATGAAGGACAGTAGCAGAAAGTTACAGTAGTTGATTAGGAAATGCATGGTAAGCCGAGTGTGGTGGTGCACACCTTTAATCCTAGCACTTGGGAGGCAGAAGCAGCGGATCTCTGTGAGTTCAAGACCAGCCTGGTCTACAGAGTGAGTTCCATGACAGCTGAGGCTACAGGGAGACCCTGTCTTGAAAAGACCAACCCCCAAGAAAGGAAAAGCATGGTAAATAAGGCTATTTAACAAGGTTTGTTATACAGGTAAGAGAATTTTTAGGTGCTAAAAATTGTCTCCAGGATAGCTATCTACTTGATACAGGACAGGGAGACATCTCAACTAAGGAAAATATATGTTCTGCTTTTTGTAGATTGAAATGAGAGGCAGGGGGCAGAGAACTACAATAGTTCCCCTTATAAAAGACTTCCAATGGATGCACAAATCCACAGCAATACCAAATCCTGCATGTGCTATGTTTTAGCCTATATGTCTGAAGCACTACCACGTAGTACCACATTCAATCTGTCCTTTGGTGTTTACTCACCAGTATATATTGTGAATCACAACTCTTTTTTTTTTCATTGTCTCCCCATTCACAATACAGACCAGGCACAGTGGCCTAGGCTGAGGTGTACATGGGGTAGGTTTGCTCTGCCTCCTCTTTCTATACAACAGTCAATGTAGAAACACAGCCTGTGGTAAGCACCAGGAGGCCAGAATCACAACTCTTTTGTCTTATGTATAATAAGGATGATTTGAACACAAGCAGTATGATACTGAGACAACTGATCTTATAACAGACAGCTGCTAGGGGACCCAACAGGCAAGTAGCATATGCAGCTTAGACACACCAGACAAAGGAGTAATTCAAGTTCTGGGGATGATGGAATGGGACACTGCAGTGTCTCCTCATGCTACTCAGAATAGCATGTCATTTAAACATTATTTCTAGAACTTCCCCCTTCATATGTTTAGACTGAAACTTAGGGCATCATAAATTTTTCCTGTAAGCAATTTCTATCACAATATGTATCCCCAATCAAACAAAAATTCATAGAGACTGTGAAGAACAAGCCAGAATTTGTCCTTCAGTCTTTCTCAAACAGAAAACAAGCTGCATTTTATTTATTTTATAGTCAGCTTTAAAGGCAGTCCACTTAAATTATAACTTAGTAACCAGAAAGACAGCTGGCTTGCTAAGAAGAATTAGAAGCTCAGCATGTGTTCCCTTAAAAGTGAAAGGCACACATGGTGGTGCATGCCTTTAATCCTAGCACTGGGAGGCAGAGGCAAGGGGATCTTTGTGAGTTCAAGGCCAGCCTGGTCTACAGAGTGAGTTCCAGGACAGCTGGGGCTACAGGGAGACCCTGTCTCGAAAAGACCAAAAAAAAAAAGAAAAAAAAATTTCTTAGGTTTCCTAATTTAAGAAGATGGGAAATGTGCTAGGGCTGTTGCTCAGCCTATGAGACTCAAAGTTCAATCCCAGCACTGGGGAAGTGGTGGGAATGGATGTCCACTAATGTGACACTTTTCTTCAAACAGGATTCGAGAGCTCACCTCCTCCAGGATTGGGCTCCTCACCCGCATCAGTGGGCAGGTGGTACGCACTCATCCGGTTCACCCCGAGCTTGTCAGTGGAACTTTCCTATGCCTGGACTGTCAGACAGTGATCAGAGACGTAGAACAGCAGTTCAAATATACACAGCCAAACATCTGCCGAAATCCAGTGTGTGCCAACAGGAGGAGGTTCTTGCTGGACACAAATAAATCAAGATTTGTTGATTTTCAAAAGGTATACATACAAAATCATTTAATGTATACGTTAGATCAGGTTTACTGCTAACAGTTCATTTCTTGGCCCTTACAAAAACTTGTTCAGATCTTAAATTCAGTTTGTAAAAATTTATGTAAATATTTGAAGTTTTCTCCCTTTCCATTAAGTTCATTTTATACATTATCTTCNAAACCTACTCCAGGGTTTGGTTCACCAGGATAGATGTGTACAGTTGCCAAACTGAGGATCAATCCAGCCATCCCATTGGCCATTAAAAGAGATGCCCCCGGGGAATATGTGCCTGGCTCAGTTTGTACTGGCTTTCAGAGAACTCCAGTGATGGCACAGAGAGCTAACTAGGTATTGTGGGAAAGCTGTCTGACCAGTGGCTTCCTGCTTGGTGTTGATTATAAGGGGAGCCCTGAGATGATGTCAGATTTTTTAGAGAGGTGTGTCATCAAGAACATTCCTGTGGTTTGGTAGAGAAAGAAAATAAAGGCTTAAGCCAATTAGGATATGGCAAGTAGATGAATCAGCATTATGTTTTTAATTGAACTTGAACAAATAGTGACTGCCTGGTGAAGAGGAATGGCTATGGTCTAGTGGAGGGAGCACCCGCCCAGGCGTCATTCCAGTTCTGGGGGATGGAATGGGACACCTGCAGTGTCTCTCTCATGCTACTCAAGAGCGCATGTCATTTAAACATTATTTCTGACTTCCCCCTTCATATGTTAGACTAAACTTAGGGCATCATAAATTTTTCCTGTAAGCAATTTCTATCACAATTGTTCCCCAATCAAACAAAAATTCATAGAGACTGTGAAGAACAAGCCAGAATTTGTCTTCAGTCTTTCTCAAACAGAAACAAGCTGCTTTTTTATTTATTTATAGTCAGCTTTAAAGGCAGTCCACTTAATTATAACTTAGTAACGGAAAGAAGTGGCTTGCTAAGAAGAATTAGAAGCTCAGCATGTGTTCCCTTAAAAGTGAAAGGCACACATGGTGGTGCATGCCTTTAATCCTAGCACTGGGAGGCAGAGGCAAGGGGATCTTTGTGAGTTCAAGGCCAGCCTGGTCTACAGAGTGAGCTCCAGGACAGCTGGGGCTACAGGGAGACCCTGTCTCGAAAAGACCAAAAAAAAAAAAAGTGAATGGCCTCCTAATATTTATGCAGCTAAATTTGTGGAAGACTTTACAGGGCAAAAAGCAGGCAGAGGACCTGGAGGAACAAGTGGGCCCAGCTTTCCCTCCAACTCAGTAGTCTTAACTATTTAGTTGTTTACCAAATGAAACAAAAGACAAAGAGTTCTGATCCTTCTTTTTAACCAGTGGGGTAGCAAAATGTAATTATTTTCCAAAAAAAAAGAACTTTATATTCTCAGACTTTATCTTTTCCTTATCACATATACGTTGCAAAATAGAATACAAACCCCACAGAATGTTGCAAGAACAGAACACAAACCCCACAGAATGCTGCAAGAACAGAACACAAACCCCACAGAATGCTGCAAGAACAGAACACAAACCCCACAGAATGCTGCTTTTTGTCTTGTCCTCCTTTTGGCTTCCTGAGGCTCTCCAGCTTCAGGGACTCACAGAAAAGCTGTAATCACACTCACCCAGGAAGCTCTCTGAGCACCCAGTGCTGCTAGAGTGTTAGATTAAAGGGTGCCCCCTGGAGGGAGGTCACACCTGCATCTTGCTGCCCTATTTCTGGTTTAGTTCATGTTCACAGCTTCCCAAGGCTAGCTCAAAGTGTTTCTAACTCTGGGAGTGTCTCCTCACACTCAAGGCTGAGCAACAGGCCCTCTCTGCCTGTCACAATACCTCCTCCCCAGTTAAAACTTCACTTCCCAGAAAGGGCTCATGCTTGGTATTGAGTAAAAAGGAGAAAGAGAGAAGGAAAATAAAAAGAGAATGCGAGGTAAGTGGCTGGAGTGCAGGACTATGGGAGTGAGCCCAGCATTCCCTGCGCACTCCCCAGGAGTCAGTCATCCATTCTCATCTGTGCTTGAAGAGCGGCTCCAGGAGTAGCTCTCTCACTGCACCATGTACAATGAGGACAGGAAGAAGGCAAATGGCTGCCTCCAGACAGTCTCTTTTGGCAGCACTGTGGGAACCCTCAGATGGGACCCTGGCTCATTACTTTATTCAAGAAAGTTCTAAGTCCCCAGTCTGTGATACTTTTCTGAGACACTGGGAAAGTCCTAAGTTCAGAACTCTATACCTTGACCAACAGACAGGCAGGGGTGGTGGACTGAGGAATGGGATTGCTAAAGAAAGCGAGCTCTAACCAAGACAGCAAGAGGCTAGGAGACCTAGGAGAGCTCTGAGGATCATGCAGATCTAAGATCACCTCCAGCAAGATCATTAATCTGGGCTCTGTGTGACCCTTTGTAGAACTCATGTTCAATTCCCACAGTAGCCCTGCAGGGCAGTGATGACTACCCTCATCCCATCAGCTGGCAAGAGGCTGAATAGGCACCCCAATGTTATTCAGCACGTGTCAGGCTTTGGATTCAAATGTAGGACCCCTCTATGCCTCTTGATACTGCTTCTCCATCCCCGCCATGCCAAAGACCCTGTAGGTAGGACCCATAAAGATGAGGGTGAAGACTTTACCTTCCTCCTCCAGGCTCTTTAGATGGCGGCTCATGGTCAGCAGAATCTTAAGGACTTCACACTGGTTCACATCCTCACATACCTCCACCTCAGAGTGCTTTCATACTATCATGGTGGTTGGCCTCTTCCTGGATCCTGACAGTAAGTAGCTAGGGCTCCTTGGTTTGAGGTTGAATGTGTGAATGTGGAGGTAGGTTATGTTGGGAGCAAGAAAGGGAAGGAAGCAGCGAGTTCATAGCACATCAATCCATCCACACACTCTTCCTCTCTGGTTTCTCTGTCAAGGGCTGTGTGGCCTCATGTTTCAGGCATCACTTATACATGAGGGGCTTTGAAGTGCCAGGAGCTGCAGGCTCATCTCCTGACAATGATATCACTTTTATTCTAGCCCAGGGAGGTGTGAGCTGCACCTTAGTGCTCTTTCCCAGTATCCTTGGTCCCTGATTGGGACCAAACACCAGAGAAATTACAGAGTTTGTGTAAGTTATCACCTGGGATTTTGTTTAAAATGCAGGTTCTCAGGATCAACATTGGAATCTCCTTTCTGTCCTCACCCCAGCCCTCTGGTGCTCAGCAACCAACTCTGTGCACTCTTGGGTCCTAGGAATCTACACTCTGGACCTGAGCCCATACTGATGAATATCCCTACTGAAGCCACCTCTCACTCACTGAGCAGCTTTCGCTAGTGCTGCCTGCCTTTAGGGAAGTTTCATTTTGCTTCTCTAAAGCCACTATTATCCTCAAGGATAACAAGCAAGGCAATAGAATGTATCTAGTTTCTTATTAATCAGCTGATATTGGGGTTTAGAAACTTCCCAGGGGGGGGGGGGATTCCAGAACAAGGAATTTAGCACAGATACAGCATTGCAGCAGAAACAAACAATTGATTAGGAAAAGATACACTTCCAAGGGAGTAATCTCCCTATAACAGGGAGAAAGTTTAGCAGCTCCACAGTCCCTCTACAGAGCTGGGCTTTTTGGCTCATTTGTGTAGTAAGAGCTTTTTCCTGTATGTTCTCTTTCATGTAGTTCTTCATATAATGTCACATTTCATTAGCATCTTATATCTCCACCCAGGGGTATTATGATGGGCCAGAAGTTACTCTTAGACATTGTGCTGGGTAGATTTAGTATCAACTTGACACACCTGGGTTGAGGCACCCTCAGTTAGGGAATTGACTCCATTTGACTGGCATGTGGTGGCTGTGCCTGTGGGAGTATTTTCTTGATTGTTTTATGATGTGGGTGGGCCCAGCCCACTGTGGGCAGTGCTTCCCTAGGCTGAGGATCCTATATTGTGTAAGAAAGCAGGCTGAGCATTGGCCAGAGGAGCAAGCCAGTAAGCAGCGTTCCTCCATGGCCTGTGCCTCAGCTCCTGCTTCCAGGTTCCTGCCCTGAGTTCTTACCTTGAGCTCCCTCAGTGATAAACTGTGACCTAGGAGATGTGAGGCAAATAAACTATTTCCTCCCCAAGTTGGTATTTTGAGTGTTTTGTCACAGAAACTTATAGTAAACTAGAACAGAAATTTGTACCAGAGTGGTGGGCTATTGGCTGTGAAGAACCTGACCATGTGAGTTTTTGGAGGAATGTGGAAGACTTTGGAAGTTTGAGCTAGAAAAACAGTTGACTGGTGGGTGTGGAGGCACACACCTTTAATCCTAGCACTCAGGAGTCAGAGGCAGGTGGATCTCTGTGAGTTCAAGGCCAGCCTGGTCTACATAGTGAATTCCAGGCCAGCTGGGACTAAAGGAAGACTCCGTCTCAAAAATACCAAAAAAAAAAAAAAAAAAAAAAGAAAGAAAAACAGTTGATTGCTGGAAGCAGAGCTTAATGGGTCATTCTCTGGTGAGGTGTGAAGATTATAGGGACTTTTAAGGTTGGACTAAATGCATTTTGCAATTTATATGGGGGCCAGGGAGTGGTATGTGGTGGTTTGAATGAGAATGTTCCCCATAGGTTCCAACTATTTGAACATTTTGTCCCTATTGGTGGCCCTGTTTTGGGAAATCTACGAAGGTGTGGTCTTGCTGGAGGAAGTACATCACTGGGGGCAGGTTTAGAGAGTTTTTGAGCCTTAGGGGATTTCCATCAAGCTCCACTTCCTGTGTCTGCCTGAAGTTGGGAGCTCCTGCTCCGTCCACCTCTGCCGCCATGCCTCCCCACCATAATGGATTCTTGCCCCTTTGGAATTGTAAGCTAAATAAACTCTTCCTTTTATAAGTTCCCTTGGTCACAGTGTTTTGTCACAGCAATAGAAAAATAACTAGTTACAGACACTGTGGTGATTGGAATGAAAATGTCCTTCTGGTAGGATCTGTGAATAGTAGAGGAGCCATAAACTTCATTAAGACAGCTATCCGGTTATCCGGTTATCCAGTTATCTGGTCATAACACCCCCCCCCACCAAATGGTATGATACTGACAATCTGGTTTCTCTAAACCTTATCAGCCAAGTCACTCACAGGCAGATGTCAAAACCAGTTTCAGGAAGGCATTGATGTACAGGCTTGCTGGGCCTGGAAAGTTATCTTAGCAAAAGGCTTTACTTTTGCAAAGATACCAGGCCTCAGCATCAAACAGATACCAACTAGGCCCAAAGTAAAATAAAAAGCCTGATGGAGGTGGCAGAGACCCACACTGGTTGCAGAGACTGGATCTTTATCCCTCTCACTGCCCGCCTGTCCCAAGTTCTAGTTCTGGTTCTTCTGAACTCTAAACTTCCTTTTCCTTCTCCAAAAATCTGACACATGGCACTGAAACCCAGGATAGAGAGGTGTATTTTCCCTCTTACTTGGAGCCACTCTCTCTCCTCTCCTGTTCACCCTTTCTCCCTCCTTCTCAAGCTTTCTGCACTCCTCTTTCTCTCAAGAGCTAGCCTGACCTCTGAGTAGGAAGCCACTTTCCATATTGAGGGCATGGAATAGCTGAGAAGATAGGCCTGTAGGACAAAAGAAAGCCTGTGGAGTTTCGCGAACTCACCCCCGCCCATCCGAGCAAGGAAGGCTAGCTTCCGTGTACTAATATGATAATTAGGGACTATGCTAGGAAGGGAAGCAATTGGATTAATTAGGAACTTGTAAATTAAGCCTCCTAAAAGGACCAGTTGGGACGAGAAACATGCCCGAGTGGGGAAGCCAGCACGGCTTATAAGCCTCAGTGAACCTGCAATAAAGTTTGAGTTTTTGAGCTGTAACACTTTAACTCGACTCCCTGCCGTGATTGTTTTCGGTTCGGCAGCGCACTTGCTCTCCCCAGCCCCACTTCGTTGCAGACCGACGGAGTGAAGATCTCCGGGGGTGAGGAAGCTAGAGGGGGTGGTCTTCACCAGCCACCTCTCTACGACCCCCGCACATATTGCTCCCTGCCTGTGCATCCATCACACCATTGGAGACAAGGTAATACACCAGACCTGACTTAGGGACATCACTGGTCAGAGGGTCCCAGAGCCCCCCACCAGTTGTCTTAAGACTCAGAAGCTCGGGGGCTGGAAGGGCCTCATATGGGGCCCTGTCATTTGCATGAGGAGAGTCTGAGATCCTCCCAATAAACTTGGCTGTGGCTTTGAGATCCTGAAAGGCCCCCCTCCCCAACCCCACTGGGCTCTGAGCTCTTTTGTCACCCTCCTATTTAAGGGGCTTGGGAATGCTCCCTTCTAAACACCAGACCTGTCCATGTTGGTCCCACTCGCAGAGGACATCTTGGGGATTTGGTACTAACTTCGTGTTTCTTTCCTTGTCTCCCCCACTTGCACACTAGGGATTCCAAATTACTGAGTTTTAGGTTGTCTGTTTACTAAAAGGGGGTGGTCAGCAGGCTTCAGAAGAACCTCCCATTGTGCTTTCCCATCTGGAACCCAACCTTTCAGAAAGCCAAGGATGTGTCTGGATATCTGCTTATTGTGCCAAGCCTCCACCAGACGTCAAGAGCTTGCAAGAATTAAAAAAAAAAAAAAAACTTGAGCCGGGCATGGTAGCACTTGGGAGGCAGAGGCAGGCAGCTCTCTGTGAGTTCAAGGCCAGCCCAGTCTACATAGCAAGTTCCAGGACAGCTGGAGCTACAGGGAGACCCTGTCTCAAAAAGATTAAAAATAAAAAGAATAAAAAAAACTTAAACCGACCAAACTCATTTAACTTTCAGTCCAGATCTGGTCCCAGTACCCAGAGTACTGGCCATCATTGTCCCCAATATGGGACCTTTGACATTTGGATTTTAACCAACCTAGGAACATCCCAGAAAATGGAAATGGGGTGAGAGTGAGCCCCTTCCTCTCCTTCCGTTCTTTGGCTCCAGGTAGACCTCCATTAAGCTCCCCTCTGTTTCCTCCCCTGTGGAGTCTGGTCCTTTCCTCTGAGCTGGGTGGATTTGGTCAAGAAACAAAAGACCTTCTACCTAGTCTTCCCTGCTGTGCCTCTTTGTCTGCTCTGTGAGGCTTAGCTACAAGTTTCTGCATCATTATCTGTAAATGAGTGAATGGTGTAATGGTTAAGGAGACTCACTGCTGTAACAGAGGGCCTAGGTTTGACTCCCAGTCCCTCCACTTCATTGATTTTTCTCTGTTCTTTACAATTTAATTCTTTTTTGGGGGGGTCTTTTTTGAGACAGGGTCTCCCTTTAGTCCCAGCTGGTCTGGAGCTTGCTATGTAGACCAGGCTGGCCTTGAACTCACAAAGATCCACCTGCCTCTGACTCCCAAGTGCTGGGATTAAAGGTGTATGCCACCACGTACAATTTAATTCTTACCACTTACCTTCATTGCACTCAGCTACTCACTGGCCTTTAAAGAAATGATTTTAGGTTTTTCCTCTTGTTAGGTCTGGTTCTCCCAGCATTCCAAGGGCACACAGATTGCCCACTCCCCCAAACACCCTCATAGGCTCCAAGTATTTTAATACTTGACCTCAGTTAGTGGTGCCATTTGTGGAGGTTTAGGAGGTGCAGCCTTGCTGGAGGAAGCTCATCACTGGGATTGGGAAGAGCCCATAGCCAATTCCTTTTTCAGTTTCACTGGCTCTGCTTTCTGTTCCTGCTTGAAGATGTGAGCACTCAGCTTTCTGTTCCAGCTGCCTGCCGCCATGACTCTGCCACATGATGAACTCTTTCTTATCCCTCATGGAGAGCCCCCATGCCTGTGCCAGTGGTCTGAGGCTGGTTTCCAAATTTTCCTTTTGCCTTCATATGCTAGCTTTATACAGCTTTGTGCAAGGCCTTCTGGACCTTACCCTCTATTCTAATTTCCAGCCTCATCATCAACAGACTTTCAGAAGGGCTGTCTGGAAGGGGCTCACAAGGTTTCAGAGTGAAGGATTCTTTTTTTTTCTCCAAAGGATTAGTGATATATTCAACAATTTCACAATCGCTGACAATTCAGGTGTCTTGAAAACACTGAAGAATGTTGAACTGTGGTAATAATTAGGAGAACAAAAAGTGAAATGATAGTAAATCATCTATTTCAGACAGGCAAATATTTAAAGTTGGTTAATATCAGCTCTTAGGGGAAGGAAGGGATGAGGGCTTCATACACATTGGTGGGAAACAAATGGCATGGCCAACTGGAGATGGAGATGTTTTGGTAGTACCTGGTGACATAGAAATTGGTCATATCATATGATCCAAAAGTTATCTTTTCTTATAAATATCTGTATAGAGGATATATACAGGGACAATTCCTGGACCATAATTTGCAATATGCAGCAGTGAAGAAGGATGACATCATGAAATTTGTAGGCAAATGGATGGAACTGGAAGCTGTTATAAGTGAGGTAACATGATCTCGGAAAAACAAATGATGTATGTTATCCCTTATTTGTGGTTCCTAACATCAAATCCTTGTATGTAAGTCAAAGTGGGTAACTGTCAGTAAAGATAATGTCACGTTGGCTGTTATCGCTATAGATATAGCTTGAAGTGTATGTCTCTATTTGCCTCAGTTCTTTTCTTTTCTTTTTTTTTTGACTGGGACTCATCAGTTTTTCCTCAGTTCTAAGATTTATGAGAAAAAATGAATCTTTTTTTAGTACATAAAATATACATCAAATTTCTATGTAATTTAGGAATATAAAGTTAAAATTTTTTTTACCTGTATACAAGTTTATAATTAACTGTGAATCCCTAACATGTTTTGCAATTAACCTATAGTTTAATTTCAGACTTTGTAAATTTGTTACATGTAAGAAGTGTAAAAAAAAAAGCTAAGAATAGACTCAGGAATGGTGGGATAGATGCTCCCAAAGCAGAGTTGAAATGTTGCTTAGAGTACTGGAGTTCAAGAAGGCTGTGACATGCTTCAAGTAGAAAACACATTGTTTTATAAGCTTTGTTCAAAGCATAGAGTACAAGCTCTTTGCTGTGAATTTGATGTTAATGATGTAACAATGTACTGAATAAGGATATGTTGTTTTATAACAAAGCATACATAAAGCAAGACTCTAGGGGAATGGCTTCATACATTAGAAGCAGCAAATGAGAAATTATTGATAAAAGCTACAAAATTTTAGTTACACAAAATGAGTAAACCCTGAGAATCTAATGTACAACATGGTAGCCATAATGAACAATTTTGTAGTGTATGCTTGAATCATTCTAAGAGGGTTGGTTCTAAATGGTTTCACCAGAAGAAAGAAAATGGTAACAAAGTTACATAGTGATTGAATAATTGATTGATGAAGATTTTAACAGAGACCTCGGAATTTACCTCTGTATTTCTTTTTTTTTTTAAGTTTTATTTATTATTTTTTATGTGTGTGAATGTACTGTCTGCATGTAGGTTTGTGCACCCATGTTGTGCAATGTCGCGGAGGTCAGAAGACAGTGTCGGCTTCCCCTGGAACTGGAGCTTAGATGGTTCTCAGCCACCATGTGGGTGCTGGGGATCGAACCCCAGTCCTCTGCAAGAGCAGTTGGTGCTCTTAACTGCTAGGCCATCTCTCTAGCCCCACTTCTGTATTTCTTTAAGGAACAACAGTCTAAAATTTGATAATATAATGTTTAAGGAAACTTTAGAAATCATAATTAGCATAAATGACAACTATGTGTATATAGTAATGTTATTATTTGATTTAAAAACATATTCAACAAAACTTCTTAAAAAGGATTATGTTGATTGGAAATTCAGCTCAATAGAACTATTTCTATTGCTTTGCTAAATAATCATACTGGAGAGGTATCCTGTATTGTCATCAGAATGGCGAAGATCATTACTTCTAGAGATAAGGATGGTAAGTTCTGTACTAATTGCCTTTCATGGTATGATCTGAGGAAACAATAAGGAAAAAAAGAGCAACCAAAATAACAGTGCAACATATTGTATGGTGTCATAGAAACCCTTATTAACTGAAGCATCTTGCACTATCTTGTTAATTTATCCCTCCAATTAAAAGGGTATGTATATATAATTAGCTGAATATCTGCTTACAAAACACTCAGTGCCACTCACAGAACCTTGTATACCAGCACAGTGGAAAGGATCCAGTTGCATGCAGGGAACACTTTCAGCAGACAATATGATCTGGTGTATCAGAAGGCCGTTGCTCTCCATTACGAACCCACAACAAAGAGCTCATTACTAGGTATTTTGTGATGCAGCAGAGGGAGAGGCCAGGGAAATACAGATGAAGACATTTGGGGGTGTGAATTCTGAACAGGTTCTGAGGCCTGTTGCAGCACCGTGTTAGTTATTAGTCCTGATCAGTAATGAAAGTGGAGCAAAAAAAAAAGACTTGGTAGGGAGACTTCTGCGGTTCTTGTTGCCACTTCAGGCTCTTAGAAAGTTAGATGCAGGGCTGGAGAGATGGCTGAGAGGTTAGGGGCACTGGGTATTCTTGCAGAAGACCCGGGGTTGGATCCCACAACCCACGTGGTGGCTAACAATCATCCATAAGGTCAGTTCCAAGGGATCCAAAATCCCCTTCTGACCTCTGAGGCCATTGTAAGACACAGGTCTGCTTACATACATGCAGGCAATAGACTCATACACATAAAATAAAAATAAAAATAAATAAACCAAAAGAAAGTTAGATCCACTCCCAGAATTGAAGAGAGCATTCATTCAGTTTTCCCACAGCACAGAATAGATACTGCCAGATAGAAGCCAAGCAGACCAAGAGAGACAGCCTATGAAACTTGTGACCAGGTGACAATGTGAATTAT